>JAVIAB010000059.1:35888117-36233117 GCA_032433765.1 Megaustenia siamemsis | reverse complement strand
CATGTATATATATATATAAACACAGTGGACGGCGCTGTACTAGACGTCAGATGCGCTCCTATATATATAAATAAACACAGTGGACGGCGCTGTACTAGACGTCAGGTGCGCTCCTATATATATATATAAACACAGTGGACGGCGCTGTACTAGACGTCAGGTGCGCTCCTATATATATATAAACACAGTGGACGGCGCTGTACTAGACGTCAGATGCGCTCCTATATATATATAAACACAGTGGACGGCGCTGTACTAGACGTCAGGTGCGCTCCTATATATATAAACACAGTGGACGGCGCTGTACTAGACGTTAGGTGCGCTCTTTATATATATATATAAACACAGTGGACGGCGCTGCACTAGACGTCAGATGCGCTCCTATATATATATAAACACAGTGGACGGCGCTATACTAGACGTCAGATGCGCTCCTATATATATTTATATATATAAACACAGTGGACGGCGCTGTACTAGACGTCAGATGCACTCATATATATATATATAAACACAGTGGACGGCGCTGTACTAGACGGCAGGTGCGCTCCTATATATATATATATATATATCAACACAGTGGACGGCGCTGTACTAGACGTCAGGTGCGCTCCTATATATATATAAACAAAGTGGACGGCGCTGTACTAGACGTCTGATGCGCTCCTATATATATATAAACATAGTGGACGGCGCTGCACTAGATGTAAGTCTGCCGTGAAGAGATCAAGCGTAGAAGAACGCGACAAACAACATTAACACGAATGTGTGGTGGGAACACCCTGGACATATCTGATAGATATTTTCTAACAATATCTTTACGGCATTATTCCATTTCTGGAGTCTACGAGGGATGGGGGAGTGGCCTTTCATAGGACCAGAGAACGATGGCCGCTTGTCCAGTGCAGTCGCCACGATGTGTTTCGGTGTGAGTTTTCATATCACCCCCAATTTATGGTTATGTTGATGGTAATCACTTTCGACGGATCATTTACTTTTATACCAATGACATGGCACTTTCCCCGATGCCTCTTCCATGTAAACATATTTCACTCCTTCAAGGGAAATTACTGGCAGTTGTGATACACCCAACACCCTGTAGTTCTTCACAATAGTCACAAGATTTATATAAATAGTCTACCCCGAGTGCTTGTTGTATCCTTTTGCGGACTTCATTTGCGATGCGCGTTATAAATAAGAAAAATGTTCAAAACCTTATGTTAACATTTCATCTCTTTGTTTGTATTTCCTTCAGTAGTTCTGCTGCAGTTGTCTGGATCATAAAGGTTTATGAACTAGAGATCTCTTCACCATTATCTACTAGAGATCTCTTCACCATTATCTACTAGAGATCTCTTCACCATTATCTACTAGAGATCTCTTCACCATTATCTACTAGAGATCTCTTCACCATTATCTACTAGAGATCTCTTCACCATTATCTACTAGAGATCTCTTCACCATTATCTACTAGAGATCTCTTCACCATTATCTACTAGAGATCTCTTCACCATTATCTACTAAGATCTCTTCACCATTATCTACTAGAGATCTCTTCACCATTATCTACTAGAGATTTTATTTTCGTTCGCCAGCTTTTACATCTGACGAAATCCTTAGAGACTAGGAACTGAATTTTGCGCGTTAATCCATTTTCCCCTGGCGGCCGTGCACACAGGGGTCCCTCGCCGCACAGGCAGTAACTCCGACATCGGAGGTACTCATATTTTTTCCGTCAATGAATAATTGACGTTTCATGCCGGGCCTCGCTGCTGAGACCAGGGTGGTTGCCGCAGAGAGAGAAATGATAAATAAAAATGCCAACCGGTGTAGCCGGGATTTGAACCCACAACCTCTCTGTCTCGAGGCCGGCGTCTTGCCTCGAGACAAACAAGCCCCCCCCCCCCCTTACTAGAGCTTGACCAAACAAGCACAGTTAACTATCTCCGAGTATGCATTTCTGAAGAAAAAAATGGGTTACTATACAACTAAAATATCAATCACAAACCGATGAGCCGAGAGTATGAACGCTACTGTTACTCAGGTAGCTACTCACCTACAAAATGATGAGGCGTTCACCTTGTCAACAAGTGCCAAACTGCGCTTTGTTGGTATAAGCCCCATGCTGTGTCTGAAAATACAAGAATAAACCCTACCTTAAATAATAGATAAAATATAAGATAGGATAGGCGAACAGTACGAGTTAAATGTATGTGGTTCTGCGGGACTTTTATCTCACAACGAACAAATGATAATTGTAACTATAATATACAATTGGCTGTGAAACTTGGAGAACAACAAAAATGACAATCATGAAGATACAGACCTTCATTAATGGATGCTTAAGCAGCATAAAAGGATGGAAATGGCAAGGCAGAATCGCTAACATAGAATTATGGAAATGTACCAGTCTAATACCCGTGGATAAAGAGATACAGCGAAGATGATGGGGCTGTATAGGACAAGAAAAAAGAAAAAAATGTATGTTAGAAGCTTTACAGATTCGAACGACGTTTCGGCCCAATAGGCCTTCAGCAGGAACAAACAAAAAACACACACACACACACTAACAGATATGTAAGTAAAACTAATCCTACACAGCTAACCAGTAACGAAACATCAAAAACAAAAATAATCGAAATATGTTAAAGAAAATAAAGATGGCTTCCCTGTGTGTCCTGTGTTTCTCGGACCGAGGTCAGAGTAAAAAGGAAATGGTAACCCGAGAGTGGCTGTAATTATACCAAACTCTGGTCAGGTGAAGGGTTCTAAAAATGCACGAGTGAGGGGAACGCTGTCTAGGTTAACTCGACCGTAAAGACACTGATAATGTCTGAAATTATATAAGGGCCCATAACACATGTCTATACGCTCCCAGATGCGTGTATATATATGTACACGTACAAACGGACATGCACATACGCATACATATCAACCCGCACATGCCTACATACACATACATATATCTGCACGCCAACAAGCACACACACATATATATATATATATATATATATATATATATATATATATATATTATATATACCAATGCCCACACATATGAACAAATACATGCATGTGCACATCTATACAGGGATAAATATGTGTGTGCAGAAATGTGCGCATAATGCACACAGAACCAGAGGAGTGCACACCGGGGTCAGTGTGCAAACACAAAGGAGAAAGAATAGAGCAGTAGACTAACAGGTACTCAAAAGGCGGAAAGAGTGAGATGTCTGAGAGTGGGGTACAATAAAAACATATGAGGGGTAAGTAGCTCAGAAAAAGGGTATATAGGAGAACACCGAAGTGTCTCAATGGGGACTAGTGGAGGAGAACTGTGAATAGCATGGCATAGTAGATGGACCAAAGAGCCCAAACATGGGCAGTAGAGAAGGCTATGCAAAGGGAAGGAGTAACCGAAAGGAAACTATGTGTATGAGTGTGATACATTCATGCCTCGTGGGGTCAGCGAACCATACTGGACTATGAGGCGATTTTCCAAAGTATATAGGCTGCGGTCGCCAGAGTGACAAAGGACAATACCAGTGACACGGATGTCGTCTTTGCTCTTGTGATCTGGGGAGTTGAAATGGGAAGACACTGGAGTGCCAGTATTCTGTTGGAATCTCGTAGATGTTCACAAAATCTTTCCGCTAATCTTCTCCCAGACTCGCCAATATAGGTCATGTGGCATCGTTGTATAGGAAACACTGCTGAAGCCAATTGAGAGTATTACACAACATTCCCTTTTTTGGATTTAGGGGCAGACCAAGAAGAAGTTGCTTACAAGTTACCAAAGAGTCAAAGTCATCCCTTGAAGGCAGAAGATGGGGGGGGGAGTGAATGGGGAGAGGAAATAAAGAAAATCAGGCTGGGTAAAGAAATTATTTCTGACGCACTTCGATGAGTGTAAGTGACACGCAATCTGACAATGTGTGTAAATGACACGCAATCTGACAATGAGTGTAAATGACACGCAATCTGACAATGTGTGTAAATGACACGCAATCTGACAATGAGTGTAAATGACACGCAATCTGACAATGAGTGTAAATGACACGCAATCTGACAATGAGTGTAAATGACACGCAATCTGACAAGGTGTGTAAATGACACGCAATCTGACAATGAGTGTAAATGACACGCAATCTGACAATGAGTGTAAATGACACGCAATCTGACAATGAGTGTAAATGACACGCAATCTGACAATGAGTGTAAATGACACGCAATCTGACAATGAGTGTAAATGACACGCAATCTGACAATGAGTGTAAATGACACGCAATTTGACAATGAGTGTAAATGACACGCAATATGACAATGAGTGTAAATGACACGTAATCTGACGATGAGTGTAAATGACACGCAATATGACAATGAGTGTAAATGACACGCAATCTGACGAGTGTAAATGACACGCAATCTGACAATGAGTGTAAATGACTCGCAATCTGACAATGAGTGTAAATGACACGCAATCTGACAATGAGTGTAAATGACACGCAATCTGACAATGAGTGTAAATGACACGCAATCTGACAATGAGTGTAAATGACACGCAATCTGACAATGAGTGTAGATGACACGTAATCTCACAATGAGTGTAAATGACACGTAATCTGACAATGAGTGTAATTGACACGCAATCTGACAATGAGTGTAATTGACACGCAATCTGACAATGAGTGTAAATGACACGTAATCTGACAATGAGTGTAAATGACACGTAATCTGACAATGAGTGTAAATGACACGTAATCTGACAATGAGTGTAAATGACACGTAATCTGACAATGAGTGTAAATGACACGTAATCTGACAATGTGTGTAAATGACACGCAATCTGACAATGAGTGTAAATGACACGTAATCTGACTATGAGTGTAAATAACACGTAATCTGACAATGAGTGTAAATGACACGTAATCTGACAATGAGTGTAAATGACACGCAATCTGACAATGAGTGTAAATGACACGCAATCTGACAATGAGTGTAATTGACACGCAATCTGACAATGTGTGTAAATGACACGCAATCTGACAATGAGTGTAAATGACACGCAATCTGACAATGAGTGTAAATGACACGCAATCTGACAATGAGTGTAAATGACACGCAATCTGACGATGAGTTTAAATGACACGTAATCTGACAATGAGTGTAAATGACACGCAATCTGACAATGAGTGTAAATGACACGCAATCTGACGCTGGGTGTAAATGACACGTAATCTGACAATGAGTGTAAATGACACGCAATCTGACAATGAGTGTAAATGACACGCAATCTGACGCTGAGTGTAAATGACACGTAATCTGACAATGAGTGTAAATGACACGTAATTAGACGATGAGTGTACATCACACACAATCGGACGAGTTTAAATGACACGTAATCTGACGATGAGTGTAAATGACACGTAATCTGACGATGAGTGTAAATGACACGTAATCTGACGATCAGTGTACATGACACGTAATCTGACAATGAGTGTAAATGACACGTAATCTGACGATCAGTGTACATGACACGTAATCTGACAATGAGTATAAATGACACGCAATCTGACGATGAGTGTACATGACACTCAATTTGACGATGAGCGTAAATGACACGTAATCTGACAATGAGTGTACATAACACGTAATCTGACAATGAATGTACATAACACGTAATCTGACAATGAGTGAAATCAGAGGGGCCCCTCAGGTGTAATATTTTTTTTAAGTCGGTTAATCATTGTAAGGATGCCATGCCTGCTACTTTTCTTTCAATTTGGTCCCGGGCAGCAGCATGCCACTTCATCTTTTCAATATTAAACTGGCAGGGGTTATTTTATGTGCTCAGCGTGAACATTGGATCTCTTTAGCACTATCCGTTTCTGATAGAATCAAGTAGTCGATTTCATTTCAATCAAATAATAACTGAATAAAAAAAAACAATATCAAACACAACAATAACAACAACAACGGGCACTAAGATCAGGTTTTCAATATTTCAGGACTTAAGACGCCTAACAGAGTCTAAGTTTATAAATCCGCATGCGATTCTTGACGCCATGGTCGATAAACTAGAGTTGATCAAGATCCCACCTCTGAACAGTTGGTCCAGAAAACAGACTAGCCAGTATGACCAAGTGAGTAGGAAGGCAAGGGAAGAACACACTACGACCACGAATGCCAAGCTGAAATCGAATGTTTGGCTTAAAGGCGTAAAGTTTGCAGTTTGTTATAGACGGCATCGCGGCAGAATAAGAAGAAACATTTCTACACAACTAGACGGCATCGCAGCAGAAGAATAAGAAACATTTCTACACAACTAGACGGCATCGCAGCAGAAGAATAAGAAACATTTCTACACAACTAGACGGCATCGCAGCAGAAGAATAAGAAACATTTCTACACAACTAGACGGCATCGCGGCAGAAGAAGAAACTTTTCTACACAACTAGACGGCATCCAGTAGAGGAAGAAACATTACACAACCAGACGGCATTCAGTAGAGGAAGAAACATTACACAACCAGACGGCATCCAGTAGAGGAAGAAACATTACACAACCAGACGGCATCCAGTAGAGGAAGAAACATTACACAACCAGACGGCATTCAGTAGAGGAAGAAACATTACACAACCAGACGGCATTCAGTAGAGGAAGAAACATTACACAACCAGACGGCATTCAGTAGAGGAAGAAACATTACACAACCAGACGGCATTCAGTAGAGGAAGAAACATTACACAACCAGACGGCATCCAGTAGAGGAAGAAACATTACACAACCAGACGGCATTCAGTAGAGGAAGAAACATTTCTACACAACTAGACGGCAACCAGTAGAGGAAGAAACATTTCTACAGATCTAGACGACATCGCGGCTCTGTGTCGGTTCCTCACCTCTCTGTATATTATTTCAAGATAGGCTCTGTGTCGGTTCCTCACCTCTCTGTATATTATTTCAAGATAGGCTCTGTGTCGGTTCCTCACCTCTCTGTATATTATTTCAAGATAGGCTCTGTGTCGGTTCCTCACCTCTCTGTATATTATTTCAAGATAGGCTCTGTGTCGGTTCCTCACCTCTCTGTATATTATTTCAAGATAGGCTCTGTGTCGGTTCCTCACCTCTCTGTATATTATTTCAAGATAGGCTCTGTGTCGGTTCCTCACCTCTCTGTATATTATTTCAAGATAGGCTCTGTGTCGGTTCCTCACCTCTCTGTATATTATTTCAAGATAGGCTCTGTGTCGGTTCCTTACCTGTTTGTCGCTTCTGTGTTTGTGTCATATCATGTACCTTTACAGTAGTGGTGACGGTAGTAATAAAAATAATATTATAATTAATAATAAAGATAATACCAACAACCTCTATAATCAAACTTAACAAAACCCCACAAACAAATTTGGTGTCACAGTATTTACTGTCTATTAAACGCGGTACAAATCTCAAACTTAAATTACCAGACCTGGACGGTAGACTCATGTACAATAAGAAAATAACCACTACCGAGATGAACTAACTAGACGGACGACAGAAAAGAGCATGAGAGATAAGATAGGGAAAAAAAAAGGTAGGAATAATTCCCTATTAGTGAATACGTTTCATTAACGTATTCACTAATAGGGGGAATTATTCCTAGCTTTTTTTATTTATTATTCTAAAATATCTTTAAAAGAAAACTGCTAGAAAAAAAATTCAGATAGGAGAAGGTGTATCTTGGTCTACGCTCTATGGGCCGGCTACGGCTCGAAAGGTCAATAGATAGATAGATAGATAGATTAGTGAACACTTAAGGAAACACCCCTAAACGCCCACCCCCCCCCCCCAACCCCCAAAAATGGTTTTGTCACGTGATAAGTAGGGCAAATAATTGCAGTGCTGGATGTGTAAAGCTGGTGGCAAGAAGCAATGTGACGTGTAACGCCTCACTACTTGCTCCAAGCGATAAGACATAAAGATCTAAACACACAACACAATGAGCCTTCACTACACGTTGCCAGAACAGAAGACCCAACGGCGAACCATGAAAAAGATGGGATTGATGGAATATATTTTTTTTTCGTTTACGAACTAGAGGTCTGTTCACCATTATCTACTAGAGATTTACCAGCTTTTACCTTTGACGAAGTCCCTAGAGACTAGGAACTGAATTTTGCGTGTTAATCCATTTTTTCCCTGGCAGCCGTGTGCACAGGGGTTCCTCACCGCACAGGCAGATAACTCCGACTTCGGAGATACTCATATTTTTTTTCCGTCGATGAGTAATTGACGTTTCAAGCCGGGCCTCGCTGCTAAGACCAGGGGTGGTTGCCGCAGAGAGAAATCACAAATAAAAATCTCAACCGGTATTGCCGGATTTGAACCCACAACCTCTCTGTCTCGAAGTCGGCGTCTTGCCTCGAGACAAACAAGTCTCTTCCCCCCCCCCCCCCCATGTTGGAATATTAAAACCACTAGAAAGCAACAGAAGGAGAGGCCCGAACTGAAGCAACAGAACAACAAAACTACTATATCTCCCCTCAACGCTAAAGTCTTCAGTGAACGGCAAAGGAGAAAAAAAAAGAAGAAGATACAGACAACCCGGTTTAGGACTTTGCAGCAATCCACACTTTGTTTGAAAGTTGCCATCTAGCAGTTCAAAAGTTCAAGCCCCAGGACAGGGTGTGAGTGGTGAGCCATTTGTCCATATTTACTGTAGACGTTTGATGTATTTTATATCGTTTGTCTGATACACCAGGCCCCAACTTAATGTGGGGTGTGTATCGCATTGCCGCTGGCACAGACGTATAGTCTTACATATAAGCTGGTGAAGGACGTGTGTTCACACTTGAGTGATGTGAACAAAGAGGTCATATTGGATACGATAACTCTCTCTCTCTCTCTCGCTCTCTCATACCTAATCACCTACCAATCTTACATTTCTACATCTCCTACCGACTACCATTCATGCGTCTGTCGATAACTCAGTTCAACACCTCATTAATGTTATTTGTTATGGAAGGCCCCGGTATCACTGCAAACGAATTAAAATCCATAATTGCTCAACCGCCCGTGCCAGTGGAATCATCCAAATTAATATCTCATCTCCAAGCAAAGAAAGGTAGCAGTAGTCCCCATCATAGCAGTCTCAGCACACGCCAAAAGACATAAGGCGAAACCACACAGAAAGTGAACACAACTGTCTGTTCCAAGTCATACGACATCATAATTCATTGTAAACAATCGGAATATATTCACGACTAAAACAGATGAAACATATTCACCTCATTAATCTATCCATCTACCATCCAATCTGTCCATCTACTCAGTCACACATTCTATTTATTTGTCTGTTGTCTGGTCGTCTATCTACCATCCAATCTGTTTATCTGTCCATCTACTCAGTCACACATTCTATTTATTTGTCTGTTGTCTGGTCGTCTATCTACCATCCAATCTGTTTATCTGTCCATCTACTCAGTCACACATTGTATTTATTTGTCTGTTGTCTGGCCGTCTATCTACCATCCAATCTGTTTATCTGTCCATCTACTCAGTCACACATTCTATTTATTTGTCTGTTGTCTGGCCGTCTATCTACCATCCAATCTGTTTATCTGTCCATCTACTCAGTCACACATTGTATTTATTTGTCTGTTGTCTGGTCGTCTATCTACCATCCAATCTGTTTATCTGTCCATCTACTCAGTCACACATTGTATTTATTTGTCTGTTGTCTGGCCGTCTATCTACCATCCAATCTGTTTATCTGTCCATCTACTCAGTCACACATTGTATTTATTTGTCTGTTGTCTGGCCGTCTATCTACCATCCAATCTGTTGATCTGTCCATCTACTCAGTCACACATTGTATTTATTTGTCTGTTGTCTGGCCGTCTATCTACCATCCAATCTGTTGATCTGTCCATCTACTCAGTCACACATTCTATTTATTTGTCTGTTGTCTGGTCGTCTATCTACCATTGATCTTCAACATTTACAGTTGTTCGCAACAGTCATTAGTTTTAGATTGGATTTGTTTAAAGCCAGGAAACCCAACTCTCGCTCTCCCTCTCACTCTCGCCCAAATACAAGCACAAACAAACATACAGACATACACAAACATACACACATACATACACAAACAACATGCACACATACATACAGAAACAAACTTACACACACACACACAAACATACATAAACAAACATACACACATGCACAAACAAACAAACAAGCACCGCCCCGCCCCGCCTCGTCCCCCACCCACACCCATACACACTCACTCACAAACACACACACACACATTTACAAACACACACATACATACACCGAGCTCTGTAACTCTTTCCATGAATATGCCTCCGTTATCAGCCATTAACAACACATTTCCCCATAAAATGACAACAAATATTCATTAAAACGACTGTGGTCTAAACTATATGTGAGGACTTATAGCACAAAATCGTCCATCTCATCTATCAACTGAACACAACAGAACTCTTTTAACATTCATAAATAAACCCTAGCTCTATGACCCCTTGTAAAATTGTTTATTAATTGTACATAACACACTGCCATATCTTTCAAGTGATTACTCAATAACAAATTATACCCTTTCTCACACTCCAGTGGTTGTTATGTATCTTCCATTTTCATTTTTCTGGAATATTCATTTGCCTGACCCCTTTCATTATTTATGTCTGATCCTGCCCCCTTCCCCTGTACGATATTATCAAATTTCCCAGAATTCTAAACAGCTGGGCGTGTCTTAACGTTGCCCCACTCAGTCTGGTACTGCACTCTTAAAATCCTGCTTCTTTGAAATAACAATTACAAATGTTTTTTTTTTTTCAACAGTTCTTTTCATTTTTATCACGCACAAAATGTATGTATACTGTCAAGGTCAGCCGGTGGTGCGTGTCACGTGACAAAGAAAGTGCTGACACGTTGGGTTGTGGTGTAGATGCTAGACACGTACAGGAAAGAGCAAGCGACCTCAAGACTCACTAGCTCACTTTGCCATGACCCCTTACTAGTACATGTACAATACCGCTGCTACTGTATGTTTGTATATCGTCCTACATGTTTACTCTAGTACATATATTTTAAGATTACACTGTTTACTCGACTACTATTATTCACTTACATATCTGTGTGTGTGTTGTTTGTTTGCTCCTTCTGAAGGCCTATTGAGCCGAAACGTCGTTGAAATTCGTGTCGTCAATCCATTACGTAAAACTTCAATCATACAATTTTTTTTTTTCAATTCTTCTCCATCTCAAATACTCCACGATTGTAACGTGTGCATCGACACGGATATTAATGGTGGTGCTGTCAAGGCAGTGTGGGAAATTATAGAAACAACGTTAAACATGTAGGGATGTTAAATTAGAGCCATCGAGGCAGTGTGGGAAATTATAGAAACAACGGTAAACATGTAGGAATGTTAAACTACAGCCATCGAGGCAGTGTGGGAAATTATAGAAACAACGGTAAACATGTAGGAATGTTAAATTACAGCCATCGAGGCAGTGTGGGAAATTATAGAAACAACGGTAAACATGTAGGAATGTTAAACTACAGCCATCAAGGCAGTGTGGGAAATTATTGAAACAACGTTAACCATGTAGGAATGTTAAATTACAGCCATCGAGGCAGTGTGGGAAATTATAGAAACAACGGTAAACATGTAGGAATGTTAAATTACAGCCATCGAGGCAGTGTGGGAAATTATAGAACAACGGTAAACATGTAGGAATGTTAAACTACAGCCATCGAGGCAGTGTGGGAAATTATAGAAACAACGGTAAACATGTAGGAATGTTAAACTACAGCCATCGAGGCAGTGTGGGAAATTATAGAAACAACGGTAAACATGTAGGAATGTTAAATTACAGCCATCGAGGCAGTGTGGGAAATTATAGAAACAACGTTAAACATGTAGGAATGTTAAACTACAGCCATCAAGGCAGTGTGGGAAATTATTGAAACAACGTTAACCATGTAGGAATGTTAAACTACAGCCATCAAGGTAGTGTGGGAAATTATAGAACTAACGTTAACCATGTAGGAATGTTAAACTACAACCATCAAGGCAGTGTGTGAAATTATTGAAACAACGTTAAACATGTAGGAATGTTAAACTACAGCCATGAAGGCAGTGTGGGAAATTATTGAAACAACGTTAAACATGTAGGAATGTTAAACTACAGCCATCAAGGCAGTGTGTGAAATTATTGAAACAACGTTAAACATGTAGGAATGTTAAACTACAGCCATGAAGGCAGTGTGGGAAATTATTGAAACAACGTTAACCATGTAGGAATGTTAAACTACAGCCATGAAGGCAGTGTGGGAAATTATTGAAACAACGTTAACCATGTAGGAATGTTAAACTACAGCCATGAAGGCAGTGTGGGAAATTATAGAAACAACGTTAACCATGTAGGAATGTTAAACTACAGCCATCAAGGCAGTGTGGGAAATTATTGAAACAATGTTAAACATGTAGGAATGTTAAACTACAGCCATCAAGGCAGTGTGGAAAATTATTGAAACAACGTTAAACATGTAGGAATGTTAAACTACAGCCATCAAGGCAGTGTGGGAAATTATTGAAACAACGTTAAACATGTAGGAATGTTAAACTACAGCCATCAAGGCAGTGTGGGAAATTATTGAAACAACGTTAAACATGTAGGAATGTTAAACTACAGCCATCAAGGCAGTGTGGGAAATTATTGAAACAACGTTAAACATGTAGGAATGTTAAACTACAACCATCAAGGCAGTGTGGGAAATTACTGAAACAACGTTAAACATGTAGGAATGTTAAACTACAGCCATCAAGGCAGTGTGGGAAATTATTGAAACAACGTTAAACATGTAGGAATGTTAACTACAGCCATCAAGGTAGTGTGGGAAATTAGAGAAACAACGTTAAACATGTAGGAATGTTAAACTACAGCCATCAAGGCAGTGTGGGAAATTATTGAAACAACGTTAAACATGTAGGAATGTTAAACTACAGCCATCGAGGCAGTGTGGGAAATTAGAGAAACAACGTTAAACATGTAGGAATGTTAAACTACAGCCATCAAGGCAGTGTGGGAAATTATTGAAACAACGTTAAACATGTAGGAAAGTTAAACTACAGCCATCGAGGCAGTGGAAACATTAGTGTGTACAAACCTTGTCCTTTCCTGAAGGTGACGAGTACCTTATGGTTTTGCCTGGACTCCAGCATTTTAATCTCTAACAATAATGCCCTTTTTAATCTAATACAAAGTAAATGGGGGAAGGGCTTCTGACAGTAACAGTACTGGAAGCTGTCAGCAACTCATAGCTGATCGGTGAACCTGAACCAACAAGAACTGCACCTCTTCCCGGTTCCTCTAGAAACAGACTAATCAGTCCAATCTGGCGAGTTTAAGGATCTGAGAGGGAAAGCAACTCGGTGCTCAAAAATACCGTGCTGATGTCGGATGTGTTAGACCCAAAGGCACAAACAAACCACAACACAACGCATCTGTTACCACTTAGAGTGAACATGTTAAGGACTGATGACGAAGAGGCCTATAACATTCCTTTAGTAGTCATCGGGTGAAGGCCAAAAAGAAAAGAGAAATAAATAAACAATGGATTGACAAGGAGCCAGTAGTGGGGTGTGATTAGCACTCCAAGGTATGGTGACAGCTTTACAAGGAAGGAACACAACACAATACACAAATGGCTCCGTGATGGTGTGGTTTTCTTATCTCAACATTTTATTTCTCCTCTCTCTGTCCACCTCTCCCTTAACTTCATCATCAGAGATGTAGTAATAGTTAGTTGTACTTCACCGTTTGTTGTCGTTGTCCCTGTATTCTGAAGAAGGCCATAGGCCGAAACGTTAGTATTTTGTGTTGTGTTCCTTCCTTGTAAAACTGTCACCTTGGAGTGCTTATCACACCCCACTACTGGCTCCTAGCTACTAGCTTTACCGCAGCATTACAATTATTTTCCTGTTCCCTCCCCCCTCCAATGGATTGACATCCTTGACGTGCAGGAGATAACAGTGGACACAATGTACCAGAACGACTATTCCTGGACCTCAATTGTCAACATAAGAGCAGCATCATCATCACCACTTCTCAAGATGTTGATGTTGTACTCACGACCTGATAAAACTGACGCAATCATTTCTCTGATTTTCAGTTCCAGACCATTACCATGAGAAGGTCGACGCCTGGGAGTCATGACCCAGACGGGCCCACTGCCCTTAGAGTGTCAAGAAGCTAAAGGGCCGAAACATTAGCTCGACGGGGGTCTCTTCTGATGATCAGAATGTTTCCTGCTACGAAGCCCTGTATAAAGAGTTTCCTATTACCATTGTTCATAATGTCAACTTTTCTAGGAATTTAGATATGTGTTATATGAATTGTTTGCACTTGTCACCGGTTGAAGACTTTTTGAGTCGACACGTTTGTTAGTCCAGTCATCTCATCCACGAAAACTATTTTAGTTTAATCGACAGGTAACACTCATTGAGCATCAAACACGTCCATACGTACACAGATATCCTCTCCAGTATGTCCCTCAATGTGTGGAGACTGACGAATACAGTTCTGTGTTGATTTGTTATTCTTCTGTTTGTCTCCGCGTAGCATTCCTTACTGACATTTTAAGTTTTGACCTGATATTAGACATGCAGTCTGAACATTGTTGATTCGTGATCATTGACTTAATCATTAGATCGTCCTACATCCCTGAATGCATTCAGAATGTCGTCCCTGTCCATTACACGTCCGCTCATCAACGGTAGCCGTTACAGCCAGGCTGTCAACTTACCCATTACAAGTCCGCCATCCACGGTAGCCGTTACAGACAGGCTGTCAACTTACCCATTACAAGTCCGCCATCCACGGTAGCCGTTACAACCAGGCTGTCAACTTGCCCAATACAAGTCCACCATCCACGGTAGCCGTTACAGATAGGCTGTCAACTTGCCCATTACAAGTCCGCCATCCACGGTAGCCGTTACAGACAGGCTGTCAACTTGCCCATTACAAGTCCGACATCCACGGTAGCCGTTATAGACAGGCTGTCAACTTTCCCATTACAAGTCCGACATCCACGGTAGCCGTTACAGACAGGCTGTCAACTTGCCCATTACAAGTCCGACATCCACGGTAGCCGTTACAGACAGGCTGTCAACTTGCCCATTACAAGTCCGACATCCACTGTAGCCGTTACATACAGACTGTCAACTTGCCCATTACAAGTCCGCCATCCACTGTAGCCGTTACAGACAGGCTGTCAACTTGCCCATTACAAGTCCGCCATCCACGGTAGCCGTTACAGACAGGCTGTCAACTTGCCCATTACAAGTCCGACATCCACGGTAGCCGTTATAGACAGGCTGTCAACTTGCCCATTACAAGTCCGCCATCCACGGTAGCCGTTACAGACAGGCTGTCAACTTGCCCATTACATGTCCGCCATCCACGGTAGCCGTTACAGACAGGCTGTCAACTTGCCCATTACAAGTCCGATATCCACGGTAGCCGTTACAGACAGGCTGTCAACTTGCCCATTACAAGTCCGACATCCACGGTAGCCGTTACAGACAGGCTGTCAACTTTCCCATTACAAGTCCACCATCCACGGTAGCCGTTACAGCCAGGCTGTCAACTTGCCCATTACAAGTCCGCCATCCACGGTAGCCGTTACAGACAGGCTGTCAACTTTCCCATTAAAAGTCCGACATCCACGGTAGCCGTTACAGACAGGCTGTCAACTTGCCCATTACAAGTCCGACATCCACGGTAGCCGTTACAGACAGGCTGTCAACTTGCTAATTACAGGTCCACCATCCACGGTAGCCGTTACAGCCAGGCTGCCAACTTGCCCATTACAAGTCCACCATCCACGGTAGCCGTTACAGACAGGCTGTCAACTTGCCCATTACAAGTCCACCATTACCGGTAGCCGTTACAGACAGGCTGTCAGCTTGCCCATTACACGTCCACCATCCACGGTAGCCGTTACAGACAGGCTGTCAAATTGCCCATTACAAGTCCACCATCTACGGTAGCTGTTACAGACAGGCTGTCAACTTGCCCATTTCAAGTCCACCATTACCAGTAGCCGTTACAGACAGGCTGTCAGCTTGCCCATTACAAGTCCACCATCCACGGTAGCCGTTACAGCCAGGCTGTCAACTTGCCCATTACAAGTCCGACATCCACGGTAGCCGTTACAGACAGGCTGTCAACTTGCCCATTACAAGTCCACCATCCACGGTAGCCGTTACAGCCAGGCTGTCAACTTGCCCATTACAAGTCCACCATCCACGTTAGCCGTTACAGACAGGCTGTCAACTTGCCCATTTCAAGTCCACCATCCACGGTAGCCGTTACAGCCAGGCTGTCAACTTGCCCATAACAAGTCCACCATCCACGGTAGCCGTTACAGACAGGCTGTCAACTTGTCCATTACAAGTCCACCATTACCGGTAGCCGTTACAGACAGGCTGTCAGCTTGCCCATTACACGTCCACCATCCACGGTAGCCGTTACAGACAGGCTGTCAAATTGCCCATTACAAGTCCACCATCCACGGTAGCTGTTACAGACAGGCTGTCAACTTGCCCATTACAAGTCCACCATTACCGGTAGCCGTTACAGACAGGCTGTCAGCTTGCCCATTACAAGTCCACCATCCACGGTAGCCGTTACAGCCAGGCTGTCAGCTTGCCCATTAAAAGTCCACCATCCACGGTAGCCGTTACAGACAGGCTGTCAACTTGCCCATTACAAGTCAACCATCCACGGTAGCCGTTACAGACAGACTGTCAACTTCCCCATTACACGTCCACCATCCACGGTAGCCGTTACAGACAGGCTGTCAGCTTGCCCATTACACGTCCACCATCCACGGTAGCCGTTGACAGGCTGTCAACTTGCCCATTACATTTTAACGTCCAAGAATGTGGGGACGGAGATGAAACATACCAGCCCTGATTTCTTTAGTGACACAAACCACTGTCTTCGAGACCAGCCACTGTCTTCGAGACCAAACAATTGTCCTCGAAACCAAAGACTGTCTTCGAGACCAGCCACTGTCTTCAAGACCAAAGACTGTCCTCGAGACCAGCCACTGTCTTCGAGACCAACCGCTGTCTTCGAGACCAAACAATTGTCCTCGAAACCAAAGACTGTCTTCGAGACCAGCCACTGTCTTCAAGACCAAAGACTGTCCTCGAGAGCAGCCACTGTCCTAGAAACCAAAGACTGTCTTCGAGACCAACCACTGTCTTCGAGACCAGCCACTGTCTTCGAGACCAACCACTGTCTTCGAGACCAACCACTGTCTTCAAGACCAACCGCTGTCTTCAAGACCAGCCACTGTCTTCAAGACAAGTCACTGTCTTCAAGACAAGTCACTGTCTTCGAGCCAACCACTGTCTTCGAGACCAGCAACTGTCTTCAAGACTAAAGACTGCCTTCGAGACCAGCCACTGCCTTCGAGACCAGCCACTGTCTACGAGACCAACCACTGTCTTCGAGACCAGCCACTGTCTTCGAGACCAACCACTGTCTTCGAGACCAGCCACTGTCTTCGAGACCAGCCACTGTCTTCGTCACCAGCCACTGTCTTCGAGACCAACCACTGTCTTCGTCACCAGCCACTGTCTTCGAGACCAGCCACTGTCTTCGAGACCAGCCACTGTCTTCGAGACCAGCCACTGTCTTCGTCACCAACCACTGTCTTCGTCACCAGCCACTGTCTTCGAGACCAGCCACTGTCTTCGAGACGAGCCACTGTCTTCGTCACCAACCACTGTCTTCGAGACCAACAACTGTCTTCGAGACCAGCCACTGTCTTCGAGACCAGCCACTGTCTTCGTCACCAGCGACTGTCTTCGTAACCAGCCACTGTCTTCGAGACCAGCCACTGTCTTCATGACCAGCCACTGTCTTCCTGACCAGCCACTGTCTTCGAGACCAGCCACTGTCTTCGAGACCAGCCACTGTCTTCATGACCAGCCACTGTCTTCCTGACCAGCCACTGTCTTCGAGACCAGCCACTGTCTTCGAGACCAGCCACTGTCTTCATGACCAGCCACTGTCTTCCTGACCAGCCACTGTCTTCGAGACCAGCCACTGTCTTCGAGACCAGCAACTGTCTTCAAGACCAACCACTGTCTCAAGACCAACCACTATCTTCGAGACCAGCCACTGTCTTCGAGACCAGCCACTGTCTTCGTCACCAGCGACTGTCTTCGTAACCAGCCACTGTCTTCGAGACCAGCCACTGTCTTCGAGACCAGCCACTGTCTTCGAGACCAGCCACTGTCTTCGTCACCAGCGACTGTCTTCGTCACCAGCCACTGTCTTCGAGACCAGCCACTGTCTTCCTGACCAGCCACTGTCTTCCTGACCAGCCACTGTCTTCCTGACCAGCCACTGTCTTCGAGACCAGCCACTGTCTTCGAGACCAGCCACTGTCTTCATGACCAGCCACTGTCTTCCTGACCAGCCACTGTCTTCCTGACCAGCCACTGTCTTCGAGACCAGCCACTGTCTTCCTGACCAGCCACTGTCTTCCTGACCAGCCACTGTCTTCCTGACCAGCCACTGTCTTCCTGACCAGCCACTGTCTTCGAGACCAGCCACTGTCTTCCTGACCAGCCACTGTCTTCCTGACCAGCCACTGTCTTCCTGACCAGCCACTGTCTTCCTGACCAGCCACTGTCTTCCTGACCAGCCACTGTCTTCCTGACCAGCCACTGTCTTCCTGACCAGCCACTGTCTTCCTGACCAGCCACTGTCTTCCTGACCAGCCACTGTCTTCCTGACCAGTCACTGTCTTCCTGACCAGCCACTGTCTTCCTGACCAGCCACTGTCTTCCTGACCAGCCACTGTCTTCCTGACCAGCCACTGTCTTCCTGACCAGCCACTGTCTTCCTGACCAGCCACTGTCTTCCTGACCAGCCACTGTCTTCCTGACCAGCCACTGTCTTCGAGACCAGCCACTGTCTTCGAGACCAGCCACTGTCTTCATGACCAGCCACTGTCTTCCTGACCAGCCACTGTCTTCCTGACCAGCCACTGTCTTCCTGACCAGCCACTGTCTTCGAGACCAGCCACTGTCTTCATGACCAGCCACTGTCTTCGAGACCAGCCACTGTCTTCGAGACCAGCCACTGTCTTCATGACCAGCCACTGTCTTCCTGACCAGCCACTGTCTTCGAGACCAGCCACTGTCTTCATGACCAGCCACTGTCTTCATGACCAGCCACTGTCTTCATGACCAGCCACTGTCTTCATGACCAGCCACTGTCTTCATGACCAGCCACTGTCTTCATGACCAGCCACTGTCTTCATGACCAGCCACTGTCTTCATGACCAGCCACTGTCTTCATGACCAGCCACTGTCTTCATGACCAGCCACTGTCTTCGAGACCAGCCACTGTCTTCGAGACCAGCCACTGTCTTCCTGACCAGCCACTGTCTTCCTGACCAGCCACTGTCTTCGAGACCAGCCACTGTCTTCATGACCAGCCACTGTCTTCGAGACCAGCCACTGTCTTCGAGACCAGCCACTGTCTTCCTGACCAGCCACTGTCTTCCTGACCAGCCACTGTCTTCATGACCAGCCACTGTCTTCCTGACCAGCCACTGTCTTCGAGACCAGCCACTGTCTTCCTGACCAGCCACTGTCTTCGAGACCAGCCACTGTCTTCGAGACCAGCAACTGTCTTCCTGACCAGCCACTGTCTTCCTGACCAGCCACTGTCTTCCTGACCAGCCACTGTCTTCCTGACCAGCCACTGTCTTCGAGACCAGCCACTGTCTTCCTGACCAGCCACTGTCTTCCTGACCAGCCACTGTCTTCCTGACCAGCCACTGTCTTCCTGACCAGCCACTGTCTTCCTGACCAGCCACTGTCTTCCTGACCAGCCACTGTCTTCGAGACCAGCCACTGTCTTCCTGACCAGCCACTGTCTTCGAGACCAGCCACTGTCTTCGAGACCAGCCACTGTCTTCGAGACCAGCCACTGTCTTCGAGACCAGCCACTGTCTTCGAGACCAGCCACTGTCTTCATGACCAGCCACTGTCTTCCTGACCAGCCACTGTCTTCATGACCAGCCACTGTCTTCATGACCAGCCACTGTCTTCCTGACCAGCCACTGTCTTCCTGACCAGCCACTGTCTTCATGACCAGCCACTGTCTTCCTGACCAGCCACTGTCTTCCTGACCAGCCACTGTCTTCATGACCAGCCACTGTCTTCCTGACCAGCCACTGTCTTCCTGACCAGCCACTGTCTTCGAGACCAGCCACTGTCTTCCTGACCAGCCACTGTCTTCCTGACCAGCCACTGTCTTCCTGACCAGCCACTGTCTTCCTGACCAGCCACTGTCTTCCTGACCAGCCACTGTCTTCCTGACCAGCCACTGTCTTCCTGACCAGCCACTGTCTTCCTGACCAGCCACTGTCTTCGAGACCAGCCACTGTCTTCATGACCAACCACTGTCTTCGAGACCAGCCACTGTCTTCCTGACCAGCCACTGTCTTCCTGACCAGCCACTGTCTTCCTGACCAGCCACTGTCTTCATGACCAGCCACTGTCTTCCTGACCAGCCACTGTCTTCATGACCAGCCACTGTCTTCGAGACCAGCCACTGTCTTCATGACCAGCCACTGTCTTCCTGACCAGCCACTGTCTTCATGACCAGCCACTGTCTTCATGACCAGCCACTGTCTTCCTGACCAGCCACTGTCTTCATGACCAGCCACTGTCTTCCTGACCAGCCACTGTCTTCCTGACCAGCCACTGTCTTCGTGACCAGCCACTGTCTTCCTGACCAGCCACTGTCTTCGAGACCAGCCACTGTCTTCGTGACCAGCCATTGTCTTCGAGACCAGCCACTGTCTTCCTGACCAGCCACTGTCTTCCTGACCAGCCACTGTCTTCGAGACCAGCCACTGTCTTCCTGACCAGCCACTGTCTTCCTGACCAGCCACTGTCTTCGAGACCAGCCACTGTCTTCATGACCAGCCACTGTCTTCCTGACCAGCCACTGTCTTCGAGACCAGCCACTGTCTTCGAGACCAGCCACTGTCTTCGAGACCAGCCACTGTCTTCATGACCAGCCACTGTCTTCCTGACCAGCCACTGTCTTCGAGACCAGCCACTGTCTTCGAGACCAGCCACTGTCTTCGAGACCAGCCACTGTCTTCGAGACCAGCCACTGTCTTCGTGACCAGCCATTATCTTCTAGACCAGCCACTGTCTTCGAGACCAGCAACTGTCTTCAAGACCAACCACTATCTTCGAGACCAAGCCCCCGTCGATTTTAATGAGGTAGCATTGAGTCAATTAGAAAACATCATCCGAAGAAAGTTCGTTCGCTCGTTCGCTTTCGTCAACTTTAACCTCTGACGAAGTCCCACCCACTCAATTTTGTGGGACTGAATTTTGCGTGTAAAGTCTGTTTTATCCCATTACAGGATGCCCTCGCCATGCAGGCAGATTTACTCCGACTTCAGAGGTACTAATTTTTAGGGAATTAGTAAAACCCAGGTGTCCTCGCCAGGGTACGAACCCCGGCTGTTGCCGTGGTAAGCCAACCGCCTATCGATTGCGCTAACCGGACACCCATCCGAAGAAAGTAAAGCATAACGTCTCTATGGGACACAATTTTTCGTCAATGTACAGAGAATGTAAAGATGAGCAGCAATTCGGATTCAAGAAAAACAGTGGGACAAAAGAAGCCATATTCAGCATGAGGACATTGATTGAAAAGTGTATAGAAGTAAACAAACCAATATATGCCTGCTTCATTGACTACACCAAAGCATTTGATAGAATACACCATAATCAACTTATAGACTGCCAAAAAGATATAAATCTGGATGACACAGACATTCGACTGATATGTAATTGTACTGGGAGCAAACAGCAATAATAAAATATAACAAGGAGAACTCTTCACCCATTAATATAAAAAGAGGAGTAAGACAAGGATGCATCCTATCACCAAGCTTGTTCAATTTATACACTGAGCAAATCTTTAAAAACATCATAGAGATGCCAGGCCTAAACATTAATGGAAGATAATCAATAACCTAAGATATGCTGATGATACTGTACTACTAGCAGAAAATCCTAAAGACCTACAACAATTACTTAAAGTAATAAACATGACAAGCAAAAAATATGGACTAGATATGAATATCAAAAAGACTAAAACTATGATCATAAACAAAGAAAATTCTCAAGACCTACAATTAAATATCAAAGTGGAAGGAATACATCTAGAGACAGTTCAGAACTACAACTACCTGGGACATACTATAACCAGTGATGGAAAATGTACAACTGAAATAAATAAAAGAATAGGTATGGCAAATAGTAATTTCAATGCCATGAAAAATATACTAACAACAAAACAAATAACACCAGAGCTAAAACTAAGAATAGCAAAATGTTACATCTTCTCAATATTCCTATATGGTGCAAAAACATGGACATTAGATCAGAAAACAACAGAAATTGAAGCCTTTGAAATGTGGACTTAAATAAGAATAGGTAGAATTGGATGGAAAGAAAAGAAAACAAACAAGGAAGTTTTAAAAAAACTAAAAATGAAAAGAGATCCACTAAACACAATTAGAGCAAGACAAATGAAATGTTTGGGTCATGTTAAAAGACACAACAGCCTAATAAAAGTAATATTGGAAGGGAAAATACAAGGTAAAAGAGGCAGAGACAGACCAAGACTAACATGGACGAGTAACATCAAAAGATGGACAAGCCGATCTATGGAAGAAACAGAGTGGAATGGCGATCCATGGTAGCCAACCTTCGCTGCGGAGATGGCACCCGATGATGATGATGACAGAGAGAATAAACCACATGAAAATACAAAACATTCGTCAATGTTATATATATATATATATATATATATATATATATATATATATATATATATATATAATCTTAATTTCATGCTATCATAGCTGCGGTCTTTTGCAAATTTATGTGTGGGGTTTCTTTCCAAATTAACTGAAAGTCTTCACTACAAAGATTAATGTTCCCAAAATGCTAACGACATCTTTATATTTCACCTTGTCAACTGCCTTATTTCAGCAAATAAAGAATATTTATTTCACTCCACGATTTTCTCTATTAATATTATCAAAGCATATATGTCACTGTTTATGTCAAAATTATCCTTGACTACGTAACTTAATCTGTTATACTCCCTCAATAAAATATAAGTTACAATCTCCCGATTTCCATTTTCTTTATGAAAACCTATTCAGCTCTGCGCTGGTATGATTTAACTCTTGTGGCCTTTCCCATGACCTGTCAGAAGTGACACCAAGCCACACTAGGTCAGTAGATGTTTTACGATAAGTTAGCTTTTATGTCTTAGAATGTGACAAATAAAAAAGTCATCTATACATTTGTGTGTGGTGCGTTCTATTATTTAATGTGCACACACTTGCTGTTGTTTAGAAGGATCCTGCAGTGCACTATACAAAGGTGGAGAAACACAGGGACGATATGAGTCAGATGTGGTAGGAAACAAACAGATGTAGTAGGAGACAAACAGATGTGGTAGGAGACAAACAGATGTGATAGGAGACAAACAGATGTGTTAGGAAACAAACAGATGTGGTAGGAGACAAACAGATGCGGCAGGAGACAAACAGATGCGATGGGAGACAAACAGATGTGATAGGAGACAAACATATGTGATAGGAGACAAACGGATGTGATAGGAAACAAGCAGATGTGATAGGACACAAACAGATGTGATAGGAGACAAACAAATGTGGTAGGAGACAAACAAATGTGGAGGAGACAAACAGATGTGATAGGAGACAAACAGATCTGACGGGACAGACGTGATAGGAGACAAAACAGATGTGACATGAGACAAATATGTGATATGAGACAAACGGATCTGATAGGACAGATATGATAAGAGACAAAAAGATGGGATATGAGACAAACAGATGTGATAGGAGACAAACAGATGTGACATGAGACAAATATGTGATATGAGACAAACAGATCTGATAGGACAGATATGATAAGAGACAAAAAGATGGGATATGAGACAAACAGATGTGATAGGAGACAAACAGATGTGATAGGAGACAAACAGATGTGATAGGAGACAAACAACTGTGATAGGAGACAAACAACTGTGATAGGAGACAAACATCTGTGATAGGAGACAAAACGCTGAATTTTGTGACTGAAACTCAGCACAAAGAATAGTTCTGGAACAGACAATCTTCTTCTTCTTCCTAAGCTCCATGTGCAGCATAAATCTTCAACAAAGAATTTCCAAGCCGTCCATTTTCTTGTCATTCTCTTAAAACATCTCAATCCTCTTATACCACCTCTCTTCTGAAAGTATATTTTGGTCTTCCCCTTTGTCTCATCACCCGGGAAGTCTAAAAAAGGGTCTGTTGTATAACGCTTTCAGTCGACTTCCGCAGTGTCTTATCCAGCGCCATCGTCTTTGTGTATCTCTTTGTCCACTGGTATCTTTTCTCAATAGACGTTGCACGCATGGCAATACTCCGTTTTCACAAATATAGTGTTGTGAATGCGACCTTCCACCGTCTAGTGTTGATCTGCGTTTTACGTCACAATGAGTGCTGTTCAATAACCGTTGATGGAGTTGTTTGACGCAAGTTATTTACAATTTCTAACGCATTAATGTGGTGGGCTCCGTCAAGTCAGCCGAAGTTTTATCTCTTTGGGGAATTTGCACCATGTTTCGTTCGTTGTAGACTGCATTCACTAGAGTAATCATGAACCCATGGGCGCAGCCATTTTGTGCGTGTTACGTCATCATAATGGCTCATCGTGTGTCCAAGACCGACCATGCGATAATCTTGCGATCTGTTGTTTGGTGTGCAACTGGGATAATCTGACGACGAACTGTGTTTTATATGTTCGGAGTTGGAGTCAAACACCATGTCCTAACATCATCAAGCGCTATACATTGAAATACTATGACGATCATCATTTTCAGGAGGACGTGAACTTCCGGGCAATATGGTGGATAGGCGGCAGGAACCATTAAAGGCTATGTGTGAAAAGTGTTCCTTGCTGCAGTTTCCTCATATTCCAAGTCCGGCTTGTTGCAGGAGCTACTGAGTTAAGTGCTCTGTGCACACCGTGAGCTGTGTTTCATCCATTTTGGTCATGTTCCGATATTCCAATTGTTTACGATGAATGCTGATATCGTATGGCAGGGAACAGTTGGCCGTGTTCACTTTCTGTGCGGTTTCACCTTATGTCTTTTGACGTGTGCTGAGACTGCTATGAGGGGGACTACAGCTACCTTTCTTTATTTGGGAGATGAGTTAGTAATTCGGATGATTCCACTGGCACGGGCGGTTGAGCAATTATGGATTTTAATTCATTTGCAGTGATACCGGGGCCTTCCATAACCAAATAACCAAATCTTTTCTCTTAATCTTTTATCTAAATCTTTTATTTAGTTAGCCGTTCTTTTTTTTTTTTTGTTAACCAATCTTGTATTTAGTTAACCAATCTTTTATTTAGATAACCAATCTTTTATTTAGTTAGCCAATCTTTTGTTTAGTTAGCCAATCTTTTATTTAGTTAGCCAATCTTTTATTTAGTTAGCTAATCTTTTATTTAGTTATGAGATCTTTTATTTAGTTAGCCGATCTTTTATTTAGTTAGCCAATATTTTATTTACTTAGTCAATCTTTTATTTAGTTAGTCAATATTTCATTTAGTTAGCCAATATTTTATTTAGTTAACCAATCTTTTATTTAGATAACCAATCTTTTATTTAGATAACCAATCTTTTATTTAGATAACCAATCTTTAATTAGTTAACCCATTTTTTATTTAGTTAGCCAATCTTTTATTTAGATAACCAATCTTTTATTTAGATAACCAATCTTTTAATTAGATAACCAATCTTTTAATTAGTTAACCCATTTTTTATTGAGATAACCAATCTTTTAATTAGTTAACCAATCTTTTATTTAGATAACCAATCTTTTAATTAGATAACCAATCTTTTAATTAGTTAACCAATCTTTTTAGATAACCAATCTTTTATTTAGATAACCAATCTTTTATTTAGATAACCAATCTTTTAATTAGTTAACCAATCTTTTATTTAGATAACCAATCTTTTATTAGTTAACCAATATTTTTTATTTAGATAACCAATCTTTTAATTAGTTAACCCATCTTTTATTTAGATAATCAATCTTTTAATTAGTTAACCAATCTTTTAATTAGTTAACCAATCTTTTAATTAGATAACCAATCTTTTATTTAGATAACCAAACTTTTATTTAGATAACCAATCTTTTAATTAGATAACCAATCTTTAATTAGTTAACCCATCTTTTATTTAGATAACATATCTTTTAATTAGTTAACCAATCTTTTAATTAGTTAACCAATCTTTTATTTAGATTACCAATCTTTTATTTAGATAACCCATCTTTTATTTAGATAACCAATCTTTTACTTAGATAACCAATCTTTTATTTAGATAACCAATCCTTTAATTAGTTAACCCATCTTTTATTTAGATAACCAATCTTTTAATTAGTTAACCAATCTTTTATTTAGATAACCAATCTTTAAATTAGTTAACCCATCTTTTATTTAGATAACCAATCTTTTATTTAGATAACCACTCTTTTATTTAGATAACCAATTTTTTAATTAGTTAACCAATCTTTTATTTAGATAACCAATCTTTTAATTAGATAACCAATCTTTTAATTAGTTAACCAATCTTTTATTTAGATAACCAATCTTTAAATTAGTTAACCAGTATTTTATTTAGATAACCAATCTTTTATTTAGATAACCAATCTTTAAATTAGTTAACCAGTCTTTTATTTAGATAATCAATCTTTTAATTAGTTAACCAATCTTTTCTTTAGATAACCAATCTTTTCTTTAGATAATCAATCTTCTCACTTGGTCACATCTTATGTTCTTAATACCATCCCAGACTTTTTTCCTCCCTCATGTCAGACACCTTGTATTCTCTCATCTCATCTCTCTCTCTCTCTCTCTCTCTCCCTCTCTCTCTCTCTCTCTCATTCTTAATGCCGTGAGGTAATGATAACTGAACCGGCCAGAAGCACAGGACTACTGCCAACATATCTCTTGAGATCCACAAGTAGAGCAAGCCAGACCAACAAGGCACAGGTCCCATCATCTCTTCAGCAGACACGTCCTTATAGTGGATGCATGACGAGACACTTGTCTTAATAGGAAAATACACATACCAGCTTTATTCCCGAGCTGTGATCGTAACGCTATGCTATAGTCATGAGTACACCTGCGTGAAAGACATTGCCAATGATTGTTATTTTTTTATTTTTAGTTAGCTGAGTTGGCCGTGAGCTCTAGCGTTTGGTTTCTCGTAGCAAGGCGCTGTGCCAAAGAGTACGGGTCGAGCCTACTTTGAACCATATATTGTTCTTTGTTTTTGTTTCTTTATTTTCTGTTCTGGAGATACGACTAATATGCAATCTATACTGGGAGCAAACAGCAATAATAAAATATAACAAAGAGTTCTCTACACCCATTGATATAAAAAGAGGAGTAAGACAAGGATGCATCCTATCACCAAGCTTGTTCAATCTATACACTGAGCAAATCTTTAAAAACATCATAGAGATGCCAGGCCTACAAATTAATGGAAAGATAATCAATAACCTAAGATATGCTGACGATACTGTACTACTAGCAGAAAATCCTAAAGACCTACAACAATTACTTAATGAAATAAACACGACAAGCAAAAAATATGGACTAGATATGAATATCAAAAAGACTAAAACTATGATCATAAACAAAGAAAATACTCAAAACCCACAAGTGGATATCAAAATTGAAGGAATAGACCTTGAGACAGTTCAGAACTATAACTACCTTGGACATACTATAACCAGTGATGGAAAATGTACAACTGAAATAAACAAAAGAATAGGAATGGCAAAAAGTAATTTTAATGTCATGAAGGACATACTAACATCAAAACAAATAACACCAGAGCTAAAACTAAGAATAGCAAAATGTTACATCTTCTCAATATTCCTATATGGTGCTGAAACATGGACATTAGACAAGAAAACAGAACAGAGAATTGAAGCCTTTGAAATGTGGATATATAGAAGAATAGGTAGAATTGGATGGAAGGAAAAGAAAACAAATGACAAAGTCTTAAAACAACTAAAAATGAAAAGAGAACTTCTGAACACAATTAGAACAAGACAAATGCGATTCTTAGGCCATGTTAAAAGACACAACAGCCTACTGAAAGTGATCCTGGAGGGGAAAATACAAGGTAAAAGAGGCAGAGGCAGACCAAGATTAACATGGACGAGTAACATCAAAAGATGGACAAATCAACCGATGACAACCTGCACCATCAAAGCAAGAGATAGAGCAAAATGGCGCTCCATGGTAGCCAACCTTCGTTGCGGAGACGGCACTCAATGATGATGATGATGATTTTCTGTTGATTATTTGTAATTTTTTTTTTCCCGAGTGGTGTAAACATAGCTCCTCTGAAATGCTTCGCTGATCAATCGTCTCGAAAGTTTCCCTCTATAACAATATTCATTTATTATTATTTGTGTACAAAAATGATCGCTTGTTCTCCACTGTTGTTTGTCACTAATACTTTAGTAACTGTTTTAGTTGATTCCTCCTTTAGTGTCTCTTTTCACGAAGACGAAATATACGTGATTTTTTTCAAAATATACATTCAAATTGATTTCATGAAGCTATAACTTAATATTTAAACATCTTTGTGGTTACAAATTGAATATTGCATTCCTTGGAAAAAGACCAAGAGGAAGACCTAGAAGAAGATGGATAGATGCGGTGATAGAGACATGTAACAACAAAGGAAAATCACTAATTCGGACAGTTCGAGCAGCTCAACAACGACAAATAATATAAACCACAACACCGTGCTGAAGTCGGATGTGTTGGGCCGAAAGGCGCAAATATAACAGTTAAACTGCAAACCACAACACAACGCAGAACGTCCACAACGTCCTTGTAAGTGCGGATGATGAAGAGGAATATTCTAGTCTACCACGATACTCTAGAATACTTTAGTCACCGGGCGAACGCAACCAACCAAACCACAACACCTTTCGGTATCAGTGAAAAGAAAAATGAAGAAAAAGAAGAAAATAAGAAGAAGATTCCCTGAAACTCTCAGGTTTGCAATCTTTGACCTTTTTGTTACGAGCATTGAGTAGCAAGATGTTACTGAAGCAAAAATATTGACTTCAGCTAAAATTCTCTCTCTCTCTTTCTCTCTCTCTCTCTGTATGTGTGTGCGTGCGTGCGTGAACAATGTTCATGAATGTAACTAAAATACCACCTTTGAGATGAAGACAAAGAGCTGTGTCTAGGATAAAGTCAGGACATAACGAACCAGTTATCTGTTACAAGAGGCACCCAGAAACTGGGAGCGCGCCATATTTGTGTATATAGATTATAGATCAATGTGAGGTTGAATGTGTTTGATAATAGCTGGCGGGAAATCGTTACAGTAGCAGCTCTTACAGGTATCTGATGACAAGATGTAACTGAACAAATGTAACGTTCATCATCGTGTGCCATACCGGTTGTTGTAGGCGATCATGTTCTTCCACAATCTTGTATACACCGTGCATCGAATCAATTCTGTTGTTGACTGTTTTACCTGACATGGCACAAAGCTATCTAGTATTTTCTCTCTTTGCCGTCCGCGATCTCTCTTTCCGGTATTTTGCCAGTTGTAACCAAGAATTCCAACTTTCCTCTTCTCATGATGTGATACCTGAAAAATGTTGATTGTTTCTTTCTGATGTTTTACAATCTGCTCCTTTTTTTTTTTTTTTTGTGCTGGCCTCTTTGAGAATTTCATCGTTGGTCTTTTTAGATGTTCATGAAACTTTCAACATTCTTCTGAGAAATCCCATCTCTGTGCCCTCTAATCGTTTTTTTTTTATTTGTTTGTTTACTGTCCATGATTCGCCTCTATATGTCAGAACTGGCCCTATATAACATTAAGTATATCTAGACAAGAAAGTAACAATAGGATGTAAGCAATTTAATACAAATGTATACACACACAAAAAAAGTGAAGTACCCCCGTTACGTCAAGTGGCGTATAGGGAAATATGGTGTTAGTGACCCTATATTTTACAGACCTTCAGCACATAATTTTTGGGGTAATGTGGTCGGTATTACGCCCGTGCTGCTTTACTTTCCCAGAAAAAAATCCGGTACCCATTTAAGGCTGGGTGAACCCGGAGGCCGTCGGTTGGGATCGAACCCTGCCCTTTGTCCTTTGTAGTCCAGTTCACTAACCACTGAGCTATCGCGGCTCCCAATGTATACACAAGCTCGCGCTTTATTTGACATAGAAACGTATCTCTATATGTTCCGATAATTAGAGAGTAGACACCCTAGTACAACTATAGCTCTCCTATTTACATATTCTACACGCTTGCCTACTAACCTACCCACATACCTATCTACCCGCTAACATACCAATTTACTAGTTTACTCAGTTATCTACTACTAACCTACCCACATACCTATCTACCCGCTAACATACCAATTTACTAGTTTACTCAGTTATCTACTACTAACTACCCACATACCTATCTACCCGCTAACATACCAATTTACTAGTTTACTCAGTTATCTACTACTAACCTACCAAGATACTAATCTACTCATCTACCCACTAATATACAAACTTACTCACCTATCTACTATTAACTTATCAAGCTACTAATCTACTCATCTATCCACCAATATACAAACTTACTCATCTATCCACCAATATACAAACTTACTCATCTATCTACTATTAACTTATCAAGCTACTAATTTACTTATCTATCCACCAATATACAAACTTACTCATCTATCCACCAATATACAAACTTACTCATCTATCCACCAACATACAAACTTACTCATCTATCCGCCAATATACAAACTTACTCATCTATCCACCAACATACAAACTTACTCATCTATCCACCAACATACAAACTTACTCATCTATCCACCAATATACAAACTTACTCATCTATCCACCAACATACAAACTTACTCATCTATCCACCAACATACAAACTTACTCATCTATCCACCAACATACAAACTTACTCATCTATCCACCAACATACAAACTTACTCATCTATCCACCAACATACAAACTTACTCATCTATCCACCAATATACAAACTTACTCATCTATCCACCAACATACAAACTTACTCATCTATCCACCAACATACAAACTTACTCATCTATCCACCAGTATACAAACTTACTCATCTATCCACCAACATACAAACTTACTCATCTTCCACCAACATACAAACTTACTCATCTATCCACCAACATACAAACTTACTCATCTATCCACCAACATACAAACTTACTCATCTATCCACCAATATACAAACTTACTCATCTATCCACCAACATACGAACTTACTCATCTATCCACCAACATACAAACTTACTCATCTATCCACCAACATACAAACTTACTCATCTATCCACCAATATACAAACTTACTCATCTATCCACCAACATACAAACTTACTCATCTATCCACCAACATACAAACTTACTCATCTATCCACCAACATACAAACTTACTCATCTATCCACCAACATACAAACTTACTCATCTATCCACCAACATACAAACTTACTCATCTATCCACCAACATACAAACTTACTCATCTATCCACCAACATACAAACTAACTCATCTATCCACCAACATACAAACTTACTCATCTATCCACCAACATGCAAACTTACTCATCTATCCACCAACATACAAACTTACTCATCTATCCACCAACATACAAACTTACTCATCTATCCACCAACATGCAAACTTACTCATCTATCCACCAACATACAAACTTACTCATCTATCCACCAACATACAAACTAACTCATCTATCCACCAACATACAAACTTACTCATCTATCCACCAACATACAAACTTACTCATCTATCCACCAACATACAAACTTACTCATCTATCCACCAACATACAAACTAACTCATCTATCCACCAACATACAAACTTACTCATATATCCACCAACATACAAACTTACTCATATATCCACCAACATACAAACTTTCTCATCCATCTACTACTAACCTCCCCAACTACTTACCCACCATGATATCGACCTTCCAACTAAACTACCTACCTGCTAATTCACCAACCTAACCAATTCTCTCTTCAGCAAAATATCGTCACCTCTAACCGAAACTATCTCTCTCATTATCTCTCTCGCACGCTACCACTATTTAGAGCCGCGATGCCTCAGTGTGTAACGAACTGGACTACTAAAGACAAGAAGTCGGGTTCGATCCTGATCGACGGCTTCTAGGTTCACCCAGCCTTAAATGGGTACCAGATTTTTTTTTATGGGAAAGTAAAGCGGCACTAGCGTAATACAGACCACATTAGCCCAACAATTATGTGCCGAAGGTCTGTACAAATTACAGTCACTAAAACCACATTCCCTATACGCCACTTGGCGTGACAGGGCTCTTTACTTTATACATACTCAACCACTCTTCTTCTTTCACTTACTATACTATCTCTTTAATCTCTTAACCCAGCTCTCCTGTCTATCTCTCGTTCTCTCACAGACACACAGACTCTCGCCTATCCTCTTTATCTTCACTTCTATTATCTCTTCAATCACTAAACCCAAATTTCTCACTTACCTCTTTTTGATTCGATTCCTCTCTTTTCTCTTTAAGTTCCTAATCTAACCTTCTTTCTCCTTCATAAATATCTCTCTCTCTCTCTCTCTCTCTCTCTCTCTCTCTCTCTCTCTCTTATACACCACTATATCTAACACAAAAAACAAGACATAAAAATAGTAGTAACAAAGTTATGCTTATTTCAACAGTTCTATTTTAGTGTCCATAAATCCAAACACGCTAGCTCATATTTGAAGACCGCTGATTTACTGCACTCCCGCACTTCACCACACTCTCCACGTCTCATGGATCCCACGCCACCCATGATTACTTGTCCAGACCGCAATATAAACTCCCGACCAATGCCTTGCCAGACGATACTACCACTAAAACATGAAAGAACCACGCATGAACGATACGTCATAACAAGAGCTGTATAGAATTACTTAAGGGAATGTGATAAAACATAGCTAGAAAGTAGCTGCATTTAAATACTACAAAATTGGCTACAACTGGTTTAGACATCATCATTGCTGCTCGCAAAGTACCCTACATCCTAGTACGTTTCTTTGTAAAATATAATACATCTAAAGTCTATAGTCTGAAGCTGTGACGGCCAAAAGACGGCCCGCGGGACAGATTCGGCCCGCGAGTTTATTTTTCTTAGCCCTTGAAGCGGTTACGTAAACTTCTATATTCTCATCATTATGTGACATACCGGTTGGTGTAGGCGATCTTTAACATACTCCAAAGTATGGTTCTCCTGTCGTGGCTATAACCCGGCTCTCGGTCAACCTTAAGATCACCACCACTGGTCTAAAGTATGCTCTTAAATCTTTGCACGCTTGATCATGTATGCTCTTTGTTTCCTGATAGCACACTAATATTTCGGAAGCCGCGATAGCTCAGTGGTTAGTGAACTGGACTACAAAGGACAAGAGGTCGGGTTCGATCCTGACCGACGGCTTCGGGTTCACCCAGCCTTAAATGGGTACCTGATTTTTTCTGGGAAAGTAAAGCGGCACGGGCGAAATACCGACCACATTACCCCAAAAATCATGTGCTGAAGGTCTGTACAAAAATATGGTCACTAACACCATATTCCCTATACGCCACTTGGCGTGACGGGGGTACTTTTTCTTACTTTTGCACTAATATTTCAATTGAAAAAAAAAAAAAGTGAGGATATGTCCCTCACAGCAGTGTGTCGCTGATACTTTAATTCTTCTTCTTCTACTACCTTTTTAGCTCCCTGTGGATCATAGGTCTTCAACAAACACTTTCCAAGTCGTTCTGTTTTTTGCCATTCTTTTAAGATCATTCCATGTCTCCCTCATCATCTTCATCTCTGCTTCTATCTATCTTCTCTAATAATTCCTTGGTCTTCCTCCCCGGGAGCTAAAAAAAAAAAAAAGGGTAGAAGAAGAAGGCCATTTTAAATGATGGACAAGGAAGAGACATAATCCTCCTGCGATCGCAGAATAAAAATCCGGAACACAAACCCATTAGATGAGTGAGCTAACCACTGCGCCATCACGGCTACTGTCACGAGTACACCTGCGTGAAAGACATCACCTATGATAGCTATTTTTTTTAGATAGCTGAGTTGGCCGTCTGACCTATGGAAGCGAATCATGGACAGTAGACAAACAAATGAAAAGACGATTAGAGGCCACAGAGATGGGATTTCTCAGAAGAATGCTGAAAGTTCCCCGGACAGCTAAAAAGACCAATGAGGAAGTTCTCAAAGAGGCCAACTCAAAAAGGGAACTCTTAAAAAAAACATCAGAAAGAAGCAATCAACATTTTTCGGGCACATCATGAGAAGAGGAAAGTTGGAACACTTGGTTACAACTGGCAAAATAAAAGGAAAGAGAGATCGCGGGCGACAAGAGAGAAAATACTGGATAGCTTGGTGTCATGGCATAGAAAACAGTCAACAACAGAACTGATACGATGCACTGCAGATAGAAGATTGTGGAGGGACATGATCACCTACGCCAACCGGTATGGCACATGATGATGAGTTGGCCGTGTGCTCTAGCGTTTGGTTTCTCGTAGCAAGGCGCTGTGCCAAAGAGTATGGGTCCTTTAAGCTCTATGACCATGACATTAGCAGAAGGTGCATTGTGGGTGTTATCTCTGATACACTGAGCCTGCACTGACTGACCCCTGACATACTAGAGCCTGTATAGAGTGACATTTGCAATCTAACGAGAGCTTGCCAACTCAAGAGGATGAACTTCAAGAACACGAGTCTACAACACTTCCGTCTCATGCCAGACGTCGCTGATAACCTCTTCTAACATTGACCTCTACGTTTTCCTTGTCACAAAAAAATCACTACCAAGTTTGTGCTGCATCCAGTGCTTCTAACATCAACCATAAACAACACAAATGACGTTCTGCTGTATTAGTGCTTCTAACATCAACCATAAACAACACAAATGACGTTCTGCTGTATTTAGTGCTTCTAACATCAACCATAAACAACACAAATGACGTTCTGCTGTATTTAGTGTTTCAAGCGTCATCCATAGAAAAAATACAAATGACGCTCATGTGTGTATCTTTATTTCATTTTTTTTTTTTAATTAAACTTAAAACATTAGACCGATAAGAAGAAGCAAACAGACGATAAAGAAAACAAACAGATCATCAGAAGACAGGTAGAAATCTTGATATATAGACAGACGAGCCGATAGATACAGAGACAGACGAGCCGATAAATACAGAGACAGACGAGCCGACAGATACAGAGACAGACGAGCCGAGCCGACAGATATGTAGACTGACACACCGAAAGATAAACAAACCAAAAGGGAGGGAGGCCGTTAGACAGACCAACAGACTGATGAAAGTAAGGAGAGTGAATGAAACAAATTAAACAAGACATATAGACAACTAGGCAGCTAAATACATAATTGATAGACAGAGTTATGGGGTATCACAAGTACACTACCTGCTGCTGTCTCTTCATCACTTTATAAAATGCTGTAAGTAAAAGTAAAGAGCCCGTCACGCCAAGTGGCGTATAGAGAATATGATGTTAGTGACCATAATTTGTATAGACCTTCAGTGCTTGATTTGTGAGGTAATGTGGTCGATGTTACGCCCGTGCCACTAAAATGCTGTAAGTAAAAAGTAAAGAGGCCCGTCATGCCAAGTGGCGTATAGAGAATATGATGTTAGTGACCATAATTTGTATAGACCTTCAGTGCTTGATTTGTGAGGTAATGTGGTCGATGTTACGCCCGTGACACTAAAATGCTGTAAGTAAAAAGTAAAGAGGCCCGTCATGCCAAGTGGCGTATAGAGAATATGATGTTAGTGACCATAATTTGGATAGACCTTCAGTGCTTGATTTGTGAGGTAATGTGGTCGATGTTACGCCCGTGCCACTAAAATGCTGTAAGTAAAAAGTACAGAGCCCCGTCACGCCAAGTGGCGTATAGAGAATATGATGTTAGTGACCATAATTTGTATAGACCTTCAGTGCTTGATTTGTGAGGTAATGTGGTCGATGTTACGCCCGTGCCACTAAAATGCTGTAAGTAAAAAGTAAAGAGGCCCGTCATGCCAAGTGGCGTATAGAGAATATGATGTTAGTGACCATAATTTGGATAGACCTTCAGTGCTTGATTTGTGAGGTAATGTGGTCGATGTTACGCCCGTGCCACTAAAATGCTGTAAGTAAAAAGTACAGAGCCCCGTCACGCCAAGTGGCGTATAGAGAATATGATGTTAGTGACCATAATTTGGATAGACCTTCAGTGCTTGATTTGTGAGGTAATGTGGTCGATGTTACGCCCGTGACACTAAAATGCTGTAAGTAAAAAGTACAGAGCCCCGTCACGCCAAGTGGCGTATAGAGAATATGATGTTAGTGACCATAATTTGGATAGACCTTCAGTGCTTGATTTGTGAGGTAATGTGGTCGATGTTACGCCCGTGCCACTAAAATGCTGTAAGTAAAAAGTAAAGAGGCCCGTCATGCCAAGTGGCGTATAGAGAATATGATGTTAGTGACCATAATTTGGATAGACCTTCAGTGCTTGATTTGTGAGGTAATGTGGTCGATGTTACGCCCGTGACACTAAAATGCTGTAAGTAAAAAGTACAGAGCCCCGTCACGCCAAGTGGCGTATAGAGAATATGATGTTAGTGACCATAATTTGTATAGACCTTCAGTGCTTGATTTGTGAGGTAATGTGGTCGATGTTACGCCCGTGACACTAAATGCTGTAAGGTAGACAATAGTTCTTCAAAGTACTCTTTCCGTCTCTTCATTTTTTTTCCTTTATATTACTAAGCAGATTTACCTTCCTATCTTTAATAAAAGCATTGATCTGTTTGTATTTCCACTTAATTTATTTGTTCTGTTGTATAGTTCTTATTTGTAATAACAAACAGTGGAAGAAGTAGATACTTTTATATGTCTTGAAAGTTGCATGGATCAAAAAGGAATCACGAAGAAAGAAATAAGAATGAGAATAGCAAAGGCAGCGATGACTTACCTTGATAAAATATGGAAATCAAAATTACCCTTAAGCACAAACACAAAGGTTCCGGTCAATATGGCGAATAGACGGCGGAACCGTTAAAGGCTGTGTCTGAAAAGTGTTCCTTGTTGCAGTTTCCTAATAATCCAAGTCCGGCTTGCTGTCAGAGCTGCTGAGTTAAGTGCTCTGTGCACACCGTGAGCTGTGTGTTTCATCCGTTTTGATATTCCGATTTGCTCACGATGAATGATGATATCGTATGAAGGGGAATAGATGGCTGTGTTCACTTCTGTGCGGTTTCGCCTTATGTCTTTTGGCGTGTGCCGAGACAGCTATGATGGGGACTGCAGCTACCTTTCTTTGTTTCGGAGATGAGATATTAATTCGGATGATTCCACTGACACGGGCAGTTGAGCAATTATGGATTTTAGTTCGTTTGCAGTGATACCGGGGCCTTCCATAACCATAAGACCACCATCATCATTGAGTGCCGTCTCCGTATCGAAGGTTGGCTACCATGGAGCGCCATTCCACTCTGTCTCTTGCTTTGATGGTGCAGATTGTCATAGGTTGTCTTGTCCATCTTTTGATGTTACTCGTCCATGTTAGTCTTGGTCTGCCTCTGTCTCTATTGCCTTGTATTTTCCCTTCCAAGATTACTTTTAGTAGGCTGTTGTGTCTTTAACATGCCCAAAAATGTCATTTGCCTTGTTCTAATCGTGTTTAGCTGAATTATATATATATTTTTTAAATGAATAAGTATCGTCTTGTATGTATCCACTTTCTTTCCATCTTGTTTCTGATATGCCTGAAATATCTATGTTTAGTCGTTTTGCTTCTAAAATAAGATTTTCTAACCATATGGTAGGCTATATAAATGTATATATATATAATACATATAATACAACTATATAATTTATTCTCGAGTTGTGTTCATAACCATATGTTGTAGTCGTGAGTATACGTGCCTGTATGAAAACGCCAATGCTAGCAACTTTATTTTTACCTTGCTTAGTTGGCCGTATGCTCTAGCGCATGTTTCTCGCGGCTAGGCGCTGTGTCGAGGAGTATGAGTTCGATCCTACTTCGGGTTATCTATTGTTATTTATTTTTTTTTTTTTATGTTTGCGACTTTTTTTCTGAATGCTGTATACTCTTCCTAAAATTATTCGTTGATCTATCACCTCGGAAGTTTCCTTCCACAATAATAATCATTTACTATTATTTGTCCCCTACAGATAATCTATAGCTGGCTGTGGCAATGTCTATGGCCAATGTCCCTAAATCCAGTAAACTAGGATCTTAGAACGAGTATCCCCAGAAAGCTCTCAAAGATAAATAATTATCGCACTTTATTTATATCATTAATAAGCATCTTGACAATGTTCATGGGAATATCTTATTTCATATTAGATATAGACGTGTATTGTACTTGTCGAGTCACATATCTCCAGTTTTGAAAATTATATACATTAAATTGGACAGAAACGCGTACAAGTTAAAGATGATCCTTCGCTGAAACAGGAATTAATTTCAGGGGAATTATTGTCTGGGAGTGTACTCGTGCTTGACACACTACCCAATCGTATCAGGTCGCGGTCATGTGACGCTTCAGGAACCAACTACCGTCATTAAGTTGTGATTTCACACCTGGGAATCGTTAAGTGAGACCCAATCGTTCAGTGGGAACAGGAGACAAGCTTAGGGTGGCCAGGAAGATCAAGTTCAAGCTAATGATTAATTGAGACTAAGTGTCCAGACACATGCCAGGAATAGGTCAAGAGTCAAGGTGAGGTGCATGTTGTCTAGAGAGATGGTAGGGAACGTGCATGAGAGGAATAAGTAAGATATAATGTAATTAATGTCTATTTTTTTATGTTAAAGGGAGATATTAAACAAATGCAAAATAGGCATCAGCACACACAAAAAACTGGTCACACAGTGGCGGAACTCCATTTTGCTGCCTGTTTTAAATAATGCATCTGTCCTCTCGTTACCGATAATTCCACAGTGGGAAGGCGGCCACTGGATTACGGTTGTAGTTTTTTTCCGACAGTTGTGGTTGTTATGTTGTTACGTTTTGGATTGTCTGGTCGCTTGTGTTGTTTTGTATAGCAATTAGAAGTGATTTGCAATCTGTGAAAAATGCGAGACAAGGCGTAGCTTTTATCACAATAAATATAAAGATGTTTGTCCCTACTTAATGATCTAGGCAACCATCATCAAACAATATCAAACACTTAGCACAGGAAAATAACATTGGAAGACAATGGAAATTGCAACGTAGCACTACAATGGCATCGTCTGAGGTTGAATCACGGTTGTTTGTCATTGATACTTCAGTTCACTTGTAGCTTTCCAGGAAGATAAAATGCATTTTCTTCTTCTGTTATACATTCAAAGTGATTAGTAAAAATGCCAAAGCAAAAAGAGAGCTAATTTCCAATATTAGGAAGAAACAAACATCATTTTTTTGGCCATGTAATGAGAAGAGAAAAACTGGAATATATTGTAACAACTGGGAAATTGAGGGATGAAGAGATAGAGGGAAGCAAAGAGAAAAGACACTAGACAGCTTAAGAGAATGGTTTGACAAAAGGTCAACAACAGAAATGATAAATAACTGTTGCGATCGAAAGTTGTGGAGAGACATGATCACCTACGCCAGCAGGCCCGGGACATGATGATGATATTGATGATGATTATTAAAAGCTACACCTTAAAATGTAAAAACTGTTGTAGTTCAAACTTATATATTGCGCCCTGAAAGCTGCTCAATTTGCCGATATTTTTGTTAGAAGTACAAGTAATAAAATAGCATTATTTATTTCCTTCAGAAATATTATTTTCTGAGTCTCGTGTCAACAATTAAAACCACCCCCACGACATATCAATTTTAAGAATGAGAAGAATGTACTAAGCACAGGACTACATCTGCACAATTTCCAAGAATATAATTAAAATGTATGTATACAGTATCTGTATTAAGCAGTAGACAGTACAACCTGCAGCTGCCTTGCAGGTATGCTCGCAAGAGTAAAAGGTTAAGGGAGAGTACCCTAATGTAATACTGTCTTGTGGGTGAGACTTTCTAGTCAAAAGCTAGCGGAGTCAATCGTAAACAAACCGACAGAAGGCAACAGAAAATCACTGTCGTAACTTATTTGTATAATCATGGGTTGCCACAAATATAGAATTCTCGATATTGTGACAACTGGGAAAATCGAGGACGAGAGAGAGAGAGAGAGAGAGAGAGAGAGAGAGAGAGAGAGAGAGGGGGAAGCAAAGAGAAAAGATACCAGTCAGCTTAAAACAATGGCTAGGCAGAAGGTCAACAACAAAAACGATAAATAACTGTCGAGATCGAAAATTGTGGATATACATGACCACCTACGCCAGCATTCTTGGCACTTGATGATGATTTAATTAACGGTGCTAAACCGTGTCGACCTTACAAGAATGGATTCCCCGGAAGTGCAACGCAGCCCCTCGACTCTACAGGGTTCTCCCGCCAATGTCACAGACTCTCTTTCAACCAATCCACATACATAATCGCATTTCATTTCGAAATGAAAATAATTACCAGCTAATCCTCAGAAACAATCAAAAATGTACTCCATCATAAAAAATCCCACAGCATGTTAAATCCGCTCCTAGGCACGCATGCTTTCTGCATTAAATTCGAATAATTACATTAAAATCCTCTTGGCAACTGAGACCTGTGCTTATTACCGCCCCTTGCCCAATCAATTATCTCCCCTGAGGTCATATTTTTCGGATCCGGTTATATGGCTTTGCGCCCCCTAGGGGGCCGATTTTCTGTCTCAACCTCACACCTCGCCATGCTCACGTGCACACTCCGACACGCACCCACCAATATATGATAATAATAAGATTATATCCGGGTTAAGTATGATGCAATGGCGCTTTGTAGGGAACGTTCTTTGAATGTGTGGCATTTTAATCTAGTCATTTTCTCGTCTCTTTATTTTAAATGCGCGTTCCCAGCATAAGGAGAAAACAAGCGTCATTTTGTTGCAGGACAGGAAACAGCTGCAACGTGTTGTAACAACTGGGGAAACAGATGGTAGAAGAAATAAAGAAAAACAATAAAGTCGACATTCGGCAGCCTAAAACAATCGTGTGATAGAAAGTCAACAGGTGAACTTATATATAACCTTCTAGGAGACAAAGCTGTGAAGAGACTTGATCACACGCGCTAACTTATACATAAGTAAAGGGGTAAAGGTATCAAGATGCATAGAGATGCGAAGCTGCTGTAAAGCTAAAAATAAAAAAAAAGTACCCCCGTCACGCCAAGTGGCGTATAGGGAATATGGTGTTAGTGACCATACATTTTACAGACCTTCGGCACATGATTTTTGGGTAATGTGGTCGGTATTACGCCCGTGTCGCTTTTACTTTCCCAGAAAAAAATCCTGTACCCATTACAGGCGGGGTAAACCGGAAGCCGGAGCCGCGATAGCTCAGTGGTTAGTGAACTGGACTACAAAGGACAAGGGGTAGTGTTCGATCCCAACCGACGGCTTCCGGGTTCACCCAGCCTTTAATGGGTACCGGATTTTTTTCTGGGAAAGTGAAGCGGCACGGGCGTAATACCGACCACATAACCCCACAAATCATGTGCCGAAGGTCTGTAAAATGTATGGTCACTAACACCATATTCCCTATACGCCACTTGGTGTGACGGAGGTACTTTACTTTTAAAAACCGGAAGCCGTCTATTGGGATCGAACCGTACCTCTATAGTATACCCTGTATCTACCAAACGATCTAAAAACATCAACTTTTATTGCACTGCCTAAAAAAAATGGTGCAGTTGAATTCAGTGACTTCAGAACAATAAGCCTAATGAGCAGGTAACAAAAATTTTACTAAAAGTTATACAGGGAAGGATTCAGAATATAATCAATACTGAATTAGATGAGCAACAATTTGGATTCAAGAAAAACAGTGGGACAAAAGAAGCCATATTCAGCATGAGAACATTGATTGAAAAGTACACAGAAGTAAACAAACCAATATATGCCTGCTTCATAGACTACACCAAAGCTTTCGATAGAATACACCATAATCAACTTATAGACTGTCTAAAGGATATAAACCTAGACGACGCAGATATACGACTAATATGTAATTTGTACTGGGAGCAAACAGCAATAATAAGATATAACAAGGAGAACTCTACACCCATGGACATAAAAAAAGGAGTAAGACAAGGATGCATCCTATCACCAAGCTTGTTCAATCTATACACTGAGCAAATCTTTAAAAAGATCTCAGAAATACCAAGCCTAAACATTAATGGAAAGATAATCAATAACCTGAGATATGCTGATGATACTGTTCTACTAGCAGAAAATCCTAAAGACCTACAACAATTACTTAATGAAATAAACATGACAAGCAAAAAATATGGACTAGAAAGGAAAATCAAAAAGACTAAAACTATGATCATAAACAAAGGAAATTCTCAAGACCTACAATTAAATATCAAAGTTGAAGGAATACATCTGGAGACAGTTCAGAACTACAACTACCTTGGACATACTATAACCAGTGATGGAAAATGTACAAGTGAAATAAACAAAAGAATAGGTAAATTACAAAAAGTAATTTTAATGCCATGAAAAATATACTAACAACAAAACAAATATCAGCAGGGCTGAAACTAAGAATAGCAAAATGTTACATCTTCTCAATATTCCTGTATGGTGCAGAAACATGGACATTAGACAAGAAAACGGAACAGAAAATTGAAGCTTTGAAATGTTGATTTATAGAAGAATAGGTAGAATTGGATGGAAAGAAAAGATAACAAACGATGAAGTTTTAAAACTGAAAATAAAAAGAGAACTGCTGAACACAATTAAGACAAGACAAATGAAATTTTTGGGGCATATAAAAGACACAACAGCATGCTAAAAGTAATATTGGAAGGAAAAATACAATGAAAAAGAGGCAGAGGCAGACCAAGACTAACATAGACGAGTAACATCAAAAGATGGACAAGTCAATCTATGTCAGCCTCCGCCATCAAAGCAAGAAACAGAGTAGAATGCCGATCCATGGTAGCCAACCTTCGTTGCGGAGAGGGCACACGATGATGATGATGGTGATGATGATAATATGTGTAGCGATTACAATATCCTATGTGTCGCGATTACAATATCCTGATATGTGTGGCGATTACAATATCCTGATATGTGTGGCGATTACAATATCCTGATATGTGTGGCGATTACAATATCCTGATATGTGTGGCGATTACAATATCCTGATATTGTTGATCTAGTTGTCTCTTCTCATCACATGGCCAACATATGACCGCTTACTCTAGTTGTCTCTTCTCATTAGATGGCCAACATATGACCGCCTTCTTCTCTAGTTGTCTCTTCTCATCACATGGCCAATATATGACCGCCTTCTTCTCCAGTTGTCTCGTCTCAATACATGGCCAACATATGGCCGCCTTCTTAATTAATTATAGTCCGTTCAGAAATTCATAACCACACTTGAATTAGCTTTACGTGATAACCGTTTGTTATTTTGCTTTCAACTTTTGCATGTAATCTTATAATTTTGATGTCGTTATAGAAATATTTTTTGCTCTGAGAAATTTGATCTAGTTTAAAAGTTTTCTTCTTTAGGCTATATTAAATTCACCCTGTTCGAATTTGACACCATTTTAGGATATATACATTAATTTGTTGCGGTCGTTCACGTAAAATAGTTTGGCTATTGCAGAAACACTAAGTTCAGGAAAATCCCGTGCACAAAACTGAATTGTTATTGAACGACATGACGTACCACGGCCTGGGCATTAATTACCGAAGGGAAGGCGTATCTTTATTAATTTTGTGAAGACTCAGTAGACAATTTGTTGACTTTAAATACCAACATTTATATCTAAATTATAATGAGTTTGAAATGCAAATTTATAACTATGCAAAAGGTTACTGTTTTACTATATCAGCACTTCCTTAGGGAATTCAAGATGGGACAAAGTGCCTACTGCATCAAATACAAAAGAGCAAATTAGGACATGGCTTGCGAATGAAAATGTCAAATTTGACGACACATATTTAAAACCCGAATTGTTACAACTTGTGAAGAATACGAATAAGAAAAAGGTGTACCATGTTGACAAAATCATTGAGAAATACGGCCACACTAATTGTAACCAATTGAATTCATGTTTGCAAATACACATAACGAACAACACCACAATTAAGCACTATGTAGATACGCTTCTATAGTCCGTTCAGATTCGTTTGCCTAGACATTAATTTATTTTTTTCAAAAACTTATTGTTCATTTGCATTGATCTTTTGAAGTTAGGTTTAGAATACTAATGTCGCTATAAAAATATTTTTTTATCAAAGAAATGTGATCCAGTTTCAAAGATGCCTTATTTAACCTATATTTAAAAAAAGTTAATCGATATTATAAACACCGGCGGGATTATGTAGATGCTTACATCTCACAGCTGATTCTTTAACATATAGGCATGACCTTCACGGCTGAATGCGCACCGTCCTAAAATAGTTATGTTTCCACTATACATTTTTCTAAAGAAATGTTACATATGAAATTTCCCGTTTAGCACAAAATGACATTTTAGCCGAAACCGGAAATTATGTGACGTCAAAATCACGGCCGTAGACTCGAGTTCGAGTCATAATTCAGAGGCAAATCTCAATATTTACAGAAAGGAGGCGGCACTATCCATATTATCTTCTGCAAGTCTATGTGAGAATGAATATAAAGGCAAAATATTTACTGAGCATAACATTGTTATAAAGATTTATACAAGAACATGGCCATAGATGTTTGAGACTACCTCAATATCATGCACACTTAAATCCTATAGAACTAGTTTGGGCAAAAGTTAAAGGACACGTAGCATATACAATAAAACTTTCAATTATGCGATGTTGAGACACTTACAAATCAGGCTCTATCAAATATAAATAAAGACTACTGGGTAAAATGTGAGGATCATGTGTTACGACAAGAAGAGGAATATTGGAAAAGGATGGTTTGTTGTTTGTTCAGCGAAAGCAGTAATCGACCTATTTGACTCGTCTGATTCTGAATGATCATTACTCTGATTAAGTCTACAGATAAATAGTTTGATTTGCAAAATTTCCTAGTTGATTTGTTAAACAGTTTATTGTTCAAGACCACCCAAGCAATCAAAATATGTTATAAGCAAACCAACAACCATTACTTTGAATGGAAGCCTGCTTGAGTCAGTACAGAAGTTCAGCTATCTTGGATCCACTATTACAGCCACACTTTCCTTAGTTGAGGAACTAAATGTACGTATTTGAAAGGCAGCGACAACATTTGGGAAACTCACACCAAGAGCATGGAACTATATCAAATTGACTCTACGAACAAAAGTTCTATATATAATTTAAAATTTGTATACTTGCCACCAAGTAAAATTTTATGGACACGCCTATGGGTCATCGTTGCACTAGATTACTGTAAAACATTTTGATTAGGGTCAAAATAATAGTTACATGGGCAAAGATCAAAGGAATTCGCCGCTTTAAGAAAACCGTTATAGCTAGACATCGAGTAACACATATGTTCTCGTGACATGGACATTTTAACACCGTATGCCAAAAATCATGTGAAATCATCAAGAACTTTTTGAATTATAAATCATAACATCTCGGCAAACGATTCTGAACGGACTATAACACTATAGATTAATGTGATGTGTACACGCACACATTTTCTCCTGCAGGAGTCTTTCCATACAGCGAAATAGACGAAATAATACGCTGTCCAACCGAATCTAGGATCGCCGTCTTCTCTGTGGTGCTGGTGGCCTAATATATAAGTCTACTGCTGCAGGATAACAAGCAGGACAAGTCACGCAGTTTTCTATCCGTAGCCTGGAACTAGGCATATGCCAACTTCTCTAGTATATATCAATCTTTCGTATGCCTAAAGTATTGTCTATATCTGCAATGTCGTTTCCTGTATAAATTATACTGTTTTTTTTTTTCTGTAATTCTTGCCCTATAGTGTTGTATCTATGTGCCAATGGATTTTACTCAGTCTACTATAATCAGAACAGCTTTGAGGTATATGTTCAGCAGTATTGGACGCCTGTTCACATGAACATATAGTTGAGGTGCCGAACTTGAATGTTGTATACATGTGACTGTGGAGTCCATTGTGCCCTGTTCTGAGGCGTATGATGATAACTTCTTCTCATCTATTCATATTATAAAAGACATCCTGATTTGAAGACCTGTGGTCTTCTGATTGATTTACTTCTAGAGTAACTAACAACCGGGAATGTCAAGAAAGTCATTATGACTCGTCACATTCCAGGGACTTCTATGTGAGTACTCTAACAATTTCTCCATTGTGCCTTCTGTAAAAAGTAGAACCCCGTCACGCCACGTGGAGTGTAGGCAATGACATATTAGTGACCATAATTTTTACAGACTTTTGGCATACGATTTTTTTTTTTTTTTTTTGGGGGGGGGGGGTAATATGGTCGGTATTACATCCGAGCCGCTTTACATTCCAGAGAATAAAAAAATCCGGTATCCATTTAAAGCTGGGTGAACCCGGAAGCCGTCGATCAGGATCGAACCCGACCGCTTCTCCTTTGTAGTCCAGTTCACTAACCACTGAGCTATCGCGGTTTATTTGCTTGACCATTATTTTATTTTTTGATGGAGTAAGTCCTGGTCAGTTGTGGTTCACTGACTCTGATATAATCTGTCAGCTATAAGTCGTGGAACGTTCATAGCCCAAAAGCTACCGCGGCTCATTCTCCCTTCTATACTCCAGTATTTTTATTCAAACAATATAGTTTATGAGGATAATGCATTAGGAGGTGTGTAAATAAAACATATATACTGTTTGTTTACAAAAAATACCAGAGCTGCAAAAGTAAGGCGCGTTTGTTGGCAGTAAGGGGTATTTGCTATACATATGTTGAGAACCTCTCCACCCTGTTATACAGCACTTTGCGGTTTGCAAATAAAGATAAAAACCACCGGTACACTATGATTATTATCACGGTTCAGATCAAATAATTAATTCAAAACGGAACAATGGCGAGCGAGAGAATTAGCCAATCAAAACCTGAAATCCATTTTCGGGCGTAATTCTCGACTGGAAGGGAACCGGTTACGACTAATTACAGACCGCGCGTTACTCAACGCGACCTTGCTGACCTTTTGGGTTCAAGGCTGGTTGATTGAGTAAAGTGAACTTGGCCAGGATAATCGAATCCAGAAGAAACAAGTCTCTTGAAAACCGACACTCGTTTCTTCTATCAGGCAAATTCGCCCTTTTGTAGGGACTAACCAGTGGCAATGCTTAGAGTCGAGAGATGAGGTTCCATCTGATTTGACTGGTCACATGACAGTATTGGTAGAAAGGTAATTATGTAACGATGGTTCCCAAAAATAAGGATCTTGCAGGTTATGTGCCTCCTTTTTAGATGCGTGTTCCACGTCCAGCAAGTCATTTTCCAAAACGCCACGTATTGAGTGTCACATTCTAGTTTGTCTATTTTCTTTTTTGAGTGTAATAATTTTTTTTTAAATTTCAAATGGAAAAAAAACTCCCTATGTCAGATGAAATGTCGTGGCTAAGTAAGTTGAAACGTTCTGGCTATGTCACATGAAATGTCCTGGCCATGTCAGATGGTATGTCCTGGCTAAGTCAGTTGAAACGTTCTGGCTATGTCACATGAAATGTCCTGGTCATGTCAGATGGTATGTCCTAGCTAAGTCAGTTGAAACGTTCTGGCTATGTCACATGAAATGTCCTGGTCATGTCAGATGGTATGTCCTAGCTAAGTCAGTTGAAACGTTCTGGCTATGTCACATGAAATGTCTGGTCATGTCAGATGGTATGTCCTAGCTAAGTCAGTTGAAACGTTCTGGCTATGTCACATGAAATGTCCTGGTCATGTCAGATGGTATGTCCTAGCTAAGTCAGATGAAATGTCCTGGCCATGTCAGATAGTATGTCCTGGCTATGTCACATGAAATGTCCTGGCCATGTCAGATGGTATGTCCTGGCTAAGTCAGATGAAATGTACTGGCTATGTCAGATTAAATGTCCTGGCCATGTCAGATGGTATGTCCTGGCTAAGTCAGTTGAAACGTTCTGGCTATGTCACATGAAATGTCCTGGCCATGTCAGATGGTATGTCCTGGCTAAGTCAGTTGAAACGTTCTGGCTATGTCACATGAAATGTCCTGGCCATGTCAGATGGTATGTCCTGGCCAAGTCAGTTGAAACGTTCTGGCTATGTCACATGAAATGTCCTGGCCATGTCAGATGGTATGTCCTGGCTAAGTCAGATGAAATGTACTGGCTATGTCAGATTAAATGTCCTGGCCATGTCAGATGGTATGTCCTGGCTAAGTCAGTTGAAACGTTCTGGCTATGTCACATGAAATGTCCTGGCCATGTCAGATGGTATGTCCTGGCTAAGTCAGATGAAATGTACTGGCTATGTCAGATGGTATGTCCTGGCTATGTCACATGAAATGTCCTGGCTATGTCACATGAAATGTCCTGGCTATGTCACATGAAATGTCCTGGCTATGTCACATGAAATGTCCTGGCCAAGTCAGATGAAATGTCCTGGCCATGTCAGATGGTATGTCCTGGCTAAGTCAGATGAAATGTACTGGCTATGTCAAATGAAACAGCATGGCTATGTCACATGAAATGTCCTGGTTTTATCAGATGAAACATCCTGGCTATTTCAGATGAAATTACCTGGCTATGTCAGATGAATATAATTTCTTTGTCAGATGAAATTTCCTGGTTTTCTTCTTTACCTTCTGGTAATCATATTCCCCACTAGGTCTACTCCACGAATATAGGCCACGATGTGTAAGATAGTGGGGGGGGGCGGTTGGGGTAAATAATGGCAGAAGAAATTACCCGAAAGCCAAACAGTGTAAAATAAATTAGAAGTAATAACTAATTGTGATCAACGTAAATGTGTTGCCGCGTCACCACATGCAAAGGTCAGACTTCAAATTAATGAATGACCAACAAGATTTCTTTACAACATTACAAAGTTTATTAATACCTTCTTGTACTTTTTCAGACTGCTGGACTGACCCAGGAGAACCTAACGGCTAATTCTGACTACACCTACTGATTGACTCTACTCTACTAAACGTTGTGCGTTCTTCTGCTCAGATTACAATATTCTCCGTTGAAGCTCTCCCCGGCTTATATCCCCTTATTTTCTATCCCTTGGTTCCTCCTTCAACCAATCCAATTCTGCCACCTAGTTACTACATATTACGTCATCTTGTTCACTCTTCTAGAAATGCAGACCGCGCCATTTTGAACTTACCACCAGGAAAAAGCATTCGACAGAGTAAACAGAGAACAACTGTGGGAGATACTAATAACATACGGAGTAAGCCAACATCTAATCAACCTTATTAAAAGTCTCTACGTCAACAGCAGCTGCAGGGTCAGAACAGCAGCAGGCTACACAGACCACTTCGAAGTTAGATCAGGCGAAAGACAGGGGTGCGTACTACCCCCCCCCCCCCCCCTTTATGGTTTATTACATACATGGACCACATATGCAAGCTAGCCAACCCATCAGAGACAGAGGAGATCAACGAACTTTTATTTGCAGACGATCAGGCACTAATACATGAAACAATAGAAGACCTACAAGAACACTTAAACAAACTCAACATCTCAGGCACAAAATACAGCATGAAATCAACATCTACAAAACAGAAGTCATGAATGTCGCCAAAAATAAACAGAACATCAACATAACTATAGAAGACAGACAACTAAAACAAGTAGAGGAATTCAAATACCTAGGAAGTCTAATGACAAACGATAATTCTCAAACAGCAGAGACAGAATCAAGATGCAACAAGGCTTATCAAATCATTGGACAGTTATCACCACTAGTGTCCAACAAGTAAATAACTCTGGAGGCAAAACGAGCACTATACAATACAATCTTCATCCCAACGTTGTGCTACCAATGCCAGACATGGACCCTAGATACAAGAACAATAAGAAAAAATAATATCTACAGAGATGAAATGTGTTAGACGAATGGCAGGAAACATGAAATGAGAGATAAGATCAGAAAATGAAGAACTGAGAAAAAAGCTAGGAATAGCCCCCGCCATAGAATATATAAGGAAACAATAGATAAAATGGTTTGGCCACGTGATAAGGCAGAAAGAACAAAACACAACACAACGAGCCTTCAACAAACGTGAGAACACCAGACCCAAGGGTCGACCACGAAAAAGATGGATCGATGGAATATTAGAAGCACTAGGAAACATAACAGCAGCAGAGGCGAACAGAAGAGCAAAAGACCGCAAATTATATCTCCCCTCGACGCTGAAAGACAGATGAGGAAGGAAAGAAGAAGAAGAAGAAGAAGGAGGAGGAGGAGGAGTACCATCACCATTGTACTTCAGGCAAGGATATATTAGCAAGCTGCTCCCTTGCCTAATTACACAGATTTCAGCCCAAACGCTACTGGTGACGTTTATCACATTTTCAAATTTATATAGCACAAATGTAAACGTAACGTTTTACCTTGACAAAATTTGTGTTCGTTGAACGGATGGACTAAAAGAAGAAGACAAAAAAAGTAGGAGAAGAAGGGAATAATATAGAGGGGGAGAACAAAAAATAGGAGACGGAGAAGAATAAGCAACTCAAAACTTTCTAGCTGCCTCAATCTACTTTGCTTTTAGACTTCAACTATGGTGCATTATATTTCGAATACATTATAATATGCATACTATTGTTGCCATCAAATGAAGTGTATTTCATAAAGAAATAAGATACTTCTGGCTCAACATCATTTGCTATAGTAGGTACGCACAAAAATATAATATATTATAAATAATACATCGAATATATGTACAGCCGCGACAGTGGTTAATGAACTGGACTAAAAAGGAGAAGAGGTCGGGTTCTATCCTGATCGATGGCTTCCAGGTTCACCCAGCCGTAAATGGGTGCCAGATTTTTTTTTCTGGTAAAGTAAAGCATAGTACTGACCATTTTTCCTCAAAAAATCTTAAGCTGAAGATCTATACAAATTATGGTCACTAACAACATATTCCCTAGACACTACTTGGCGTGACCGGGCTCTTTACTTTATACATTAAATATTATGCGGGGCCGCAAGTTGAGCTGTTGAAAATAAACATAAAGTGGTTATAGTTATGGGAGGCCTCGGTATCACTGCAGACGAATTATAATCTATAACTGCCAGTGGAATCATACGAATTACTACCTCATCTCCCAAACAAAGAAAGGTATCTGTAGTTCCCACCACAGCAGTCTCAGCACACGCCAAAAGACATAAGGCGAAGCCGCACAGAAAGTGAGCACAACCGTATGTTTCCTGTCATACGTTATCATCATTCATCGCAAACAATCGGAATACCGAAACACGATTAAAACGAATGAAACGCACAGCTCACGGTGTGCACATAACACTTAACTCAGTAGCTCCTGCAAAAAGGAACACTTTTCAGAAATAGCCTTTAACGGTTCCTGCCGCCTGTCCACAATATTGCCAGGAAGTTGAAATAATGATGGTAAGTCATATCATGAAAATGATGATAGTCATATTTTAATGTATCATGATGATGTTAGGACATCGTTTTTGACTCCAAATCCGAAGATAACATGATATAAGCAAGTAAACCTAAACAGAGACGAGGCAACCTATGACGTTTCGGCAAGAAACTTCACACAAATTGCTTATCTCTTAATACTTGTCTCAAAAGGTCCGTGTGGAGCGGTTCACTGGTGGTAGGTCCCAATGGCCGTAACAGGAAGTGACCCGGACCAAAGTACCGGACGGTCACGTGATAATTGGTTTTGCTATTTCTATTGCTACAATTCTTCTATAGGAAAAAAAATAGGCCTTCATAAGTCTAACAATTCAGAAAGAAGGATTTAACACAATTTGAACTAATAACCTCAGATGGTAAATGTACAACAGAGGTGAGATGCAGAATGGCTCGTGCAAAAGAAGCTTTCCAAAAATTGAGGAAGATACCTTTAAAAAAAATTGACAATAGAATCAAGAAAAAGAATTCTAAAATGTTATGTAGAACTAGTCTTATCATACGGATGTGAATAATGGACAATAAGACAACAGACAACAAAATCACTGAAGTTTGTAGAAATGTGATTTTACAAGAAGAATGTTGAGAATACCATGGACAGCTAAGAAGAGTAATGAAAACGCCCTGAAAGAGGCCAAAGCAAAAGGAGAGCTAATATCCAATATTAGGAAGAAGCAAAGCAATCATCATTTTTTGGCATGTAATGAGAAGAAAACAGCTGGAATATATTGTAACAACTGGGAAAATTGAGGGACGAAGAGATAGAAGGAAGCATAGAGAAAAGATACCTGACAGCTTAAGATAATGGCTTGGCAGAAGGTTAACAACGGAAATGATTAATAACTGATGAGATTGAAAGTTGTGGAGAGACATGATCACCTACGCCAGCAGGCTTGGTACTTGATGATGATAATGAACACTTTTTGGACATATAAAACACATCTTAAATGAGAAACACAGAGCAAATCAGTAATTGAGACAAGGGCAGACAACGACTACACTCAACTGGATAAATAACATCAAAGAACGACACTGTGTACTATTAAAGGGCGAGACAGAGAAAAATGGCGATCCATGGCAGCCAACCTTCGATGCGGAGACGGCATAAGATGATGGCGTGTCTCCAGGGCGTTCAGAATCTATTTGCCTGTCGCTCTATTCGGCTCAGTAAACAAAAACACTGCTGGGCTGGTCTCCCCTTTCGTCAACGTGACGCAGATTACCCGAAAGTGCTCTATCGTGTCTTCTGTCACAAAATGGGACGCAATCCATATTAATTCTGCACGACCTCAATCCTAGCGCCCCCCGCCCTCCCCCCAAAATTTTAACCGCACAGATGCTGGCCGTCTAAGTTTCCTTACCTCCCTTGGGAGTCCAGGGCAATGCGTTAACATTAAGCGCCGTTACGCCAGATGGCGCGAAAGTCTGATCCGTGTGGTCAAACAGAAGTGGACGCACGTGCTCTAATTTGTGCCTGACTCCCACGACCGCACAGCTGGAGGGCAAATCCAAAACATGATTTCATAGTGACCACCATTTTATTCTCCCTTTCTTTCCACACGCAAACTGTCACTGGCACACTCATTTCTACAATTATTATCAACATTAGCGATCACATTTATTCTCCGTGCTTTTTTTTTTTTTAAATACTTCAAACTATTTTTAGTGAACACGTAAGAAATTTACATAAATGTTCTCCACTACAATTGAAGGAAGTGCCATTACATGTAATGATAGCAGTCTACATATAACAAAGGGACATAACTTATGTCCTGTGCTAACGTAACTTTTTTTGGCACAAAATTACCTACCCTGAGCGAGACAAGTAAAAGTAAAGTACCCCCCCCCCACCCCCAGTGGCGGTATAGGGAATATGGTGTTAGTGACCATACATTTTACAGACCTTCAGCACATGATTTTTGGGGTAATGTGGTCGGTATTACGCCCGTGCCGCTTTACTTTCCCAGAAAAAATCCAGTACCCATTAAGGCTGGGTGAACCGGAGGCCGTCGGTTGGGATCGAACCCTACCTCTTGCCCTTTGTAGTCCAGTTCACTAACCACTGAGCTATCGCGGCTCCCTTAGCGGGACAAGTGGCCACTATATTTATCACGGTATATGGATCAAGATGTAAAGAGTGAAATATAAGTTCCCTCCCCTACCGTTTTCACGTATGGGGAATCTGGTGTTAGTGACCATATTTTTTCAAGACCACAGCACACTTTTGGGTGATGTGGGCGGTATCACGCCAGGTCGCCTTTACTTCCCACAAAAATACCTGGCACCCATTTTAGGCTGGGTGAACCCGTGTGCCCTGTTGGTATGAATAGAATCATCACCTCTGCGAATCGATTCCCTGCCCTTCTGATCACAAAGCGAGCACACTAACTACTCAGCCACCGAGGCTCTCATGAAGGGTCAAGAGTGTGTAAAAATAAAAAGAGATCAGAAACTGGATAGCAAACGCGGCAGTAATTGAAAAAAAAAAACAGATAAAAAATGGAAATTAAAAATACTAGGCAGGAAAACTAGACTTGAAATATTTAACTCGAATGTATAATCAACGATTAGCATTTTTTACACCAACTTTGTGCTATGAAAGTCAAATATGGACCCTTTCTAAATCACATTTAAGAAATAGCAATACATGTCAGGTGCGATGCTTGAGAAAAGTAACAAACAACACAAGAAGAGATAGAATACCAAATGAAACCATGAAAAATGGTAGGAACAAAACCCTGCCAAGAATATATAGAACAACAACTTAAATGGAAGACCCAGAAGAAGATGGATAGATGCAGTGACAGAGACATGTAACAACAAAGGAAAATCACTAATTCAGACAGTTCGAGCAGCTCAAGAACGACAAATGATATAAACCACACCTTTTAGGTACATGTGAGAAAGAGAAGTATAATTAACCCTCGCGTAATCTACACCTTGTAGATGGACATGCGATGAGAAGAGATAACCGAATAGCAAAGCAAGCCTTCATGTGGGAAACAACAGGTAAGAGAAAAGAGGAAGACCCAGAGAGACACTGAGAGAACATTGATGAAAGAGGCAAGAGCAGCAGGAATCGGCTCCCTCATTGAGATAGAGCTGCGTGCACAGGACAGAGACAAATGGCGAGATTTGATAAAATATCTTTAAAAGAATTGAAAACTGCTAGAACAAAAGTTCAGATAAGAGATGGGGTATCTTGGTCTACGCCCTATGGGTCGGCTACGGCTCGAAAGGTCAATAGATAGCTAGAATCTACAACTTAACATTGGGCCATCAATTGACCCTTGATTCTGGAGCAATCAATAGGACAGAAACAGATGAAATGAAATGCGGGAGACGCTCTCAAAGTACGATGGTGATAATGACGGCCCAAGAGAAAAATATTTTCTTACTTAAACATCAAGATTTAACCTCGGACCGATTAGCCAATCAATTGCTCGTATGTAGATCTAGCATATATAATTTTGTATTAATTAATATAATAATATTTTAAAACCTGGTCAAAATATGGAAATAAAAAATATTAAGCAAGAGAACTAAACTTGAAATATTCAACTCAAACGTATTATCAACCCTTACCTAAAGTAAGTGAACGGTTGGGGGGGGGGAAGGATTGAGAGAAAACTAAACGCTTTTGAAGACAAATGTCTAAGAAACAAATACTGCGTACAATGGAATGAATTCAACTTATAAGTATACAAGGATAAGTTGAATACTTTTATAATTCGTATATACAAAGATATGTTGAAAAGAGACAAGAGAATTCCAAACAGGCCCTTCTATGGGAAACATTAGGATACAGAAAAAAGATGAAGACAAAGAGCCATAAAAGAACACTGATAGAAGAAGCAAAATTAACGGGCATCATCATCATCAAGTACCGGACCTGCTGGCCTAGGTGATCATGTCTCTCCACAACTTTCGATCTGGCAGCTATTTATCATTTTTGTTGTTGACCTTCTGCCAAGCCATTCTCTTAAGCTGTCTGTTATTTTTTTCTCTTTGCTTCCTTCTATCTCTTCGTCCCTCAATTTTTCCAGTTGTTCTCTTCTCATTACAAGGCCAAAAAATGATGATTGTTTCTTCCTAATATTGGAAATTAGCTCTCTTTTTGCTTTGAATTCTCTCAGAATATCTTCATTACTCTTCATAGCTGTCCATGGTACTTTCAACATTCTTCTGTAAAACCACATCTCTACAGACTCCAGTGATTTTCTTGCCTGTTGTCCTATTGTCCATGATTCGCATTCATATGTTAAGGCTGGCTCTACGTAACATTTAAGAAAACTTTTTCTTGTTTCTATTGTCAAAAATGGATTACATAGTATCTTCCTCATTTTTTGGAAAGCTGCTTTTGCCTGAGCCATTCTGCATCTCACCTCTTTTGTACATCTTCCGTCTGAGGTTAACAAAGTTCCCAATTAACGGGCATAGACTCATTAAATAAGATCGTACATCTCGCCCAGAATACTACAAAGGACAAGAGGTCGGGTTCGATCCCAACCGATGGCTTACGGTTCACCCAGCCTTTAATGGGTACCGGATTTTTTTCTGGAAAAGTAAAGCGGCATGGGCGTAATACCGACCACATTACCCCAAAAATCATGTGCCGAAGGTCTGTAAAATGTATGGTCACTAACACCATATTCCCTATACGCCACTTGGCGGGACGGGGATACTTTACTTTTTTTTTTTTTTTACTATCTCGCCCAGAATAGAGAAAACACTACATACCAGCTCTAAGCGACGTCTTTGAATGACACTGGTCACGTGTTGATTGAAAGAAAGGGACCTATCAAATGATATTCCCAGATACTTAATAGTCGAACTAATGATGGTTGCACCATTGCAGTTTATGACTGGGAGTGAGTCATTAACTAGTGTATTGTTTAGTGGACACTACATTACAGAAGCCTTGTTTGGGTTAATGGGTGTTTTGTAGTTATTGCACCAAGTGGTTATCTGATCCACGCTGTCCTGTAATTGTCCAGCCATTTCTGCTCTTTCGAGTGGTCGATCCGGAGTGCTTAGTGGGAAAAGCAGATGCATCTATAATCAACACTTTACAGGAACAGTCAGTCTGCCTACGTTTCGAGAAATGCTGGGACGGTCGGTGGAGCGTGTATGAGGATGCCACGCCTGCAGTGAGCTGATTCCATGAATAGAATATGCGACTTGTAGTGGCGTTGGAACAATCATGGTCAATGCCAATTGGGACAAGTATGACCACGATTGGTCAGTACAGGGGAGGTCTTAACGTGCCGCCGGGGCGACAGACTGAACGTGAGATCTGCTTCTGCTGCGTCCACCCTTTGACTACTCTGCTTCATCGTCCGTCCTTAACAAGACATTAAGTAGTCATGGATGCCGTACGTCGCTAATTTACGACAAGTCGCAATATCCATGCCTCCTGACCAGGCACGACCTTCTTTGGCTAGGCCCGTGGTGGCAAGTTACCTTCGCTCTCCGACTCCTGCTCGCTGAGACGTTGAGTTCAACCCCGCTGACTATCTCCCGAAGATTTAAAAAAAAAAAAAAAAAAGATGGAACCTAGCACAAAAACTCATAGACGGTAATAGTCTGAGAAAAAAAGCACTGGCCTACACTTAATTTACCTTTGCCCGTGCTCACAGTTAAACCAACAACTATATTTTCCTTCTGTCTGTCTCTATCCCTCCAACCTTCTATTCTCCTCGTTGTTTATCAAAATTCCAAACAGTCTTAATTTTCTCCTTTTATCCGCATCTTTTAGTACATCTTCGTTGAAGAAGATAGTCAAATTACTATTTTTTACGTGTTATAATTTTTTTTTTAATTGGTATAAAAATGTGTTACATTTAATTAATTTATTTTTGGCCCAGGGAATAGAGTGTATAGGAATGGTCAAATGAAAAACAATGCCTGATCAAAATAGCGTGGCGGGCCGGCTCTGGCGTGCGGACTGTAGATTGAGTTGAGGAAGAGCACTGGCCTCTTTATTTCCAGGTGTGGTTGATGCAACAGCAGAAGCTTGAAACAGATCAGAGATATTAAACAAAAAAGGTACCTCCGAAGACGGAGTTATCTGCCTGTGCGGCGAGGGAACCGAATGCCCACAGCTGCCAGGGAAAAACGGATTAACACACAAAATTAAGTTCCTAACCTCTATGCACTTCGTCAATGGTAAAAGCTGGCAAACGCACAAAAAAGAAAGAAAAAAAGGAATAGTAAGACTCAAAGTAATTATGATAACAACTAACAGTAACATATGAGTACATCTTTAACATAATCATCAGGTGACAGGTTTCCGGTTGTTTCAAAATGGAGGAATTATTTTTCTCCGGCTTGGTATAGAACCGTTGATCAGAGGTTTAACAAGCCACTATCGTAAAAACGATTTTGTTAATGAAACGTAGACCTGATACAGACAATCAACCACTAATATCTTCAGTAATAAAGAAAAGACGATGGTCATATGTTGGACATGTGATGAGAAGAGATAATAACCGAATAGCAAAGCAAGCCCTCATGTGGGAAACAACAGGTAAGAGAAAAAGAGGAAGACCCAGGGAGACACCGAGAAGAACATTGATGAGAGAGGCAAGAGCAGCAGGATTCGGCTCCCTCAATGAGATAGAGCTGCTTGCACAGAACAGAGACAAATGGCGAGATTTGATAAAATATCTTTAAAAGAAAACTGCTAGAACAAAAATTCAGATAGGAGAAGGAGTATCTTGGTCGACGCCCTATGGGCCGGCTACGGCTCGAAAGGTCAATAGATAGATAGATAGACAGCACATTGGAATGAAAGCGACCAGCGACTCAAAGCTGAATGATGGCGACAGAATCAAAGAACTAGAAAAGATAAAGTTCCTATAGCACTTTCCTAAGGTAAATCGGGAAACAGTCGAGTCGATCTGGCCAAGCAAGCACAGACAGAACTGGAAAGCAAACCCGGTTCCGATTAAAATGCAGTACTGAAGTCGGATTTGTTGAGCAAACATATTAAAAATCCTGCAGCCTGTTTGTAATCTACGACACACAATAACAACGCCCATTTTAATGACAGGCCACGAAAATTAATCGTAGCGGCGAACGCAGAACAAGAAGGAAATAAACCAGCAACAATGCGTTCGCAAAATTTTAATTCTTCTAACGCCTGTTTAAATTCCGGCGCTCTTGGCAACACTCGCACCACTTTAATCCCTCACTCGATGCTCGGGTAATGGTTTCTCCAGCGTTTTCTGTATTCACAGCTTCAAGTTCTACCACTCATGCTGGTATTTTTCAATCGAGTTGCTGCCCTATTTTAAGCTCAATCCTTTCTTCTCAACAAAGCTACATTGTTTTCTACCACCTCTCGTCTGCGTCTCTGTGAACACAAATCTGGCTGAAAGAATAGAATAGGCGCCCATTTATTGGTAACATCCTGAACAATCATCGTAACATGTGCAACTAATGCACTTACACGTTACAGCCACATTCCAGGCTGGACGTATTGTCTAGCCACAAAGGCTAGCACCCCCAGAAAAGACTTCCGTGGACTCTTCCGTTAACAAATAAATGCACTCAGATGGTCGATAGCCAAATCAAGTGTGGATGACGCGGTGGGGAGGTCATTGTTGCTCTTCATGGCTTCTGTACCAACGCAACGAATGATAAAAATAATAAAACACGATCTATATATATGGTTCATCGTGCATGAGGCAAAGTTAAAATTGAAAAAAAAAATACGAATATAATTTTAACAGGAAATTTTTTAAAGGTCCATGGACATTTTTGTTTCTTTTCGATAATAAACAGAAACAGGCAAAGTTAAACAGTGAAGTTGGAATATGTGTATTTTATGGAACAAAATGTCGACGCCATGATATTCCTTCAAAGACTTGATAGAGGAATCATAACTGGCCATGACCGTACATTTGTTAACAAGGAGCTCTAGTGTTCTTCTTTCCTTCCTCATCTGCCTTTTAGCGTCGCGGGAAATATAATTTGTGGATTTTTGCTCTTCTGTTCGCCTCTGCTGCTGTTATGTTTCCTAGTGCTTCTAATATTCCATCGACCCATATCTTTTTCGTGGTCGACCCTTGGATATGGTGTTCTCACAACGTTTGTTGAAGGCTCGTTGTGTTGTGTTTTGTTCTTTCTGCCTTGTCACGTGGCCAAACCATTTTATCTGTTGTTTCCTTATATATTCTATGGCGGGGCTATTCCTAAATTTTTTCTCAGTTCTTCATTTTAGATCTTATCTCTCAGACTGTTTCCTGTCATTCGTCTAACACATTTCATCTCAGTAGAGGTTATTTTTCTTATTGTTCTTGCATCTAGGGTCCAGGTCTGGCATTGGTAGCAACGTTGGGATGAAGACTGTATTGTATAGTGCTCGCTTTGCCTCCAGAGTTATTTCATTGTTGGACAATAGTGGTAATAACTGTCCGATGATTTGACAACCTTTGTTGCATCTTGATTCTATCTCTGCTGTTTGAGAATTATCGTTTGTCACTAAACTTCCTAGGTATTGGAATTCTTCTACTTGTTTTAGTTGTCTGCCTTCTATAGTTATGTTGATGTTCTGTTTATTTTTGGCGACATTCATGACTTCTGTTTTGTCAGAACTCTAGTAGTGACATATAATGTTAACACTATCCTTCTCTGATGCACCCAAGTCGCGGTGTAGCAGGGACACTCTAGTCGTGGTGTATCAGGGACACTCTAGTCGTGGTGTAGCATGGACACCCAAGTCGCGGTGTAGCAGGGACACTCTAGTCGTGGTGTAGCATGGACACCCAAGTCGCGGTGTAGCAGGGACACTCAAGTCGTGGTATTAAAAGAAAAGTAAAGAGCCCCCGTCACGCCAAGTGGCGTATAGGGAATATGGTGTTAGTGACCATAATTTTTACAGACCTTCAGAACATGATTTTTGGGGTAATGTGGTCGGTATTACGCCCGTGCCGCTTTATTTTCCCAGAAAAAATCCGGTATCCATTTAAGGCTGGGTGAACCCAGAAGCCATTGGTTGGGATCGAACCCTACCTCTTGTCCTTTGTAGTCCAGTTCACTGACCACTGAGCTATCGTGGCGTTCAAGTCGTAGTAGAGCAGGAACATTCTAGTCGTGGTATAGCAGGGACGCGAGGTAGAGTATGGGATCCGGCTTGTCCCTTACTTGCAATATAATTTCTTCCAATTTGTTCTGTGTTAATTTCATATGATGCTTTTGGCCTCTCTGTAGTTGACCGAATGAGTGTATTGGGCTTTCCTGCTGCCAGGTGTGTAGGAGGTATGAGATACTCCATTTACAGCTATCTCACAGTGTGAGGCTACATACATTGCAACTGTCACGTTATGTGACAGCTTACTCTGTCCTGAGAAGTCTTGAGTGTCTGTTTTGGTAGTATTCTGAAGGAATATTGACTACTTGATCGGAAATGTTGTCAGACTATTACATTCTTAGCAGATACATCCCGTGATCCTCAGCAAGTACCAGACATATTTCTACGTGCTGTCAATATTCTTTCAGCATATGTCCAAAATAATTACACGTTCACCATGTTTGGTCGTTCTCACTTCATCCCCTTGTATGTATATTTGTTTTGTAACTGCGTTGTTGTACTATAACTTCCTTCTGCAAGAAAAGTTATACTTGTCCGTACATCAACATTACAAGATTGTGTTTGTCTGCTCTCCGTCCGTCTTAGTTCAATAACAACATCTCTGCAGTCAAGAATTAAAGTCGACAATTCATATTGGAACATTCCTAATATTTATTGACATGTGTGAAATGTCTATGAATTACTGAAGGTAGGCTCATTATCAAATCATTGGACAGCTATCACCATTATTGTCCAACAAGGAAATAATTCTAGAGGCAAATGGAGCACTCTACAAAACAATCTTCATCCCAACGTTGTACTACCAATGCAGTCCTGGACCTTAGATGCAAGAACAATAAGAAAAAAATAACCTCTACTGAGATTAAATGTGTCAGACGAATGACAGGAAACAGTCTGAGAGATAAGATCAGAATGAAGAACTGAGAAAAAAGCTAGGAATAGCCCGGCATAGAATACCTAAAGAAACAACATGTAAAATGGTTTGGCTACGTGACGTGACAAGGCAGAGTAATGAAAAACAACGAGCCCTCAATAAACGTTGCGAGAATACCAGACCAAAGGGTAGACCACGAAAAAATGGATCGATGGAATATAGAAGCACTAGGAAACATAACAGCAGCCGAGGCGAACATAAGAGCAAATGACCGCAAATGATATGTCCCCTCGACGCTGAAAGGCAAATGAGGAAGGAAAGTAGAAGACTGAAGGTACTCGTCATTTTCCAATTAAACTTTACTCTATTTTTAAAAAAATACAGTAATTGTCCATGTTTCTTGTAAGACAAACCTCAATATAACTTTTCAGATGTCCCCTCAGAACTAACTAATGTGAGAAGCAGCATGCAAGTAATTGTGAACAATATTATATATGGCTTGCAAGTCCTTTACAGGCTGCACCTGGAACTAAGTTATGCTGGTTGTATATGCTCAAAAAGGACGGTTCACGAACTTTTCAGAAAAAAAGGAAGATATTTGTATCACGAACAAGGTAAGTACGTGCACATGAAATAAAACAAAGCTGAAGGGGACAAGGCGCATAACAGAAGCAGAGATGGTCAGAGGCTTACAGCTGGTAGCTTCCGCCAGGACTGATGAACCAGAACCATCCAGCCCCCACTTAACCTCTTCGTAGTGCCTCTAGAAACAGACTAACCAGTCTAGTCAAGCGAGTAGGGATGGAAGAGGGAAGACAACCCGGTACTCAAAAATAACATGCTGAAGTCGGATGTGTTTGGCCGAAAGGCGCAAATATCATAGTTTTACCTCAAACCACAACACAACGCATACACGCCACTTACCGCCCTTTTAAGGGAGGATGATGAAGAGGCGTATTTTTTTAGTCATCAGGTGAACGCAAGTAAATAAAACTTAAAAGGTCGAACTATTTCCACAACAAAGAACGGGATAGAAGAGAGGAGAGAAAGTGAGCGGCTAAATGCGATGCTTACTTTTGCTCCCATTGAAGTGTTTTATATCAAAACTGTCCCATCACTCGTCATATTTGCCCCTCATGTGTTTAAGTTAAACAGAACAAGCACGTCAAAATGTGTCAGGCAATGGTCACAAGCTTTCCCTACACGTGACAACCATCCAAACGTTCCCGAAACGAGGACGCCCTAAAAGGATAACATACTCCCAGCACAAATATGGATCTCCAATCAATCGACTGACATGTTATTGAAAGTGGTGCCAGAATTGATTGCGTGTAAACGGTGTCTCAATGCCCGTGGTGTTGAATTATTATATAGAACAGACCAGGTTGATGCCATGTTCTGTCTACACACAGATAGTTCTCCACCGAACTTATGCAATCCTCGTCTTGTGTACACATTTTTAAAAACCGACCAATGATATGCATTTATTTGTGTCTATGTTTGCGTACAAAGAGCATAACAGCACAAGATTGAATGATTGACAAACAATGACAGACAATTATGTCAAGTCTGTCCGGGGAAAATTGTTTTTCTTTTAAATAAAGTGTGTGACTGTTGTTAAATAAAGTTGTTGACTGTTGTTTTTTAAAAATAAAGTGTGTTGACTGTTGTTTTTTTTAAAATAAAGTGTGTTGACTAAACGGCTGCCCTCTCACATAAACAAATGCTCGAGAACATACGAGACGAGAGTTCACAGTAGTTAACATTGAACATAAACACACATAATAATAATATAATAACATATAGTAGCCTCCGTCAGTCATCTTTAACTATGATTTTTGCAGCGCCCTAGGAAATGTTTCCCTTTTTATTTTTTAATTACATCCATAATTTAAAGATCAACTATTTGATTATTTGTACATTAAAGATCAACTATTAGTCATTTATACATATAGTAAAAAAAAAGTAAAGTACCCCCGTCACGCCAAGTGGCGTATAGGGAAATATGGTGTTAATGACCTATATTTTACAGACCTTCAGCACATGATTTTTGGGGTAATGTGGTCGGTATTACGCCCGTGCTGCTTTACTTTCCCACAAAAAATCCGGTACCCATTTAAGGTTGAGTGAACCCGGCATTTATACATATATCAGCAAAAATTTAGTGCTTATTAATCAAGAACACATCCAACCAAGGAAAGTCGCGACAACTCAGTGGTTTGTGAATGAGACCACAAAGGACATGACGTTATGTTCTATCCTAACCGACAGAGTCCAGGCACAATCGTCATTAATTGGGAACGGGATTTTACTTCAGAAGTCGGGCACGGTGTAATACAAATCCCATTACCTCACCCCCTTTTTTCCCCTCAAATCAAAAATAATGTACCGAAGCTCAATAAAAAAAATATAGGCACCATTTTCCCTAATCGCCACCAGGTGGCGTGACGGAGCTCCTTTCTTCTCATCAAGCGCATATAGCGACTCTAAGGAAACTAATAGCAAATAAACACTGTGATCAATCAAACACGAAAACACGGTTGACAAGCTTCCTATTTAGTTGAATAGAAAACACCCCCAGCTGGAAACAAATCTGTATCGTTTAGCAATATATCTCCGTTGGTATGACAAGCAGTTACTTTAAAACATGTCTGCATCACTTTCTTACCGTAATGGTTGTAGAAATAAATGTGAATGGAACAAAAAAGACTCCATACAAGAATCGTGTTTGCTATCGAGTTTAAGTGGAGCTGTTTAGACAGGAGAATGGATGCAACAGGATTAATTGTTGCGACAGCTTCCTGCCGGACTATGGTAGATAATGATGAAATGGTGTAGCAGAACTATAGCTCTATATTTATTCAGAGATATACACAGTGAGTTAATAGTGCAGTAAGTGTGGCTGTGTGAATTATGTTGTAGCGTGTGTGCAGTAGAAAATAAAAAAGACATCTTATGCAAAGTGTCTATGTCAATCGAGTGTGAGAAAGGGAGCTCATTGGTTCTATATAGAGCCAATTATGAACTATGGAAGCGAATCATGGACAGTAGACAAACAATTGAAAAGACGCTTAGAGGCCACAGAGATGGGATTTCTCAGAAGAATGTTGAAAGTTTCCTGGACAGCTAAAGAAGACCAACGAGGAAATTCTCAAAGAAGCCAACACAAAAAGGGAGCTCCTAAAAACATCAGAAAGAAACAATCAACATTTCTCGGGCACATCATGGGAAGAGGAAAGTCGGAATACTTGGTTGCAACTGGCAAAATACAGGGAAAGAGATAGCGGACGACAAAAAGAGAAGATGGGGTGTGTGATAAGGTAGAGAGTTGAGATAGGGGTGTTAGAGTTGAGATATTGGTGTTACAGAAAATAGTTCAGAAAGGGTGTGTTTCAGAAAAGAGAAATGTGAAAGAATGTAGCAGTTGAAAAGATGGGAGATAAAGATAAGGTGTAAGGGTTAACTATGAAAAAGATGAATTAATGGAAAATTAGAAACACTAGGAAACATAACAGCAGAAGAGAAGGACAACAAAAGAGCAAATAACAGCAAATTATATCTCCTCTCACCACTGGAAGGCAAATGAGGAAGAAAAGACAGAAGAATTATTAGTAATGTGCCGAATTTCTATGAAGTTAAATATAGCAGGTCAATGGTCACTCTTTTTCATTCATAATCATCATCAAATACCGGGCCTGCTGGCGTAGGTGATCATGTCTTTCCACAACTTTCGATCTCAACAATTATTTATAATTTCTGTTGTCGACCTTCTGCCAAGCCATTCTCTTAAGCTGCCTGGTATCTTTTCTCTTTTCTTCCCTCTATCTCTTTGTCCCTCAATTTTTCCAGTTGTTACAATATATTCCAGTTGCTCTCTTCTCATTACGTGGCCAAAAAATGATGATTGTTTCTTCCTAACATTGGAAATTGGCTTTTTTTTTGCTTTGTCCTCTTTCAGAATGTTTTCATTACTCTTTTAACTGTCCATGGTATTCTCAACATTCTTCTGTAAAACCACATTACTACAGACTTCAGTAATTTTCTTATCTGTTGATCTATTGTCCATGATTCACGTCCATATGTTAAGACTGGCTCTGCATAACATTTAAGAACTCTTTTTATTGTTTCTATTGTCAAAAATGGATTTCACAGTATCTTTCTCATTTTTTTGCCTGAGCCATTCTGCATCTCACCTCTGCTGTACATCTTCCGTCTGACTGCACAGGCAGATAACTCCCTCTTCGGAGGTACTCGTATTTTTTCTGTTGATGCGTAATTGACGTTTCAAGCTGGGTCTCGCTGCTAAGACCAGGGATGGTTGCCGCTGAGAGAAATCATAGATAAAAATCCCACCTAGTGCAACCAGGATTTGAACCCACAACTTCTCTGTCTTGAGGCTGGCATCTTGCCTCTAGACCAACCAGCCCAGGGGACTCTCTCCCCCCTTAGATAACCACTCACTCGGTCACACAAATGGTCTGTTTCCAAGGTGAGATAAAACACAACATTGATTAATTCAATCACAAGATCATCAAAGTAAGGTGGAATAGAAAATTGATCAATTCAACCACAAGATCATCAAAGTAAGGTGGAATAGAAAATTGATCAATTCAACCACAAGATCATCAAAGTAAGGTGGAATAGAAAATTGATCAATTCAACCACAAGATCATCAAAGTAAGGTGGAATAGAAAATTGATCAATTCAATCACATAATCACCATGGTAAGGAGGAATAGAAAATTGATCAATTCAACCACATATTTCACACAATCACCATGGTAGAATGAAACAGAAAATTGACCAATTCAACCACATATTTCACACAATCACCATGGTAGAATGAAACAGAAAATTGATACATTCAACCACATATTTCACACAATCACCATGGTAGAATGAAACAGAAAATTGACCAATTCAACCACATATTTCACACAATCACCATGGTAGAATGAAACAGAAAATTGACCAATTCAACCACATATTTCACACAATCACCATGGTAGAATGAAACAGAAAATTGACCAATTCAACCACATATTTCACACAATCACCATGGTAGAATGAAACAGAAAATTGATACATTCAACCACAAATTTGTTTTCCATAAAAACTCACAATTTTTCTAGCATCTGCTGTGTAAAGACAATTCTTCTCGGATGATTTTGATCCATTTCTTTAATGCTTCTTGCAACTTCACGTATCTGTCTTGACAGTTTCTTGTACCTACAACAAAATATATAAATTATCAAGCTTCATTAAAACATATTTATTTTACACATAAAAATATAAAGGGTACCCTGATGACAAATACAAGGCTACTAGGGCTACAGCAATCTATAATTATACTAAGGCCTGCGGGCTGAGAGGGAATCCTGAGATCACCCAAACTCTGTGACATCAGCTATGCCAGCTATAGATGTCTGGCATCATGGCTATGGTAGGTTCAATGTTTTTTTTTTTAAATAACCATTGGCACAATTACCGATGACATGGTCTACATCATACATATCTCCTGGTACCAAATATGAGAGGCATGGACCTTAGAAAAGTGAAGAAATATGGAGGAAAAGTTGAGAATTAAAACCATGTATGGGTGTATGCATAAATTGTTTTGCCATGGTGCCTAAAAATATTAAATCTCAATGAATGGCAGAGACATAAGCGAAACAATAAACAGATGTCTCAAAATTCAGGAAATTTATTATTCTTCTCTCATCATCGTCGAGTGCCTTCTCCGCAACAAAGGTTGGCTACCATGGATCGCCATTCTACTCTGTTTCTTGCTTTGATGGTGCAGGCTGTCATAGATTGACTTGTCCATCTTTTGATGTTACTAGTCCATGTTAGTCTTGGTCCGCCTCTTTTACCTTGTATTTTTCCTTCCAATATTACTTTTAGTAGGCTATTGTGTCTTTTAACATGCCCCAAAAATTTCATTTGTCTTGTCTTAATTGTATTTAGTAGTTCTCTTTTTATTTTCAGTTGTTTTTAAAACTTCATCGTTTGTTATCTTTTGTTTCCATCCAATTCTACCTATTCTTCTATAAATCCACATTTCAAAGACTTCAATTTTCTGTTCTGTTTTCTTGTCTAATGTCCATGTTTCTGCACCATACAGGAATATTGAGAAGAATTCTTTTCTCTATTTGATATAATTACTCCTCTTTGTCTTCAATATTTGGATGCTATGTGGAAAAACAGGTTGCATGTTATGCTGAGACCAATGCTTGTAATTCATGTTTGTTTTTATGTGTGTGTATTGCCTTGTTGGGAGCTCCTAAAAAACATCAGAAAGAAACAATCAACATTTTTCTGGCACATCATGAGAAGAGAAAAGTTGAAATACTTGGTTACAACTGGCAAAATAAAAGGAAAGTGAGATCGCGGGTGACAAAGAGAGAAAATACTGGATAGCTTGGTGTCATGGCATGGAAAACAGTCAACATTAGAACTGATACGATGCACTGTAGATAAAAGATTGTGGAGGGACATGATCACCTACGATAACTGGTATGGCACATGATGATGATGATTGCCTTGTATTTGATGAAGACTTTTGCTGAAGCAGTGTAGTTTGCTCTGGTTTCTCTACAGGTTTAGCTGCTTAATAGGAGGCGAAGGCACGCCTCAAAGCAGCAGAGCTGGAAGCTGTCAGCGACCCACAGCTGCTGATGGCTTGTGCCAGGATCAGTGAACCAGAACCATCTAGACCCTGCTCCACCTCTCCGTGTGGCTCCAGTAACAGACTAACCTGAATAGTCTGGCTGAGTAGGGATCGAAAAGGGAAGACAACTTGGTATCTAAAAATGTTGTGCAGAAGTCGGATGTGTTGGGTCGAAAGGGGCAAATATCACAGCTACAATATAACGCAGACAAGCCCACTTAACATCCTTTTAAGGACAGATGACGAAGATGTGTACTCCATCAGTATTTCGGCGAATGCAAGCAAGCTGCTTAATACAATTTAATGTTTATTTTACATGTTCTCTGCGGCTCTATACGCAGCCCTGCATGATATTTAATATATTTATTTTTAATTTGTTCCAATCTCTTCAAAGATACTTTGTTTTGTAATTTACAATGAGCTGTGACATCTTTGCCTTTCAGTCCAACATATTCAAGGTGGTAATTTTGATGCCACATTGACTGCCTACTTTACGTGGCCAGACTGGTTAGTTTCTTACCATAGTCACCACAGGGAGGTGGGTTAGGATCTTTATAGACCAAAGCAGGATCGAACCCGTACTCAGTGGCACAGCGCCTTGCCACGAAAAGCTTCGTAGGCCATTGTCTTTTGTGCAGGTGTTCTCATGACTATAGCATAAGGTTGCGATCACAGCTCAGAAATACATAGTGTATCTGTATTTTTTCCTGTTAAGACAAGTATCTCCCGGATAGGGTAGGGCTGAATACTTGCGTTGCAGACAAACATTTAGGACGAAACAGAACGAATAGTAGTTTCCAGTGGTTTAGACTGGAGACAAATAATAATAAATGAATATTATTATAGAGGGAAACTTCCGAGGCGATGATCAGCGAATCAATTCAGAGGAAGAGCTATGTTTACAGCACTCGGAAAAAATGACAAATAATCAACAACAGAAAAAAATATGGACCATACACTATGTATTCCCGAGCTGTGATCGCAACCTTATGTTATAGTCATGAAAACACCTGCGCGAAAGACATTGCTTATGAAGCTAATTTCTTAGTTAGCTGAGTGGCAGTGTTCCCTAGCATTTGGCTTTTCATGGCAAGACGCTGTGCCACTGAGTACGGGTTCGATCCTGCTTTGGTCCATATTTTTTACTGTAGGACAGGTAGTTGTTGGGAAATGTAATGAGGAGAGATAGTTGTTGGGAAATGTAATGAGGAGAGATAGTTGTTGGGAAATGTAATGAGGAGAGATAGTTGTTGGGAAATGTAATGAGGAGAGATAGTTGTTGGGAAATGTAATGAGGAGAGATAGTTGTTGGGAAATGTAATGAGGAGAGATAGTTGTTGGGAAATGTAATGAGGTGAGATAGTTGTTGGGAAATGTAATGAGGAGAGATAGTTGTTGGGAAATGTAATGAGGAGAGATAGTTGTTGGGAAATGTAATGAGGAGAGATAGTTGTTGGGAAATGTAATGAGGTGAGATAGTTGTTGGGAAATGTAATGAGGTGAGATAGTTGTTGGGAAACACACAAGATTTGTTCTACATTTTGGTTGCCCCTGATCTGATTATTTTTATTTTAGGTTTTGTCATTATAATCTTAGGTAGAAAAACCCAAAATCAACGAGCTACTATTTGCAGATGACCAATGCCTAATATATGAGGATGAAAACCTGCTACAACAGCATATAACATCTCTAGATAAAAGCTGCACAAACTACAGTATGAAAATTAACACAGCAAAAACAGAGGCTATGAGAATAAGCAAATTAAGACACCCGTTAAACATTAAGATCAAAGATAAAGAAATAAAACAAGTAGAGGAATTCAAGTACTTGGGTACAATGTTCACAGAAGATAAAAAACTAGACAGAGAAATTGACATGAGAATACAAAAAGCAAATGCTGTCACATACCAGCTTACACCATTGCTAAGACATCCAAAAATGTATATCCCAGCTAAACAACAAATGATAAATATTTAGTAGTTCTCTTTTATTTTCAGTTGTTTTAAAACTTCATCGTTTGTTATCTTTTGATTCCATCCAATTCTACCTATTTCTTCTATAAATCCACATTTCAAAGACTTCAATTTTCTGTTCTGTTTTCTTGTCTAATGTCCATGTTTCTGCACCATACAGGAATATTGAGAAGAATTCTTCTTCTCTATTTTATATTATTACTCCTCTTTGTCTTCAATATTTGGACGCTATGTGAAAAAACAGGTTGCATGTTATGCTGACACCAATGTTTGTATTTCATGTTTGTTTTTATATGGTTTCATACCAACTTTGTGCTATGAAAGTCAAACATGGACCCTTTCTAAATCACAATTACGAAAGATCAATACATGTGAGATGTGATGCTTGAGAAAAGTAACAAACAACACAAGAAGAGAGAATACCAAATGAAACCATAAGAAAAATGGTAGGAACAAAACCCTGCCAAGAATATATTGAGCAACAACAACTTAAATGGTTTGGCCACCTGGTCAGAATAAATCCGCACCAATCATCATCAAGGGCATTCTTCTCAAGAATGTATGGAAAAAGACCAAGAGGAAGACCCAGAAGAAAATGGAAAGATGCAGTGACAGAGACATGTAACAACAAAGGAAAATCACTAATTCAGACAGTTTGAGCAGCTCAAGAACAATAAATGATATAAACCACGACACCTTTTAACTATCAGTGAAAAGAGAAAAGAAAGAAGAAGATTATAATCTTTTTTGTGAGTTTTGCTGCTATGGATTTTGTCTTGTACTTCATAAACTAACTCTATGCATCAGTAGTTCTCTAACCTAGGATGTGTAAGCTCTGAGGTATGCACCAGGACATTCATGTGTAAATAAAAAAAACTGAATATGGAAAATGTTGCAAATGTTAACAATACAAGAATAATCCAAATAAAAGATCGTAAGATTAACTGAATGTAAAAATGAATGTCTGGTTATTTCAGCTATTTAATCTTAAGAAAAGTCCTGTCTCCTTTGGTTTTTTTTTATTATGCAGCCTGTGATGAATTTGATAATCTCATAAATGCATATGTGGAATTCAGATTAACCACCTGCTCTTCCAAAACGGAAATCATGTGCTAGGATGCTAGCAAGGCCATCACTATTATAATCAAACATATTCTCAAAGGAGTCAACAATTTACATGCTAAAAGAACATAATAACAACAATAACAACATATGCCAACAGAAGAGCAAAAGACTAAACTATATCTCCCCTCATCAATGAAAGGCAAATTTGGAAGGAAAGAAGAAGGCTTGGCTGTTCATTTTCTTCAAAATCATATCTTCTTCATTTAATTTTATTGATGAGGAGTGATATAATTTATGGTTCTTAGTTTTTCTAATGTTGTCATATTTCTTAGTCTCTAGTATTCTATTTATCCACCTTTTTTTTTAGGAAATCCATATACATCTATTGATTCTGTAGTATTTACTGATACATATGTTGATCATGCTTCTTTGTTTCTGTATTGTTATGTGGCCATGTAGTTCCTCCCTTCTCACTTTGTCTCTAAAGCTGGCTCCCATCATGCGACTGACACATTTCATTCTGATGTTTTTTTCATTGAAATTTGCTATTTCTGCTTTTAGATCAACTTGGGTCATAAACAAAACGGTGCATTTGATGTCTTCACTGGTTCCTCATAGTTTCTCAAGGAGGCTTGTTTCTGTAGGCCATATTTGTGTTCTTAAGATTTTGAGAGTGCTGCAGTCCTGTAGAATATGCTCTGGAGTTTGTCTGGATGTTCCACATCTGCAGAGTCACAGAGTCCTATCTTGTGTTGATGTACTCTGAGGCTACAAAGACCTGTTCTGAGTCTTGATATCTTGGCCTATTCATGTTTGCTGAGTTTTTTCAAGCTGTCATGTTTTGGCTCATTTTTTCTATATAATTCTCTCCATTCTGTATTCCTAACTTGTTTCTGCATTGTCTTTATTTCTTTGAAGGCACTCGGGTTGGTTGGACTGTTAAAGGCTCCCACCTGCTTTTGCGAGTTCATCTGCTTTCTTATTTCCAGGGATATCACAGTGTACTTCTATCGACTACAGTAGGGATATCACAGTGTACTTCTATCGACTACAGTAGGGACATCACAGTGCACTTCTATCGACTACAGTAGGGATATCACAGTGTACTTCTATTGACTACAGTAGGGACATCACAGTGCACTTCTATCGACTACAGGAGGGATATCACAGTGTACTTCTATTGACTACAGTAGGGATATCACAGTGTACTTCTATCGACTACAGTAGGGATATCACAGTGTACTTCTATTGACTACAGTAGGGACATCACAGTGCACTTCTATTGACTACAGTAGGGATATCACAGTGTACTTCTATTGACTACAGTAGGGATATCACAGTGTACTTCTATTGACTACAGTAGGGATAACACAGTGTACTTCTATTGACTACAGTAGGGATATCACAGAGTACTTCTATTGACTACAGTAGGGATATCACAGTGTACTTCTATTGACTACAGTAGGGATATCACAGTGTACTTCTATTGACTACAGTAGGGATATCACAGTGTGCTTCTATTGACTACAGTAGGGATATCACAGTGTACTTCTATTGACTACAGTAGGGATATCACAGTGTACTTCTATCGACTACAGTAGGGATATCACAGTGTACTTCTATTGACTACAGTAGGGATATCACAGAGTACTTCTATTGACTACAGTAGGGATATCACAGTGTGCTTCTATTGACTACAGTAGGGATATCACAGTGTGCTTCTATTGACTACAGTAGGGATATCACAGTGTGCTTCTATTGACAACAGTAGGGATATCACAGTGTGCTTCTATTGACTACAGTAGGGATATCACAGTGTACTTTTATCGACTACAGTAGGGATATCACAGTATGCTTCTATTGACTACAGTAGGGATATCACAGTATGCTTCTATTGACTACAGTAGGGATATCATAGTGTGCTTCTATTGACTACAGTAGGGATATCACAGTGTACTTCTATCGACTACAGTAGGGATATCACAGAGTACTTCTATTGACTACAGTAGGGATATCACAGTGTACTTCTATTGACTACAGTAGGGATATCACAGTGTGCTTCTATTGACTACAGTAGGGATATCACAGTGTGCTTCAATTGACAACAGTAGGGATATCACAGTGTGCTTCTATTGACTACAGTAGGGATATCACAGTGTACTTCTATCGACTACAGTAGGGATATCACAGTATGCTTCTATTGACTACAGTACTAGATCTGTCTTTTCTGACAGCAAGCATATGTTGTTCCTTACTTCCTGAATGAGTCTGTCATGTTCCAGGTTTGGTATTACTTGTACAACTGACCTTGCATCAATGAGAATGACAATTTTTGAACTTAGAATTATTTTCTTTGTTGAAAGTTTGTTTGGCTGTGTGGAGTATCATTGTGTCTGCTCTGAATTTGTGCATCTTTCTCCAGGTGGAACATTACAATGGTAACCGGGTGGTCTACATGTAAGATTTTGGCCCCTATACAGGATGATCTTGGGTTTGATTCCCACCATCTGTGGTGGGAATTTTTTATTTTGAATCTGTAGTTTCCTTGTCGCTTTACCTTTCCCTGGTTCCTGGGTAGTGAGATCTGATGTCTAGCCCTCTCGGAAAACGGTGAATAACAGGAAGTCCAGTGTGCACTCACGCACATTAAAAAACCCTTGATAGATAAAAGTATAAAATAGTCGGCTAAAAATGCCAGGAAAATTTTGTTAAGCAAATAAACCCATGTCCAAGCAATGGGCTTAAAAGTGCAGATATGGTAAACTAGCAATACAATACAATACATGAGGGTGAATGCTATAAGAAGAAGAGAAGAAAATTGCAATATAAAAATGCAATCCATTTTTGACAATAGAAACAAGAAAAGAGTTCTTAAATGTTATGTAGAGCCAGTCTTAACATATGGATGCGAATCATGTCAAAAGGACAACAGACAAGAAAATCACTGGAGTCTGTAGAAATGTGATTTTACAAAAGAATGTGAGAGTACCATGGACAGCTAAGAAGAGTAATGAAAATGTTATGAGAGGTCAAAGCAAAAAGAGAGCTAATTTCCAATATTAGGAAGAAACAATCATCATTTTTTGACCATGTAATGAGAAGAGAACAACTGGAATATATTGTAACAACTGGAAAAATTGAGGGACGAAGAGATAGAGTGAAGCAAAGAGAAAAAATAACAGACAGCTTAAGAGAATGGCTTGGCAGAGGGTCAACAACAGAAATGATAAATAACTGCCGAGATCGAAAATTGTGGAGAGACATGATCACCTATGCCAGTAGGCACGGTACTTGATGATGATGAAATAAATTAAACTATTGCGCTAATGTGTGGGGTACAGTTTATGATTTTATGGATATGAGTTGTCAAAGAGTACAAAAGTCAAAAATGATAGAAAAGCATTATTCTACATGTCTCCGTTTTCAGACTTCAATTTCAGCACACAGAAACTGTTGTTATGCACGTTAAACAATCAGTCAGCCATCAGATTATCTTCATCGCACATCTGTCCATAAGCGTGCAGATTTCCTCCCCAGCAAATTCCACAGTGTGAAATGACAAATTTGTTCACAAGTCTCCCCCATTTCTCCTCATAACTCTCCTGAATTTGGGAAACATTCTTAACTTCTAAGATGATCCGGGAGTCACATAAGGGCTGCAGATGCATGAACATCATCAAAATCTCTATTTGATCATAAGATTATGTACATACACTCTGTTAACACTGTCAACAACAGGAGCAGCCCGATGCATAAACACTGTAAGTAGAGCAGCTGCAGAATTATTAAAGTGGAACCTTCAGTGACATGGCACAATGATCTACATGAAGGAGCTGAAAGTAATTAGATTCAAACAAATCCAATAACAGTGCTTGAACAGCTCTCAATGTTATGGCATAACACGCGCGTTGACTTCACAACAAAGGAAGGTCAGGTTCACACCACCTGATTCACCAAAAAAGGACTGCTGCCAAGTGCACAAACTCCATAGCAACAAATCCATAAAGTGGAAGATCTGGTTGACTTTTATGCAGTGATCCACATAGAGAACTGAAATTAATCAGACTCCAAATGCAAATCTTGCAGTGGCCAGTGGAACACAAACTCCATTCCACCATCTTAGAACTGGAATCTCCAAGTTACATGTTGTGCGTGTTGATAATTTCAGTCCTTACTGGTTGTTGTTGTTATGGATCCAGCGACCTTTGAGCGGATGCCCTTCAGCCCAATGCCATGTAGTAGTATCTGCAGGTATTTTTAAGTTCTGCTGTGGTTCCGTACAAAGTATTCCATTTGGAGGGTCTTTGAGGAAGTAGTATTGTTCTGATGTCAGTGAGCTTTGGACATTGAAAGGTGTTGATTGGTGTTCTACAGTTTCTTGTGGGTGATTACAGAGTGGACATACTGGGGTATCATTTTGTTGAGTCCTTACTAGTTAAAAACATCTATTATTCATCCCTTCCATGTTTGAATAGATCAGAACCATTCAGTCCCTTTTTGGGAAAATCGAAAACGGCCAAGGTCTCTCTATCAATCTTTATTCTTGGACACTTTGTCTCCATTCCAGTCTGAGCCAAAGTCCTTAAGAGTTTCCAATACTTCTTTTCTCCATGCACTCCTCAGCAATACAAGTTTTCTCTAAGTTTTTCTGTTTCTCAATGGCTTTTGTGATAATGTCTGTCTTGCAACATATTTTTTTAGTGTGTGTATGTGTGCCCATCCTATCTCCATTTTCTATTCACAACATGTTGTCTGTTGGCCCTTTTTCTGTTTTTTTTTTTCCAGGACATTTTCATTTCTGATCTTGGTTCTTGTAACACCATCTGATATTCAGAATTTCCTCAGGCAGTTTTCAGATTATGTTAAATAATTATTTTTGTTGAGTAATATGTCACAATATAGGTATTTCAGAACGCGTCTTTAACAGCTACTAGTGTAAAAGAGTAAGGGGCATAAGAATGTGTAATAAGATGTAATATGAAGAATGAAACTAAGGGGACATTATAAATTGACAAGGCAAAAATAACACTGAGAAATGTAATCTCCACTTGAGTAGTCAGATCAAGGACACTAGATGAGTGGGCTAGATTTTGGGTGTGTGAAGCACAAAGGAAAGTTGCTTGCATGGAAAGTCTTGCCACATCAGGTGAGATCAGTGATCAAAAAGACTGAGCTAGGCCGATTAGGGGCAGATCTCAACAAGACTAGGAGCAGATAGGTTGGAGTGAACACAGATGCTGCAGTGAGAACACTAGGCCCAAGAACTAGATTCTAGGTGATAAGAAGAATGATTAGGGTAGACAATGGATGAACCCTAGGAGTAACTATGCAGTAGCACTAACAATAAACATATTCATCATTGTGACTCTCTTCTTTTCTATCTTTCAGCTCCTTCTGGAACATAGATCTTCAACAAACACTTTCAGCTCCCTGTGGAGCATAGGTCTTCAACAAATACTTTCCAAGTCATTCTGTTTCTTGCCATTCTTTTAAGATCATACCATGTCTTCCCCATCATCTTCATCTCTGCTTCTATCTGTCTTCTCCAAGAATTCCTTGGTCTTCCTCTTTGTCTTTTTCCCTGGTGATTCCAAAAAAGGGTCTGTTGTGTAATACTCTCAGTTGGCTACTGCTATGTGTCCTGTCCAGCCCCATCGTCTTCGCTGTATCTCTTATTCACTGGTATTTGACTGGTACATTTCCATAATTCTATGTTAGTGATTTTGTCCTGCCATTTCCATCCTTTTATTCTGCGTAAGCATCCATTAATGAAAGTTTGTATCTTCATGATTGTCATTTAGTTGTTCTCCATGACAAACATGGACAAGAACAGTGTTATTCACGTATTCATAATTTATAAATATTAAAATATAGGTTGTTTGACTCCACTATATGAAAGTACTTATACTCATGTGCCTCAAAGAATAAGTTTGAAGAATTCATGAGTCAGGATACAATATAAACAAAAGGAAGAATGCGCCCATAAGGAGCCATAAGAGAGATAATTAGACAGGCTTCTGAAGAAGATAATCTGAGTGATAATCTATTATGGCAGTCAGATAAGGACAGATAAGAGAAAAAAGTAGTAATGACATAAATGAGTATAAACAGTGGTATGATTTGCAAGCAGGACAATTCAATTACAAAGAGTAAGAAGCTTGCTTATTTTATACCAGAAGTCCAAATTATAAAATATGATCTCCAAGTTCTTGCATCACATGTCACCCATAGCTTTCAATCACATATAAAGTCTTGCTTTCACCAAGTCCTTCCGAAAGCTATGCGGAGGTTACATTGCTATTTTTACATCAAAATGATGGTCAGGCAATCCAATTAAATGTAGACCATGGGGTTCTCTATTTATAACCATTTGTACTCATTTAAAGTAACATCACATTTTGGAGCAATTACCCCATAGATCATTTTCAGCGAGTATGTCAATATGAGCTCAGTGGTTAGTGAGCTGGACTACAAAGGACAAGAGGGTGGGTTCGATTCTGATCGAAGACTTCCTGGTTCACCCAGCCTTAAATGGGTATCAGATTTTTTTGTGGGAAAGTAAAGTGGTACAGCCGTAATACCAACCAGATTACCCAAAAAATCATGTGCCGAAGGTCTATAAAAATTATGGTCACTAACACCATATTCCCTATAAGCCATTTGCCATGATGGGGCTCTTTACTTCTTTTTTAATGTCAATATGGATATTTTTAATACTTGCGCATTTCTTTAAAAGTGTGTGAAATTTCAAAGTGATTTTCATCCTCTGATGTGGAGGCAAAGGCGCCAGACAGCAGCAGGGCTGGTAGTTGTCAGCGATCCACATCTGATGGCTTGCACCAGGATAGCTGAACCAGAACCATCCAGACCCTACACCACCTCTCCATGGTGCCTCCAGAAACAGACTAACCTTTCTTGTCTGGCCAAGCAAGTAGGGATTGAAGTGGGAAGACAACCAGCACTCAAAAATAACATGCTGAAGTCGGATGTGTTGGGCCAAAAAGTGCAAATATCACAGTTATACAGCAAACCACAACACAATTCCTTAGTCATCGGATGAACACAAGCAAACATCCTCTGATGTTTTCTGTAGTAATCGCAATACCTGACACCACCGTTCCATTCCCCTCATTGACACCCACAATCTCATAACAGCATCTGCAGTATCTTTTTAAATAGCATTATTTAATGGACAGCATTTATAAAATGGCCATAGAGCAGTGATCTCTGCAATATGTGCCATTTTGGCACGCAAGGTTTCTGCTTTTGAGATTGTGGTTCTGCCCTATGTGCCATCTTCGGCTCGAAAGGACAATAGATAGATTTATAAAATAGTTAAGATAGTATAAGGCAATATGGTTATTTTGATTTCTCATGCATTTTAAAAATAATTTTATGCAAATGAAAAGCTATCTAAATTGCTATGTGATTTTGAACTAAAGGTTAGGACCGTCTCCCATTAAAACAATATTGCACCATTATTTTTCTTACATCATAACCGCATTAAGAAGCTGAAATTGTTGTTTTTATAACTAAAAGCCAATCGGTTCTGACAATTCTCTTAAACAAAACAATTCGCTTACAAATAAAAAGCATTATTCATAACTGATATACAGGCATAGATTTGGGCCTACAAGGGCTATCTATTACCTTTTTTTTCGTACAGAAGCTTTTGATCAATGCAATGAAAGAGATTTTTTTTTTCAGAGATAAAATTGTTCATGATTTTAAAAATCAATCTATATATTTATATAACACATTAACATATTATATATGAAATTTTAGATAATTGAAAGGGAATTAGATTTCACCACTGCTAAGATGATACAAGACATGTAAAAAGAATATGGTTTGATGATGGTTTACACTAATCAGAATTAATATGTTTAAATTTTTTTTTTGTTTTTAACAAAGTATCTACACAATGAAAGAAAACAGACAGTCAGTGAGTCAAGTCTCCACAAAGTGTTTCTGCAATAATAAATTAGTACTTTTTGGCTTCCCTCAAATATATTTATAATTTTGAAGTGCTTTTCTCTCCAGTATTTACTGAAGGAAAAATGGGGATCTAAAGCAAATGAAATTGTTTCTTCTTTACATTCACCCTTTAAGTGATCATGGGAATGTTGTCTCACTACTTTACAGCAAAGATATAATATCTGCACTTTTAGGTCAGATGTCTTTGGCATGGGTAGATTTGCATTTTGCCCTGGCAGAAGCCATTTTAGTCTATTCTTTTCACTTTTAACTTCCAAGGATTTTTAAATGACATGAGTGCACATGGACCCTAATTTTTTTTTCTTCCGTCATCCGAGAGGCTGAACATTATATCTCACAATTTAGAGAACAATTGAGAGAGGAAAAAGCCACACAAAAATTAAAAACACAGATTCAAAGTGATATACTACTACAATCTGTGGCAAGATCCAAACTCAGTACCTTTCTGCCCTGAGACCAGTGTTTTATCGCTAGACCACCCAGTCCCTGAAATTGATGTGAAATGCCTATTCTCGCATTTAATAAAATAAAAAATTACTATTTTTTTTTAATCTTACTGCGCCATGCATTGTATTAATAGTATCTTCTGGACATCTGATCAATATGACGGATAGGCAGCAGGAACCGTTGAGGCTCAGTCTGAAAAGTGTTCCTTGATGCAGTTTCCTCATATTCCAAGTCCGGCTTGCTGCCGGAGATACGAATTTTAGTGCTCTGTCCACACCATGATCTGCATTTTCATCCAGATCGTGTTTCGATATTCAGATTGCTTACGACGAATGATGATATCATACGACAAAGGACAGTTCAGCTGAGTTCAATTTCTGTGCTACATGGCCTTATGTCTTTTGGCATGAGCTGTAGCTGCTATGATGGGGACTGAAGCTGGCTTTCTTTATTTGGATCCTTCAATGAGATGATTTTTTATATCGGATTGATTCCACTGGCATGGGCTGTTGAACAGTTATGGATTTTCATTTTAATTCCTTTGCTGTGATACCGGCGGGGCCTTTGACTAACCATAATCATATAACAATTTAGGTCAGATAACAGTACTTCTTTTTATTCCTTTTCTTGATCCCAAAACCTATACCTATAGGGTAGTTGAGGCATCACACAGAATAAAATTAGTCAACCTTCTACACTACATGAATCTCTATTTTCCGTCCTTCTTTGGGGCCGCGAAGTAACATAATTAGATCTTTTTCTCCCAGTATCTACTTCTTTTCCTTTATATAATCAATCATTCAGAGTTACACTACAGTTACAGTCTACTCTACTTCTTTCTTTAGTTTAGTAGATTACTGAATTACTCACACTGATTGACGTTTGCTCGTTTGGTTATTTTTTTAAGTTTAAGTTACATTATTATTATTATAAAAACATGTTTAGTTTAATTTTATTTTGCAATTTAGTTGTATATATGCAGTATGAGTATAACTTATAACCTGTGTAGTGTGTTGTGTTAGAGTATTGTTAAGTATTTGAGTTTTGAGTATTTAATTTAGTTAGTACAGTACTTGAGTACTTACAGAGTGTAGTCTTCCCTTCGCTGTATATAGAATCGTCTCATCATTTTAATCTCGTGTAGATTGTTATCGACCTCCCATGATAGGAAATCTACTTTCTTGAGAAGTTTTTTTTCGTGAAACTTGAGCTTTCGAACCATTTTCTATAAGGGAAAAATACATAAACAAACCTCAACGTGTTGTCTGGTCGGAAGTTGGGAATGTTGACGGTCTCCGTGTTATTTATATTTCGGTATTTTAAAATACAATACTCTGAATAAGTAGATAGCGCTGATTTTTTTTTTTTTTTTTTTAACTTTTCTTTTAATAAAAATTATTTTTATATTATTAAATTATACCGAATCATGTGTCTGTCTGTTAATGCTTGCTAAATAGGTTGTAACAAAACTTTAGACACAGTACACCAGTACAGCGTTGAAAGCTTACATAATACATGTACTTGAAAGAGATTATTGTACATTATTATCCATAATTTACAAATGATTTGCAAACAGCAAATTTTAGGTGTTATCCATTTAACATCTATTATTGTAAAAGGAGGAATTATAAATAGCTGATTATGGTGTTATTTATTTTTAGATCTAAAGAGGGGAAATGCTACCAATTCCCGAACTGAATTCCAGACTCAAAAACAGTCAGAAAAAAAAAAACCACTACCAAGATAAGATGTGTTAGACAAATGACAGGAAACAGTCTGTGAGATAAGATCAGAAATGAAAAACTGAGGGGAAGAAAACTAGGGCGGGGAAGAAAACTAGGAATAGAAAGATTTTCCTGCCATAGAATACATAATCTGGAAAACAACAAGAGATTTAGAAACAAAGTTGAACACATTCGAAAATAAATGTCTAAGGAAAATACTTGGTATAGCGTGGAACGAATTCAAAACAAACAAGGAAATTAGAGAAATCGCCAATCAACCACTAATATCTTCAGTAATAAAGAAAACACGATGGTCATATGTTGGACATGTGATGATAAAAGATAATAACCGAATAGCAAAGCAAACCCTCATATGGGAAACAACAGGTAAAAGGAAGACACTGAGAAGAACATTGATGAGAGAGGCAAGAGCAGTAGGAATTGGCTACCTCAGTGAGATAGAGCTGCTTGCACAGAACAGAGACAAATGGCGAGATTTGATAAAATATCTTTAAAAGAATTGAAAACGTCTAGAACAAAAATTCAGATAAGAGGAGTATCTTGGTCTACGCCCTATGGGCCGTCTACGGCTCGAAAGGTCAATAGATAGATATAGACTACATAATAACAGGATAGCTCAGGCCAAAATAGCATTTCAGAAAATGAAAAATATATTATGCAACAAATCTATGTCAATAGAAATGAGAAAAAGAGTTCATCTGTGCTATATAGAACCAATTCTGACCAATGGAAGCAAATCATGGACAGTAGACAAACAAATGAAAAGACGATTAGAGGCCACAGAGATGGGATTTCTCAGAAGAATGTTGAAAGTTCCCTGGACAGCTAAAAAAACCAATGAGGAAGTTCTCAAAGAGGCCAACACAAAAAGGGAGCTCCTAAAAAACATCAGAAAGAAACAATCAACATTTTTCGGGCACATCATGAGAAGAGGAAAGTTGAAATACTTGGTTACAACTGGCAAAATAGAAGGAAAGAGAGATCGCGGACGACAAAGAGAGAAAATACTTGATAGCTTGGTGTCATAGTATGGAAAACAGTCAACAGAACTGATACGATGCACTGTAGATAGAAGATTGTGGAAGGACATGATCGCCTACGCCAACTGGTATGGCACATGATGATGAATACATAAAACCAGCAAATAAAATGGTTTGGTTACATGTTAGGACAAAATAATCAAAACCCAACACAATGACGCCTTTAATAAATGTTGCGAGAACACCACACTCAAGGGTCGACCACGAAAAAGATCTCCTTCTTCTTTCCTTCCTCATTTGCCTTTTAGCGTTGAGGGGATATATAATTTGCGGTCTTTTGCTCTTCTGTTCGCCTCAGCTGCTGTTATGTTTCCTAGTGCTTCTAATAGCACCATCGACCCATATCTTTTCGTGGTCGACCCTTGGGTCTGGTGTTCTCACAACGTTTGTTGAAGGCTCTTTGTGTTGTGTTTTGTTCTTTCTGCCTTGTCACGTGGTCAAACCATTTTATCTGTTGTTTCCTTATATATTATAGGGGGTGGGGGGGGGAAGCTATTCCCAGCATTTTTCTCAGTTCTTCATTTCTGATCTTGTCTCTCAATCTGTTTCCTGTCATTCGTCTAACACATTTAATCTCTGTAGAGGTTATTTTCCTTATTGTTCTTGCATTTAGGGTCCAGGTCTGGCATTGGTAGCACAACGTTGGGATGAAGATTGTATTGTATAGTGCTCGTTTTGTCTCAAGAGTTATTTCCTTGTTGGACAATAGTGACGATAGCTGCCCAATGGTTTGACAAGCTTTGTTGCATCTTGATTCTATCTCTGCTGTTTGAGAATTATCGTTTGTCATTAGACTTCCTAGGTATTTGAATTCCTCTACTTGTTTTAGTTGTCTGCCTTCTATAGTTATGCTGATGTTCTGTTTATTTTTGGCGACATTCATGACTTCTGTTTTGTTGATGTTGATTTTCAATGTTGTATTTTGTGCCTGAGATGTTGAGTTTGTTTAAGTGTTCTTGTAGGTCTTCTATTGTTTCATGTATTAGTGCCTGATCGTCTGCAAATAAAAGCTCGTTGATCTCCTCTGTCTCTGATGGGTTGGCTAGCTTGCATATATGGTCCATGTATGTAATAAACAGTAGGGGGATAGTACGCATCCATGTCTTACACCCGATCTAACTTCGAAGTGGTCTGTGTAGCCTGCTGCTGTTCTGACCCTGCAGCTGCTGTTGATGTAGAGACTTTTAATAAGGTTGATTAGATGTTGGCCTACTCCGTATGTTGTTAGTATCTCCCACAGTTGTCCTCTGTTTACTCTGTCGAATGCTTTTTCCTGGTCAATGAAAGCTATGTATAAGTTTTGATTGTGTTCTGTCGTTTTTATGCAAGCTGTTTTAATGTGAATAGTGCGTCTGTACATCGTCTGTTTTTTTTCGAAAACCCGACGAAAAAGATGGATTGATTAAATATTAGAAAGAGGTGGAAACATAACATCAGCAGAGGCTAAAAGAAGAGCAAAAGAGTCAGCAAAGTATATCTCCCCTCAATGCTGAAAGGCAAATGAGGAAGAAAAGAAGAAGAAAAAGACTATGTTTATATCGTCTAACTGGTGAATAAATACTGTTACATAAGCCCAGTGCGTCCCGTTTGTCCATCCCAATGTCCCGTTTTGTCTCAAGGAAATATGGTCAGTGTATTTTGATATAAAGATAGGAACAAACCATAACCTTGCCTGTTTTTCAGTATGTCTGTCTGTCAGTATGTCTGTGTGATTTTGTGTTTGTGTGTGTGTGTTATGTGGGTGTATGCGTGCTTGCGTGGGCGCGCACTAAACTTGAATTTTTATTACATGTAACTCTGGAGTCGATTATGTCCTGTTCTGTGAAATATAATGATGACTTGTTCCAATCTACTCATATTATAGTAGCAATCTTTATTTGGAGCTTGAGATCTATGACATCTGGTGATATGTAACTGGTGCATCCGATTGTTTGATTGCTGCGGCTTCCTTTGCCAGCTGGTCTGCTTTCTCGTCTCCATAGTGAGATGGGATCCACTGTAGGATGACCTTATCATGCTATAAAAAAAATAAGATCTGCGGATGTGCTAATTTTCTGGATTGTAGTCCCTAGAGTGCTGGTATCGCATCTGTCATAAACACTACTGCTGTGGGCCAAGATTACTGTTCAGCAGTTTTCTATTGCCAACTTTTTTGCTTGAATTTCTGCATTGTAATTGTGACAATAGCTCCCTGTTGCTATACATTACTATTTCTTGTGTTATTTGGGTAAGACACAGCGTATGTTCCCACGCTCTTCAATCTACGCACTCAAATTCTTTTTAAAGATGTTAAAGATATACCATTTTGAGCATCAATGAAATATAATTAACAGCATAGAATATATATATATACCTGGGAGACAGTTCAGAGCTACAACTACCTTGGACATACTGTAACCGATGATGGAAAATGTAACATTGATATAAAAGAATAGACATGGCAAAAAACAATTTAATGCCATGAAAAATATGTTAACATCAAGGCAAATAACACAATGGCTGACACTAAAAGTAGCAAAATGTTATTTCTTCTCAACATTCTTGTTTGGTGCAGAAACATGGACATTAGACAAGAAAACAGAATAGTAAATTGAAGCCTTTGAAACTTTGAAATATGGATTTATAGAAGAATTTGGTGAAAAGAAAATAAAACAATTGGTGAAGTCTTGAAACAACTAAAAATTAAAAGAGAACTGCTAAACACAATTCAAACAAGATAAATGAAATTTTTGGGGCATGTTTAAAGACACAGCAGCCTACTAAACGTAATATTAAAAAGGAAAATACACGGTAAAAGAGGCTGAGACAGACAAAGAGTATCATGGACGAGTAACATCAAATGATGGACAAATGACAACCTGCACTATGGAAGCAAGAGACAGAGCGGAATGTCACTCCACAATCGGCCAACCTCCGATGTGGAGACGGCACTCAATGATGATGACAGAATATATACACGATACCGTATTACTGGCAAACAAAAACAAACAAAAAAGTAAGAAAAACTGAATAACTTTGTTACATAAATCAGTCTCAAAAGACAAAAGACGGAGATTATTTGCTTGACATAAACATTAACAATGTTACAGTTATTGTAACAAAAAAATATTGGGGGACTGGTTGGTCACAAGGCAAGACGCCGGCCTCGAGACAGAGAAGTTGTGGTTAAAACCCCTGGTCTCAGCAGCGAGGCCCGGCTTGAAACGTCAATTACTCATGGACGGGAAAAAATATGAGTAACTCCGAAGACGGAGTTATCTGCCTGTATGGCGAAGGATCCCTGTGTACACGGCTGCCAGGGAAAAATGGATTTTCATGCAAAATTCAGTTCCTAGTCTCTAGGGACTTCGTCAGAGGTAAAAAGCTGGCCAACGCAAAAAAAACAACAAAAAAAAAAAAAAAAAAAAAAAAAAAAAAAAAAAATTGTGCTAACGCTTCAGCCAGCACGAGTAACTTGTAAGCCATCATTAAAACAAACTGACTGAAAAAAAAAAAAACAAATCATGAAAATAATTACTTGAGACGATGTCTAGCCACGGGTAGATAGTAGCATATGGAATATAATGGCATTGTTAACGTTAACAAACTTACAGCTGTTCTTATATTGAAACGTAAGACATCAACGTTGAAACTGGTGACAGTTATGCCTAACGTCAATCCAACTTTTAAATGAAGCAGAGCAACGGAAATTAGCTTATACAGCAGTTTATAAGCTTACAGAAAAATTGTAACTTTTTGAAAAACAAAAATTGTGTACACGTAGATAAAAACATCGATAGATTGCAAAGCCATGAAATAAATGAAAACGGAAGAAGAACTTTGAAATAAAATGTGATTAGTTGTGGCAAAATGTAATTTTAATGTCATGAAAAACATACTAACATCAAAACAAATAACACCAGGGCTAAAACTAAGAATAGCAAAATGTTATGTTTTCTCAACATTCCTATTTGATGTAGAAACATGGACATTAGACAAGAAAACAGAACAGAGAATTGAAACCTTTGAAATGTGGATATATAGAAGAAAAGGTAGAATTAGATGAAAGGAAAAGGAAACAAACGATGAAGTCTTAAAACAACTAATAATGAAAAGAGAACTACTAAACACAATTCAAACAAGACAAATGAAATTTTTGGGCCATGTTAAACGACACAACAGCCTGCTAAAAGTAATCCTGGAGGGGAAAATACAAGGTAAAAGAGGCAGAGGCAGACCAAGACTAACATGGACGGGTAACATCGAAAGATGGACAAACCAGCCTATGACAACCTGCACCATCAAAGACGAGACAGAGCAGAATGGCGCTCGATGGTAGCTAACCTTCTTTGCGGAGATGGCACTCGATGATGATGATGATGATTTTACACATAAATAGAGGCATGATACAGTCGTGAAAGTGGCTCTTGAAGGTATCACTTTCAGCGATCGCCAAGTGGATGTTGCTGCGTTATCTCACTTGTTTATGGAAGAGCCACGATATCTGTGCCACAGTCCGACATATCGGTCTTTCGGTATGGATAGATGTGCTTATAAAGGACTTAGCCTTAATAGCAAAAAGACAGAGGTAATGGTAACAACAAAGTAAAAGACATCACCTCCGTGCAAAATAATGACAAGTGGAACAATATTAAAGCAGGTAAATGAATTTAAATATTTGGGAACATTGTTAACCTCAGACGGTAGATGTACAAAAGAGGTGAGATGCAGATGAAGGCTCAGGCAAAAGCAGCTTCTCAAAAAATGAGGAAGATACTATGTAATCCATTTTTGACAATAGAAACAATAAAAAGAGTTCTTAAATGTTATGTATAGCCAGTCTTAACACATGGACGTGAATCATGGACAAACGGGACAACAAACAAGAAAATCACTGGAGTCTGTAGAAATGTGGTTTTACAGAAGAATGTTGAGAATACCATGGACAGCTAAGAAGAGTAATGAAAATGTTCTGAAATAAGCCAAAGCAAAAAAGAGAGCTAATTTCCAATATTAGGAAGAAACAATCATCATTTTTTGGCCATGTAATGAGAAGAGAACAATTGGAATATATAGTAACAACTGGAAAAATTGAGGGACGAAGAGACAGAGGGAAGGAAAGAGAAAAAATACCAGACATCTTAAGAGAATGGCTTGAGAGAAGGTCAACAACAGAAATTATAAATAACTGTCGAGATCAAAAGTTGTGGAGAGACATGATCACCTACGCCAGTAGGCCCGGTACTTGATGATGATGATGAGATGTGCGTACCAAGTTTTACGAATTACCGGCCGTTTGCCATATTCAACTGTTAACTGCCAGTGGTTATTTAACGTGCGCCGAATACTCGTGGATTACCCAGGTTTTAGCCGCGATAGCTCAGTGGTTAGTGAACTGGACTACAAAGGGCAAGAGGTCGAGTTCGATCTTGACCAACGGCTTCCGGGTTCACCCGGCCTTAATTGGGTACCAGATATTTTCTGGGAAAGTAAAGCGGCACGGGCGTAATACCGACCACATTACCCCAAAAATCATGTGCCGAAGGTCTGTTAAATTTATGGTCACTAACACCATATTCCCTATACGCCACTTGGCGTGACGGGTCACTAACACCATATTCCCTATACGCCACTTGGCGTGACGGGTCACTAACAACATATTCCCTATACGCCACTTGGCGTGACGGGTCACTAACACCATATTCCCTATACGCCACTTGGCGTGACGCGGATCTTTACTCTTTTAATTATCTGAGTTTCAGGCGCTATCTGAGAGGGCTAGACCTTCCAACTGCCTAGAGACTTGGGTAGGGTAATGTCACGAAGAAACCACATATTCGATATGAAAAATGTATACTTCCTATAGTGGAAGTGAAACCCGGGATCTTTGTGTCCTGGGGTCGACATTTTACCTATAGACCACTCAGACCCTTACCCTTAATGCTATAATAAAAAAAAAGTAAAGTACCCCCGTCACGCCAAGTGGCGTATAGGGAATATGGTGTTAGTGACCATCAATTTTACAGACCTTCAGCACTTGATTTTTGGGGGAATGTGGTCGGTATTACGCCCGTGCTGCTTTACGTTCCCACAAAAAAATTGGGTACCAATTTAAGACTGGGTGAACCCGGAAGCCGTCGATCAGGATCGAACCCGACCTCTTGTCCTTTGTAGTCCAGTTGACTAACCAGTGAGCTATCCTACCTACCTATTATTCTTTCGAGCCGAAGATGGCGCATAGGGCAGAACCACAATCTCAAAAACAGAAACTTTGCGTGCCAAAATGGCACAAATTGCAGAGATCACTGCCCCCCCCCCCCCCAAAAAAAAAAAAAAAAAAATATTATATAATAATAAAATATCGCGGCTCCCTTAATGCTATAATAACACCCAGTAAAAGAAGCAATGGAAGGTTTCCCATAACTTGTCATGCAGTATCGCTTCTGTGAGCCAGATTTGTGTTATTATTTGGAGAGTGCTGCAGTTCTGTAGAATACGCTCCAGAGTTTGCCTGGAAGCTCCTCTGTCATATGTTACAAAGTCACTGAGTCATATCTTGTGTGGGTGTACACTGAGGCCACAGTATCCTGTTTTGAGTTTGAACATCTAGGTCTGTCCCTATCCGCTGAGCTTATTTAAACTGCCGAGTTCTGGCTTACATTTTCCATATAACTCTCCCAGTTCTGTTTTCCTATCTTGTTTCAGTAGTGTCTTTATCTTTTTGCGCCTCTGAAATTGGTTGACTGTTACCGGCTCCCACCTGTTTTTGCGAGTTCATCTGCTTTTTCTCTTCCATGGATGTCACAGCGTGTTAGTATCCACTACATGACTCGTAGTATAAAAAGTAAAGTACCCCCGTCACGCCAAGTGGTGTATAGGGAAATATGGTGTTAGTGACCCTATATTTTACAGACCTTCAGCACATGATTTTTGGGGTAATGTGGTCGGTATTACGCCCGTGCTGCTTTACTTTCCCAGAAAAAAAATCCGGTACCCATTTAAAGCTGGGTGAACCCGGAAGCCGTCGGTTGGGATCGAACCCTACCCATTGTCCTTTGTAGTCCAGTTCACTAACCACAGAGCTATCGCGGCTCCCACATGACTCGTGGTTGGATAAAAAAAAAATATATCCCCTCGGTTGACCCAGCCGTTGGCAGAAATGGGCACCAGGGTATTACCCTAGGAAGGTGAGGAATGTCGCTTCGCATCTGAGTTTCGATGCTTGAGGCGACACTATACAGAAATATCCGAACATTTTTGGATAGGCGGCCGAGCACATATGGGTGTAAACTCGCGTGCTAAGACCCCGGTTCAAGTCTCGTACTTTACTTTATTTTACTTTACATGACTAGCTCTGTTTTTTTTTTCTAACATTGAGCCCATGTTCCTTATTCCCTGAATGATATGTTTTGTTTCAGGCTTGAACTTGCTTACATGACTGAACTTGCATTACTAAGGATGACAACTTTTGGACACAGGACCTCTTGTGTGTTGAAAGTATGTATGTAATAAATGAGGTGTTAGTGACTTCATCATCATATTAAGTCTCATAAGATAAGATTGGATAATCAGCTTCCTTTCCAAGCTGCCATTACGTCCTAGAGAATATTTCTAGTACCCAATTAAAGAGGCTGGGTGTACCCAGAGAGTGTTTAAAAAAAAAATAACAAAAAAAATATTCATCAACTTGTATTTCAGTCTCAAACCTCAAAAAAAAAAAAAAAATATTCATCAACTTGTATTTCAGTCTCAAACCTCAAAAAAAAAAAAAAAAATATTCATCAACTTGTATTTCAGTCTCAAAACTCCAAAAAACAAAACAAATATTCATCAACTTGTATTTCAGTCTCAAACTTCCAGGTCGGCATGCGAGCGCTCTAACCACAAAACCACCAGGCTATCAACCACTATTTCACCACTGTTGAAAGAAGACTGAGTCACAATATTTGAAGGCGATTAAGAAGTGTCATTTCTTTATGTAAATACAATCCCGAATTCAACACACCTTTCCTTAATGTTTAATATTTTATTTCTTTTTTCAGTTGAGTAGCCATGATAGATGTGAAGTGCAATCACTTTATGAGTAAATCAGCGCATCGGCCGTACTTGTCTCCAAATGAATATACGCCCATATAAAAGCACTGGCAGACACGTGCACACAAAGGGATATAGCAAATAATAGTGCGCGCACACAGCGTGCACATACAGACAAGAGAAGCGTGGCAGATGTAAAACACAACTTAGCGTTGTTTAGTTCTAACTTTTCAAACCACACGTATCCCTTTTCATTTCTGCTCCCGACTTGTCAAGTGTAATTTCCCCACCAACGAATGCAAGGATATTTTATTATTCTTCAGCCTGGAGATAGCATTCAAATTTGTCTGGTTTCCACGGACGCTGCACTCTTTCGGGGTACATTCTATTGATAGAAAACAAGCGAACCGGAACACGCAAAGATATTCTCTTCCAAAATATTATCAACAAATACCCCCTCCAGCTTTCAACTCCAGTTCGTATTGGTTCGTTGCAGACTAAGTCCGTCTTGTGAGTGAGGCAAACACCGCTCTAATTAGATTTGCACTTCAAATTCACGGATCGCTTCATCGTTAGCTTCTCACTCTCCCATTTCTCTGATTCCATCTCTACGCCTGGGAAAATTTAAATTAAACGTTTCCAAGAAATAATATACGTATTTTTTTTTAATTATACATGTATATATTCTTACAGAGTAAGAATATTCATAGACCTCCCGAGCAGTTATGTAGACAATTATTTTGTCGCTTTTATTAAGATGCGTCTTTGTGCTGTATTAGGTTATCAATATTCCAACATCAATAAGGAAATAAAGCTCAAAGGAGAAAGGAACGGTGTGATCTAGAGGTAAGACATGGGCCACTGAAAGGGAAGGTCGTGTGTTCGAATACTGTCAGAGGTGGTGCTAATTGTTCACTTCGAATATGTGGTTTCCTCGTGGCTTTACACTCCTCTGGTCTCTGGGTAGTGAGATCCAATGTCTGGCTCTCTCTGGGTAGTGAGATCCAATGTCTGGCCCTCTCTGAGTAGTGAGATCCGATGTCTGGCCCTCTCTGGGTAGTGAGATCCAATGTCTGGCCCTGTCTGGGTAGTGAGATTCAATGTCTGACCCTCTCTGAGTAGTGAAAACCCATGTCTGACCCTCTCTGGGTAGTGAGATCCAATGTCTGACCCTCTCTAGGTAGTGAGAACCCATGTCTGACCCTCTCTGGGTAGTGAGATCCAATGTCTGACCCTCTCTGAGTAGTGAGATCCAATGTCTGACCCTCTCTGAGTAGTGAGATCCAATGTCTGACCCTCTCTGAGTAGTGAGAACCCATGTCTGAGCCTCTCTGGGTAGTGAGATCCAATGTCTAACCCTCTCTGGGCAGCAAGATCCAATGTCTGACCCTCTCTGGGTCGTGAGATCCAATGTCTGGCCCTCTCTGAGTAGTGAGAACCAATGTCTGACCCTCTCTGAGTAGTGAGAACCAATGTCTGACCCTCTCTGGGCAGTAAGATCCAATGTCTGGCCCTCTCTAGGCAGTAAGATCCAATGTCTGGCCCTCTCTGGGCAGTAAGATCCAATGTCTGGCCCTCTCTGAGTAGTGAGATCCAATGTCTGGCCCTCTCTGAGTAGTGAGAACCAATGTCTGGCCCTCTCTGGGCAGTAAGGTCCAATGTCTGGCCCTCTCTGGGCAGTAAGGTCCAATGTCTGGCCCTCTCAGAAAACGGCTAAAAAAAGAAAAAAAAAAACAAGAGGCCCGTGTGTACTCGCGCATGTTAAAAATTTCGTGTCAGTTTAAAGTCGAAAAGAAAGCCTAAACAAAAAAATAGCGCAGCGCAATGCCGAAGACAGATGTTTCGAACTAACGACACATTGCATTTACGCCCACTTGACGGGTGAACAATAAGAACAGCAAGTTCTGATGGAAGTGAAATCAAACAAAGTTGTATCACTCAAGAGAAACTGGGACCCTCATCGAGTTCTCGTTTCATATTCATTGAATAAAAGTATTTATGCAGCACTAGTGTTGTGTGTAGTCAGCGACTCATAGCTGACTGCTTGCATCAGGATAAGCAGCGGCACCAAGCAAGTCAAGATTCTGCTCCACTTCACCGTGGTATCTCCGGGAGTTGGTTAACCAGTCTACCCAAGCGAGTAGGGATCGAAATGAGAATGCAAAAATGAATTCAAAAATATCCTGCTGAACTTTTCGGTCGAAAGACGCAAATATCCCAGATTTCGGTAAGCAACAAGACACCGCAATTAGGTCAGTTTAACGTCCTTTTAAGGGCAGACGATGAGAAGGAGTAGTCGTCTGACAAACACATAATGGACCAGAAGAAGATGAAGGAGGAGGAGAAGATTGAGGAGGAGGAGAAGATGGAGAAGAAGGAGGAGGAGAAAAAGAAGAAGAGGAGGAGGAGATGAAAGGGGAGGGCAATGAGACGAAGAAGAATAACATAAAGAAGAAGATAGAAATAAACAAACAAACAATCGCAGAAAAGCAGACAGACAAAGTTACTTAGAAGAAATAAATCAAAATTAGTCAAATGGTCAGGATGATTAATTCATTTAAAGGACCACAATTAGGAATTAGAGCACGATCTTGATCAGCTGTGTGTCACTGATTCTGGAGAAAACTGTCAGATATGAGTTCTTGACAGTCTTCAGCTCGTGTGAGATTAAGTGTTTGTGCCCAGCCGACGCATTCAAGCGGTGACAAATAGGATTGTGCGGATACTGAGTTATTAAGTTATTGATATAACGGGATATCATCATTGCACTCATTGGCTGTGCCCATCTTAACTCCCATTTCTTTCATCCGAAGGTGTGATGTGGACTCATGATTGTCGAAAAATATATTTTGTATGTTGTTCCATCTGAAGGCCTACTTGGCCGAAACGTCGATTTTTGTTTTGTCCATTACCACGTACAGCTGTCACCATACCACTTTTTTCCTTTTTTTTTTTTTAGAATGGATTGTCGAAGTTCTGTGCCCTTCCAACATCTCGAAGGGCATTGATGATGTCCACTCTATCCATTGGTTGACCGTCTTCAACGACAGCGCAGCTAGCCAACCTGTCCACTCATTGATTTCTCCGTACTCCCGCATGCCCAGGGACGTGCACAAAGGTGACCCTACGTATTTTTGACTTCTGCAATGTCTCTACCCATTCCCTGCGTACAGCCTCCACTTTTTTACCACGCTTATCGAATCACTTAGTATGCAGGCGTGAGTGTAGCCTTGTGACTCTAACCATTTGAATGCCTTGGTCACTGACATCACCTCCATCGTCTTGCTACTCGTGGTCATGACGTATTCACCACTGTCTTCCTTGACTATTCTGCCTGCCGAGCGTGCTGTAAATGCCCATGATGCACTTCTTTGGTGTCGTATTACAGATCCGTCTGTATAGATGACTGCATCTTTCTCATCGGTGTTATCCGTTGACCGTTGACCTCAGCATTAACCACGACTGAGTTATGTTCCCTACATTTCCTGTCGTTTGTAACAATACACGAGAATGTCCCCTTGAATGACGTAGGCACCGGTATCTACTCCTCGCCAGCGTTGATATTGGTAATCCCACAGACCTGTTTGATGACATCTTCTGCCCCCCGGCTCACCCATGATTTGCCTCTTTTTAGCCTGACACCTTTTTCCCTGTGTTGAGCTCATGGTGCAATGAATGCTCTTTATATGCACTTGTCTTCATGTATGCTCGTGCCCTCCAGATCTTGATCATGCCATCCATGGTGCCCACTTAGTTATTAGTGAACTTTACGAAAAAAAAAACTTTTCTGGAAAATTCGTTTTCTTCCTCTTCTTCTACTTCTACTTCTACTTCTTCTACTTCTTCTTCTTCTTCATCTTCTTCTTCTTCTTCTTCTTCTTCTTCTTCTTCTTCTTCTTCTTCTTCTTCTTCGTATTATTATTATTCGGTTTACACCTGTATACGTTAATATGAATGAGTTCGAAGAAAACGTTCGTCAACTTACGTCTGGTGACACCTCAATACAGTTTGTCTCGGCGTGACACCGATGATGGTACCAAGGGCTTTCTCTGTTGAGAATAAGTTGATTCTTCGTTCTAACATTGTCACAATCTAGGACACATAACCGAAAACAAATATTTACTTTTGACGTGTGCTGAGACTGCTATGATGGAGACTACAGTTGCCTTTCTTTGTTTGGGAGATGAGTTAGTAATTCGGATGATTCCACTGGCACGAGCGGTTGAGCAATTATGGATTTTAATTCGTTTGCAGTGATACCGACAACCAAATAGTAACAAACGTCATGGCTTTGTAAGTTACCCATTTCCGTGTGAAGCTGGTAGAAGGCAGTCTCTGCTGTCTTCTTGAAACAGAATATAAAGCTCAAGGTCTCCATGACAACGTCGCCATCGTAGGTTTATGTAAGATGACCATATTTTTGAAATCCCATTCCGGGACGGAATAATTTTACTTAAATTTTCCACCAATAAAATTACATTTCTTCTTGCTGTCATTTTCAAGTGAATAATACATACATTTTAAAACATCTAATAATATAGACCTACAATACGCTATCAGGATAATCAGGAGATTAAAAAAAAAAACAGTGATACTCACTTAAATTGAAGGTGAAACAGAGATGCTGTACTTTTCAGATGAGTGAATTTTCTGTAAAATGTCCTTCTTTGTATGCAGCATCTTATAAAATTCGACACATGTTCCCTCATAGTTCACTTTGGTGATCAACATGGCTTTTCAAGTTTCAACACCTAGTTGTGTTTTATCATTTGTCCACAAACTGTTCATTAGAGAAAACACTCGTTCTGTTGCAGCATTTGTTCCAGGTAGACACAAAAAGAACTCTGCCAACTTCAGAATATGTGAAACGGGCACATGATTGTTTCTGAAGTGGGAAGCTAGTTCAACCCAACGCTGCCCTGGTAAATGTTTTATTAAGACTCCACTCACTAATTTTTTGTGAAGTAACGAACTGTTTCATGTAGACATATTCGTCATACATTTCATTTTCTGGAAAGTCGACTGAAGGCACTGTTTGACTCACTAATGATGAAGACTTCTCAATATCTTTTCAATTTGGTGTTCTGTTCAGCATTACCCAGCTGTAAGACTCTAGGTTTTGAAAATTATTTGCAGCCCATTTCTTCAAATAACTTAAAGCTGTTTCATAAAATGAAGAAACACTGGCGTTAAACTTTTTCACATCATCACGTGGAAATCCTTCCATTTCCAGCTTTTTAAGGATTATCTGAACTCTTGATGGCAAGAAGCCGTCTTCCAGCTTGGACTCCAAGATAGCTTTCAACCTATTGATGTTGTCAATGACTTCAAATACAGTGACCATCTGTCCCTCTACTTTCTGCACTGCTTCGTGGAAAGAGGATGCCTGACTGTGAACCAAAATAAGCCATGCCTCAGACAGTGGGTTTTCAAAGAATTCCTGTATAAAAACTGGGCATCTGTCTTGAGATTGAAAATATGATTTTAGAGGCAGGAACATTTAAAGAACCCTTTCAACAGCAGGCAAGAGCCACCTAGTTTGTGCATAACCTAAAATCATCTGGAAGTCTGTGTCGACAAACTGACAAAACTCCTTGAGACTTTCAACTCTAACTGTGTATGATTTGAAGTACAGATAAATGTTTGCAATAGTCATTTCAACATCAACAGGCAATACGTCTGCAGCTGCTCGAACAGTGTTGTGGAAAATATGGCAAGCACACCCAACACCTATCAAACTATGTCCAAGGTTTTCTTTCAGTTTTGTGAAAACATTGTTCTGTCCTTTTCTTTCAGCGCCCCCAAAATTAGAATTTGTGTTGTCTGCACATAATCCAACTACTTTCAGTTCTAAACCATTTTCAGTTAGACAGTCAATAAGAAAACTACTTACTATATCAGATGTTTCACCCGGCAATGACTTCAACTCTAATATTTTAACTTTCAGTCCCTTATTGCGATCAAAGTATCTGACAAGCAAAGGAAAAATCTTGATTTCTTTGTGGTTGGAGGCATCTGTCAGTATGGAGATAAATGTTACGTTTTCTAGGTCACATCTCAACTCGTTTAGAGCATGGGGTGTGAACGCATTCCGAATAATAGCTTCTGTTTTCTTACGTGCACAAGCAAATTTTGGTTCTAAAGTTACCTGAACCAATTTTGATGTGCAGTCCATAGATCTAAACGTGTGATTGTGCATCACTGTATGATATGCAAAGGCACCTTCTGTAGCAGCTAACTGTTCTTCTTTGTCACCAACCTGTTCAGCTATAAAAAAATTTGTCAACGACGAGCTTGATGCAGCAGTAGCGACGGCTCTCTTATGTTTATCACTATTTGTGTGGCTCTTAATATCACCACGTCCACTATGGTTAATAGTAAACCCGGATGAACATATATTACATCTTACAGTGAAGTCTGATGACGATGTAGACTTTTTTTTATAAAAGGGTATTCCTTTTGTAAATCTTGATTAAAACTACAATTACGCTTCGGTGCCATATTTTGCGAAAGTAAAAGTGAAAGTTAGTAACACAACGAATATATACGAGATTTAAAACTATATAGGAGCGCATTCTACTGTTTTGATATTAAACAAAATTGTCTACACAGCAACGGAATAATATTTTTTTTAATTGAAGAAATGTACGCCGTATACCAAAATGGCAAAATTGGTAAACGTTTGTGTCCCAAATTATTTTTTATCAAATCCGGGACAAAAGCTAAAAAATATGCCAAAATCGGGACAAAACTGGTACGGCAGCTAATCCGGGACAAAGGTTCAAAAAATGTCAAATTCCGGGACTGTCCCGGACAATCCGGGACGAATGGTCACCTTAGTTTATGTGGCTATAGGTAATCGAGGTATAAGCATATGGTACAACGTGGGGCATTCATAATTGTCCATACATGTCGCCATGAAGTGTACCGGTTACAGTTATTATTCCACTCATCTATAGAAACAAAAATCATTATCAAACATCATATATGTATGTCGATGGTCATGGACAAAAATGGAAATCATCAAACATCATGTCTGTATGTCGGTAGTCTTTGGATGATATGGAAACCATTATCAAACATCATGTCTGTATGTCGGCAGTCATTGGATGATATGGAAATCCTCATCAAACATCATGTCTGTATGTCGGTAGTCATTGGATGATATGGAAATCATCATCAAACATCATGTCTGTATGTCGGTAGTATTGAATGATATGGAAATCATTAAACATCATGTCTGTATGTCTGTATGTCGGTAGTCATTGGATGATATGGAAATCATCAAACATCATGTCTGTATGTCGGTAGTCATTGGATGATATGGAAATCATCAAACATCATATCTGTATGTCGGTAGTCATTAGATGATATGGAAATCATCAAACATCATGTCTGTATTTAGTTGCAGTCAAGAACAATGTTCTAGATAGTTTCCCTAATTTCTCTTCTTTATTCGGGAAATTCTATTTTCTCTACTCTGGTGGGTCTAATAGATTTTATTGTCCCGTCTTGTTTCTGTGGGTGTAAACGTCTATAGTTGTCCCATTTTGCATCTGTGTGACTATACGTTTATTATTGTCCCATCTTGTTTCTGTGGGTCTAAACGTTTATAGTTGTCCCATTTTGCATCTGTGGGGCTATACGTTTATTATTGTCCCATCTTGTTTCTGTGGGTCTAAACGTTTATTGCTGTCCCGTCTTGTATCTGTGGGTCTATACGTTTATTATTGTCCCTTCTTGTTTCTGTGGGTCTATACGTTTATTATTGTCCCATCTTGTTTCTGTGGGATTATACGTTTATTATTGTCCCGTCTTGTTTTTGTGGGACTATACGTTTATTATTGTCCCTTCTTGTTTCTGTGGGTCTATACGTTTATTATTGTCCCTTCTTGTTTCTGTGGGTCTATACGTTTATTATTGTCCCTTCTTGTTTTTGTGGGACTATACGTTTATTATTGTCCCTTCTTGTTTCTGTGGGTCTATACGTTTATTATTGTCCCTTCTCGTTTCTGTGGGTCTATACGTTTATTATTGTCCCATCTTGTTTCTGTGGGTCTAAACGTTTATTGCTGTCCCGTCTTGTATCTGTGGGTCTATACGTTTATTATTGTCCCTTCTTGTTTCTGTGGGTCTATACGTTTATTATTGTCCCATCTTGTTTCTGTGGGACTATACGTTTATTATTGTCCCATCTTGTTTCTGTGGGTCTATACGTTTATTATTGTCCCTTCTTGTTTCTGTGGGTCTATACGTTTATTATTGTCCCATCTTGTTTCTGTGGGTCTATACGTTTATTATTGTCCCATCTTGTTTCTGTGGGATTATACGTTTATTATTGTCCCGTCTTGTTTTTGTGGGACTATACGTTTATTATTGTCCCTTCTTGTTTCTGTGGGTCTATACGTTTATTATTGTCCCGTCTTGTATCTGTGGGACTATACTTTTATTATTGCCCCGTCTTGTTTCTATGGGACTATACGTTTAATATTGCCCCTCCTTGTATCTGTCTGTCTAAACGTTTATTATTGTATGTATAATGTCTTGTATCAAGTCATTTTCAACATACAATTTATGTATAATTATTTTTCCTCCTGGGTTCCGTGACAATCATTGTCTTGCTATGCTGGCGTCTAGTCTTCGCAGCGTGTTCAACAACATCTCCATTTTCTATTCATCATTTATTGTTTGATGGGTCCTTGTTCTGTTCTTTCTTAGAAATCTTGTAAAGTAGTTCTTTCAGTCCCTCTTTATTTAAAGTGACATTATATTTGTGGTTAGCATTGACTTGCCAATAAAACCTGTTATTGTCTAGTCCAGACCTGAAGCAAGATTACATTTTAAAAAAATCTTTACGGCACTATCCCATTTATGAAGCCGGGATTGAGGGGGTTGGGGGGAGATCTAATAAGACCGGGGAATAAAGATCGCAAGTCCTATGCAATCGTCACGAGGATCTTAGTTTATATTTCATCCCAGATATTTAAAAATTAACAAAATTTTGATCCTACCGTGATTGACCCCTTCTTCTTTTGGAAGACAAGTTATCAATTTGACTACATTGAAACAAACAAAAGTTCTTTTTTCTTACAATTTTCTTTACTGACAATTGTTGTCTAATATAACAGAAGATACCACCTACGGTCTAACTGATCGCACATCGCAAAGAAAAAGGCAAAAACTCCCAGACCAACCAGTCATCCAACCTAACACAAACTAAAGAGTCAACCCAACTGGAAAAAGAATGAGCTTATAAAGTTATGGAAAGTTATCAACGGTGAACGTCCACTAGTTTCCCTGTACAAAGATATGGTTTCTTTCTTTCTTTCTTTCTTTTACTTAATTCATTCCTTTCTTTCTTTCTTCCTTCCTTTCTTTTCTTAATTCATTCCTTTATTTCTTCCTTTCTTTCTTTCTTTCTTTCTTTCTTTCTTTCTTTCTTTCTTTCTTTCCTTCTTTCTTCCTTTCTTTCTTTCTTTTCTTAATTCATTCCTTTATTTCTTTCTTTCCTTTCCTTTCCTTTCCTTTCTTTCTTTCTTTCTTTCTTTCTTTCTTTCTTTCTTTCTTTCTTTCTTTCTTTCTTTCCTTTCCTTTCTTTCTTTCTTTCTTTCTTTCCTTACTTTCTTTCTTTCTTTCTCTCTTTCCTTCTTTCTATCCTTTCCTTTCCTTTCCTTTCCTTCTTTCCTTTCTTTCTTTCTTTCTTTCTTTCTTTCTTTCTTTCTTTCTTTCTTTCTTTCCTTTCTTTCTTTCTTTCTTTCTTTTTTTCTTTTCCTTTCTTTCTTTCTTTCCTTTCCTTTCTTTCTTTCTTTCCTTTCTTTCTTTCTTTCTTTCTTTTTTTCTTTCCTTTCCTTTCCTTTCTATTCTTTCCTTTCTTTCTTTCTTTCTTTCTTTCTTTCTTTCTTCTTTCTTTCTTTTCTTTCTTTCTTTCTTTCTTTCTTTCTTTCTTTCTTTCCGGTGTTCACCTGATGACTACTAAAGGAATGGATACTTCTCTTCATCATTCGTCCTTACAATGACATTAAGTGGCCGCGTATACGTTGTGTTGTGGTTTGCAATAGAACTGTGATATTTATACCTTTCGGCCCAAAACATTCGACTTCAGGACGGCATTTTTAGTACCGGGTTTTTTTAGTATAAAGGCGATTACTTGATATCGTCGACGTTCTGAATAAAACAGGATGTTACCATTATTTTAAAGGAAAGGTTTCGATAGTTTAACTCTTTCCCTTCCTGATTATTTAGCTGGTTTGTACTGAATTATGTGACTTTTATTTGTAAAAACTCTACATCTCAAGAGCAGTAGGGAGCGTTTTTGGGAAGCTAAAGGCAAAAGAAATGTTCTGGTGTGAACGTTACTGGGAAAGCAAAGAGTTAAAGAATATATGTCACAGATGTTTATTTTAATACAAAAAAAGGCATTTTCGTTCTAATCTTGTAAAATAAACATAATAAAATGGAATTAAGCAGGCAAACATATAGAGATACGAGACAAGCTCCGAAGCAAAAACCTTCATCATGTACAAAACTCCTCTCTAATCTCGGAATCTTTGCAACATGTATAGATGAAGATGTCCTAATATTGAGCTTTCCATTTATTTTTAAAATCGTTATTTCATGGAAGTGACGTCAGTCTGTAACACCACAAACGGAAAGTCATTTTGTTTTAGCTGAGATCAACATTTTTGTAAGAATTATATTTTAATAGTTAGCACTGCACTTTTAATAAAAAATATCAAAGATCTGAGAGCTCCTGGGATGCACTAGTCAATGTATAACCAAACAAGTTTTTAAATTTTAAGGTACAGTTTCTTCTAATCACTTTGAATGTATAATAGTAGAAGATTGTGTATTTTTTCTTCCTGGAAAGACAAAAAAGAGCGAATCAACTAAAGTACCAGTGGCAAACGGCTGTGATGTAAATTAAAAAAAAAATAATTAAGATGCAATTTCTCCTACAGCAAGGGAGAAAGAACGATGCTAAAGCTACAAAGGATGTTACCAACGTTAAAGTGGTCGACAGTCGCGTGGCCACCGATACTTAGGACATATATTTTGTTAGCAGCACCATGTTGTAGCGACTCGATGTCTCCCAGGATGAATAACAAATCACGAGCTTCCAGACTTGAAGAATAATACATGAACTCTCGCTAAAGTGTTGGGCGACATGAACGTAACTTTACTACCTCGCCGACGTTTGTGAAATCAACACACCACGAGGACACGACGATTTAACTCGGATTTCGCTCTCAGCCACAACGCGTTATTGTCGACATCAAAGTCTATGACTAAGATTGAAAGCTAAAAAATAACATTGGCGGGACGAGAAACAAGAAGGGAAATTACTCTGAAGTGTGATCCCTATAATAAGCCAGAGATTATGACTTGTTTTCTTTTGCTATTTCAATTGTGCTGGATGGAAATCAAAGAATGGAGACAAGTATTTTAACAAGCCAAACTTCGTCCATGTAATCCTGGAGAGTAGTCAAAGTAGAAGACAAACACAATATAAAGAGTTGAACAGAAATCAACAAAAACTGGACTGGTTGTTTATTCGCAGTTGTTTGAATTAACTTGGAGTCGAATCGCGCGTCAGCACAGAGCTGAAAGTTAGTCAGTGACTCATAGTTGACTGGTTGAGTAAGGATCGATTAATCAGAACTATTCGGATGTTGCGCCACCTCTTCGCGGTGCCCATGGAAAGAAACTAGACTGTCAAGTCTGGCCAAGAGATTAGGGGGCGAGAGAGAAGGTAACAGGGTGGAAAGAGAAGGTAACAGGGTGGAGAGAGAGAATGTAACAGAGTTGAGAGAGAGAAGGTAACAGGGTGAAGAGAGAGAATGTAACAGGGTTGAGAGAGAGAAGGTAACAGGGTGAAGAGAGAGAATGTAACAGGGTTGAGAAAGAGAAGGTAACAGGGTGAAGAGAGAGAATGTAACAGGGTTGAGAGAGAGAAGGTAACAGGGTGAAGAGAGAGAGGGTAACAGGGTGAAGAGAGAGGGTAACAGGGTGAAGAGAGAGGGTAACATGATAGAGAGACAGGGTAACAGGGTGAAGATAAAGGGTAACAGGGTGGAGAGGGAGGTTAACAAGGGTGAAGAGAGAGGGTAACATGGTGGAAAGAGAGAGTAACAGGGTGGAGAGAGATGGTAACATGGTGGAGAGAGAGGGTAACAGGGTGGAGAGAGAGGGTAACACGGTGGAGAGAGAGGGTAACAGGGTGGAAAGAGAGAGTAACATGGTGGAGAGAGAGGGTAACACGGTGGAGAGAGAGGGTAACAGGGTGAAGAGAGAGGGTAACAGGGTGGAGAGAGAGGGTAACACGGTGGAGAGAGAGGGTAACAGGGTGAAGAGAGAGGGTAACAGGGTGGAGAGAGAGGGTAACACGGTGGAGAGAGAGGGTAACATGGTGGAAAGAGAGAGTAACATGGTGGAGAGAGAGGGTAACATGGTGGAGAGAGATGGTAACATGGTAGAGAGAGAGGGTAACAGGGTGAATAGAGATGGTAACATGGTGGAGAGAGATGGTAACAGGGTGGAGAGAGAGGGTAACATGGTGGAGAGAGAGGGTAACAGGGTGGAGAGAGAGGGTAACAGGGTGGAGAGAGAGGGTAACATGGTGGAGAGAGAGGGTAACAGGGTGAAGAGAGACGGTAACATGGTGGAGAGAGAGGGTAACAGGGTGGAGAGAGAAGGTAACATAGTGGAGAGAGAGGGTAACAGGGTGAAGAGAGAGGGTAACAGGGTGGAGAGAGAAGGTAACAGAGTGGAGAGAGAGGGTAACAGGGTGGAGAGAGAGGGTAACAGGGTGGAGAGAGAAGGTAACAGGGTGGAGAGAGAGGGTAACAGGGTGGAGAGAGAGGGTAACAGGGTGAAGAGAGAGGGTAACAGGGTGGAGAGAGAAGGTAACATAGTGGAGAGAGAGGGTAACAGGGTGAAGAGAGAGGGTAACAGGGTGGAGAGAGAAGGTAACAGAGTGGAGAGAGAGGGTAACAGGGTGGAGAGAGAGGGTAACAGGGTGGAGAGAGAAGGTAACAGGGTGAAGAGAGACGGTAACAGGGTGAAGAGAGAGGGTAACAGGGTGGAGAGAGAAGGTAACAGAGTGGAGAGAGAGGGTAACAGGGTGGAGAGAGAGGGTAACAGGGTGGAGAGTGAGGGTAACAGGATGAAGAGAGAGGGTAACAGGGTGGAGAGAAAATGTAATAGGGTGAAGAGAGATGGTAATAAGTTGGAGAGAGAGGGCAACAGGGTGGAGAGAGAAAGTAATAGGATGGAGAGAGAAGGTAACTGGGTGCAGAAAAATAATGTGCTGAAGTCAGAAGTTTTGTGCTGAAGTCAGACGTTTTGTGCTGAAAGACGTAAATATCACAGCTTTTCTGCAAGTCCATGGACAATACAAGATTTCGTTTTCTATATAATGTGGCACAATTTTTCGTTTTCTATAAATTGTGACAAAAGATTTCGTTTTCTATAAAATGTGACACAAGATTTCGTTTTCTATATAATGTGACACAAGATGTTGTGTTTATATTTGTTACACAAGATTTCGTTTTCTATGTAATGTGACACAAGATTTTGTTTTCTATATAATGTGACACACAATTTTGTTTTTTACATAATGTGACACAAGATTTCGTTTTCTGTTTAATGTGACTTAAGATTTTGTTTTCTATATAATGTGACACCAGATTTTGTTTTTTACATAATGTAACACAAGATTTCGTTTTCTGTTTAATGTGACTTAATATATATATTTTTTTTTTGTTTGTTTCATGTAAGATTTAGCTGTTTATATAGTTTAACTCAAGATTTTGTTTCATTTTTATGTAATTGAAGATTTTATTTTCTGTACAAGGCGACTCCATACTTTGCTGCTTGATTGATTTCACTCATGATTTTATTTTCTGTACAAGGCGACTCCATACTTTGCTGCTTGATTGATTTCACTCATGATTTTATTTTCTGTACAAGGCGACTCCATACTTTGCTGCTTGATTGATTTCACTCATGATTTTATTTTCTGTTCAAGGCGACTCCATACTTTGCTGCTTGATTGATTTCACTCATGATTTTAATTTCTTTTGGATGTGACTCAAGATTGTATTTTTCTGTTTGACGTGATTCCAAATTGTTCTCAATAACTTAATATAATAAAACCGTATACTATAGAATGCTTGCCAGGAAGCAGAAGAAACACATAAATGTCAGGACATGTCTAGCAAAATCCTGGGGTACGGTAACTCTCCTTCAGCCCGCGTGATTTGGTCCTCTTGTTTAAGCTGTGGCCTTGTTTAAAGCTGTAGCTGTAGCCTTGTTTAAGCTGTAGCTGTAGACGAGTGGTGTCGCTGGTGGTGCCAACATTGAAAAAGATAAAAAAAAGATATATTTCTGTCTATCCTACATTGGAGGACTGTTCTTCAGCTGCCACTGGTAAAACATACTTCTTCTTCATCATCATCATCATCATTATCATTTTCTTCTACTTCATCTTCTTCTTCTTTTTCATATTCATCATCATCTTCTTCTTATTATTATTATTCTTTTTTTCTTCTGCATCATCATTATCATCATATTCTTAATCTTCTTCCTCTTCATCTTCTTCTGCTTCATGTTCTCCCTCTTCATCTTCTTTTTCATCATCATCCTCTTTTTCTTTTTCACATCTTCTTCTTCATCCTCTTTTTCTTCCTCTTCATCTTCTTCTTCATCTTCTTCTTCATCATCCTCTTCTTCTTTTTCCCATCCTCTTCTTCTTTATCCTCTTTTCTTCCTCCTCATCTACTTCTTCTTCAGCGTTCAAGTTTGTGGCTTTAGATCATGCGATCATGACTCCTTGCACTCATGATGGAGGGTTAAGGACAACTTCACTACACATGATGAGGAAGTCGCAAGGTCGGTCCTGACCCCCCCCTTCCCCCCACCCCACCCCACCAGTCCCCCCCCCCCACACACACACACATCTGCGCAGTGGCTGACATACTCCGTCTCTTGCACCATGGATCATGGTTTGACCTAAGTGTTCTCCTGCTGGTAGGGTGGATACCGTCCAGAACTGTTGATGCCAGCGAATCATTTCAGGGAAAGATGTATGTTTACAACACTCGGAAAAAACTCACAAATAATCAACAATAAATTAAAAAAAACAAAGAATAATAGATGGTTTCAACCAGGATCGAACCCGCACTCCTTGGGAAGCGCCTTACCGCAAGAGCCAAACGCTAGAGCACACAGCCAACTCAACTCACCTGTCCGTATCAAAGATAGAACTTCTATTCAGTAGTCCATACACTCCCACATTCGAGAACAAGAAAACTTCAACGGTAAAAGGTGTAAAATAAGAAAAGTAAATATATCGCCAAAAGGTAAACAATGTTTTCGACGCAACATATAAGGACGTAGTAGAGTACGTATTTCAGTTTGTCATACTGGACCACATTATTTGAAGGCTTTGAAAGCCAGATCTCGATTCGTTGTTTTTATATGTCTAAAGTAATATTTCCCGTGTGTTACCGGGGTCTAAAGTAATATTTCCCGTGTGTTACCGGGGCCTCATTATGAGGGAGTAAAGAATAGTGACACTGTGACCTTCCAAGCATGTCGTAAGAGGCGACTAAGGAGGTTGATCGATGACGTGACAAGCTGTCATTGTAAAATGTATTGTTATGGAAACAGAGCCATAGATTTTAGAAGCAGTGATCTCTTCGTTCGTTCGTTCGCTTTCGTCAGCTTTGACCTCTGACGAAGTCCCACCCACTCAATTTGTGGGACTGTGTAAAGTCTGTTTTTATCCCATTACAGGTTGCCCCTCGCCATGCAGGCAGATTTACTCCGACTTCAGAGGTACTAATTTTTAGGGAATTAGTAAAACCCAGGTGTCCTCTCCAGGGTACGAACCCCGGCTGTTGCCGTGGTAAGCCAACCGCCTATCGATTGCGCTAACCGGAACCCCGAGTGATCTCTTCAATATGTGCCAGTTTGGCATGCGAGGTTTCTGTTTTCGAGATTGTGGTTCTGCCCTATGTGCCGTCTTCGGCTCGAAAGGACAATAGTTAGATTGAAAGTAATATAGCAAGGTCGCAGCCAACTTTAGAGAAGGGCTGCGCACAACGCTACAACGCTACTAGCGTGGCATGTTTTGTTTTCCTGGAAGAGAATGTTGTTGATTATTTCAGTGTACATTATGTCAGTCATCTGTAGCTTGCAAATGTGTACCTTCTGTTTATTGTAGACATATAGTCATTGTTGTCCTCAGCTGTTTTCACTTAAGGTAATTGCAAACTGCATACTATTTGCAGACGACCAAGTTCTGATACATGAAACAACTGAGGACCTACAAGAACATATCAACAGGCTAAACAACACTTGTAAACAGTACAACATGAAGATCAACATAAACAAAATCGAAGTAATGGCAATAGCAAGAAAGAAAGAAAAACTAAACATCATTATAGATAATACAACTTTGAAGCAAGTTGACAATTTTAAACATCTGGGTAGCACGTTAACACAAGACAATAACCAAGAGACAGAGATAGATATAAGGTGTAACAAAGCATGCCAAGTTATAGGCCAAGTATCAACACTATTGAAAAACAAAGCAATAACTACGGAAGCAAAAAGGGCAATATACATATCAATTTTTCTACCAACTCCATGCTATCAGTGCCAGAATTGGACGCTGGACTCTAGAACAATAAGAAAGATAACGACCACCGAAATGAAATGTGTCAGAAGAATGACAGGAAACAGCTTAAGGGACAGAGTAAGAAACACTGACCTGAGGAAGAAACTCGAAATTGAACCAGCCATCGAATACATAAAGAAACAACAGATAAATTGGTTTGGCCACATAACAAGACAAAAAGAACTAACAATGAATCAAAGAGCCATAAACAAACGCTACGAAAACGCCAGATTAAGAGGAAGATCGAGAAAGAGATGGATTAAGGGAATACTAGAGTCACTAGGAGGAATAACATCAGAAGAGGTCAACAGAAGAGCAAAGAATCGCAGATTGTTTCTCCCCTCGACGACAACGGCAATAGAGGAAGGATAGAAGAAGAAGAAGAATATTAACGTCTGATATCTTCCATAACGATAGTAAGAAGAGTAATGAAAACGTTCTGAAAGAGACCACAGCAAAAAGAGAGCTAATTTCCAGTATTAGGAAGAAACAATCTTCATTTTCTGGCCATGATATGAGATGGGAACAGCTAGAATAATAATGTAACAACTGGGAAATTGAGGGACGAAGAGATAGAGGGAAACAAAAAGAAAAGATACAAGACAGCTTAAGAGAATAACTTGGCAGAAGATGGTCAAGAAGAGAGATGATAAATAATTGTGGAGATCGAAATTGTGGCGAGACATGATCACCTATGCCAGCAGGCATGGTACTTGATGATGATGATACTCCATAATGAATAACTAGTAACTTTGAATGTTCTTTTATTTTTATTTTGTAACTTGTTCCGTCTGAGAATGTTCCCCATCCCTTGACAATTCACGATACGTTAATTCTCAGACTATATCTGCTGGCGATCATTAGATCACTGAGTTACCATCTTCATAATTATAGCAAAGGTTCCATTGAAAACTGCAGGGTCGAGACTAACGATCAGAAAGAAGCACGTTGTTCTGAAAAGGGCTGCCCTAAAAAAATATGTACAATTTCTTTCTTTCTTTCTTTCTTTCTTTCTTTCTTTCTTTCTTTCTTTCTTTCTTTCTTTCTTTCTTTCTTTCTTTCTTTCTTTCTTTCTTTCTTTCTTCTTTCTTTCTTACTTTCTTTCTTTAACTTTCTTTATTTATTTCCTTCCTCATTTGCCTTCCGACATCGAGGGGAAATATGGTTCGCGATTCCTTGCTCTTCTGTTGCCTCATCTACTGTTATACATCTGAATGTTTCTAGTATTCCATTTATCAACCCTTTTTCTTTCTCGGCCTCTTGGTTAAGTGTTCTCGTATCGTTTTTTGGTGACTCGCTGTACTAGATCTAGTTCGTCGTGTCTCATCACATGTCCGAACCACTTGATCTGTTGTCACTTTCTGTATTCAATAGCTAGCTCCATTCCTAGTCCTTTCCGTAACTCTTCATGTCTGATCTTATCTCTCAGCCGTTTCCTGTCAAGCCTCTGTCACACACACTTTCTTTTTGTGGTGGTTATTTTTATAATATTTATTGAGCCAAAGTTCCATGTCTGCCATTTATAGTCCAACGTTAGGATAAAGATAGTCTTATAAATAGCTTGATGTGTGTATTAAATGACAGACATAATAGTAAAAGAAAGCAACAAGAAAGGTCTCAGTTTGAATAGTAAGAAAACAGAAGTAATTGTTATATTGAAGAAACAATCATCACCATCATGCAGTATAAAAATAAACGAGACAAATCTGAAACAAGTGCAACGTTTCAAGTGCTTGGGCACAATAATAACATCAGATGGGAGATGCATCACAGAAATAAAAAGCAGAATAGCTCAGGCCAAAATAGCATTTCAGAAAATGAAAAATATCTTATGCAACAAATCTATGTCAATAAAAATGAGAGGGAGAGTTCATCGGTGCTGTATGGAGCTAATTCTGACCTATGGAAGCGAATCATGGACAATGGACAAACAGGTGAAAAGACGATTAGAGGCCACAGAGATTGGATATCTCAGAAGAATGTTGAAAGTTCCATGGACAGCTAAAAAGACCAAAGAGGAAATTCTCAAAGAGGCCAACACAAAAAGGGAGCTCTTAAAAAAACATCAGAAAGAAACAATCAACATTTTTGGGGCACATCATGAGAAGAGGAAAGTTGGAATACTTGGTTACAACTGGCAAAATAAAAGGAAAGAGATATCACGGACGACAAAGAGAGAAAATACTAGATAGCTTGGTGTCATGTCATGGAAAACAGTCAACAACAGAACTGATACGATGCACTGTAGATAGAGGATTGTGGAGGGACATGATCACCTACGCCAAACGGTATGTCACATGATGTGTGTATTATTTACATTTTTAAAAATTATTATATTTTATTTTTTTTTTAAGATGAGATGGAACTCACATCAATCTATCAGTAAATGCACAGTGCTAAGAACAACATTAATAACACCTGCACTTTTTGTACACCACGAAAATACTTTCGCTACCACAAATGGTGTCTTAGATCTGATTTTGGACACTCGACTCGATACTCGACGGCTATAAAAACTAGACGTTTGCGCAACCTGAGACTTCACAAATTTATTTGTTTAGCAACAAAACGTAGTGAAGATCCTATATTTGTTAGCGCAGCGAACTCAGTAATAACAAGAACCCAGGAGTGTGGACGGCGGGTGATAGCACTAAAATAACTTGTGGACGATGTGTGATAACACTAAAATAACTTGTATGGGACTGCGGCTCAGGATAAAGAGAAGCACAAAGGCTTATGTCATGGCTACTGGTCACGCAGAATTTAGCGTATACAAGACATCAACATTTTAGTTTCAGCTTTGCTTCTAGTAACAAAACAAATGTCGCCATTTAATCAACGTAACCAGACGAAAGATGAAGGTGTAACAAATCGTGGGTGGCCCACAAAACAATATATTTAATTACTGGCGGTCACAATCAACAAATCAAAGGGGCAAATAAATATTTTGTTTAGGTCTTTGGCAATTCTGGGAAGTCTGTAAATAGAAGCGTAGAGATCTCCCCCCCCCCCCCCCCAGCACCTTATAAGCTGTTCCATCATCAACATTGAGTGCCGTCTCCGCAACGATTCCTATAATGGAGCGCCATTCCACTCTGTCGTTTGCTTTCATGGTGCAGATTGTCATAGGTTGACTTGTCTATCTTTTGATGTTTCTCGTCCATGTTAGTCTTGGTCTGCCTCTGCCTCTTTTACCTTGTATTTTCCCTTCTAATATTACTTTTGTTAGGCTGTTGTGTCCTTTAACATGCCCCAAAAATTTCATTTGTCTTGTCTTAATTGTATTTAGTAGTTCTCTTTTTATTTTCAGTTGTTTTAAAACTTCATCGTTTGTTTTATTTTCTTTCCATCCAATTCTACCTATTCTTCTTTAAATCCACATTTCAAAGGCTCATAAGCTGTTAGTACTGAACAATATAAACATGGCCAGATGCGACTAATTTCAAAAATGGACCTGCAACAGCTATGTCAACATTAGCAGAACCATATATTGTTTGTTTTTGTTGTTTAGACTTTTTAAAACAATATAAAAAGTAGGGGGCATCAATTCTTCTTCTTCCTTTTCTTCTTCTGCGTTCATTTTTACCTCTCCATAACGTTGGCCCCTATAAGCACCAGATGATATTAGTGTAGATGTGTTGTGGTTTACTACAAGCTGTTCTACCTGCGACTTTTTGGCCAAACATATCCAACTTCAGCGCCACAATTGTAAGCAACATGCTCCATCTTTGATCCCTACTTGCTGACCGATTGTTCGGTCTGCTTCCGGACACACCACAGGGAAATAGAATTGGATGTTAGGAAGTCTTTACTCACAGATTCTGTCAGAAATCAGTCAGCTATGGGTCGCTATTCACTTTCAGCCCAGGTGCTGTTAGGCGTGTTTTCTTCTTAAAGTGACGTTTAAATTATAATTGTGGAAATATTGCAACGTTTATGATTATGATGAAGAAGCCCTGAGTACATTCCACTCTTTCTTAATATTAGTAATTTATGGGAGTGGTTCCACTTTGTGACACCACACACAAAACGTACATTTTTAGCTGATGTCAATATTTATGTGCGAATAATATTTGAATACTTCTTCTTCTACGATCATGACTCTGTCAGAGTAGGATTCCGGACTCTCTCACGAAGACAGCTGTCTGTTTAAGTGATTCGGTTGCCCCGTATAGTTTCTCTTCCATGGAGGTGGGCGTGGACCACATTGCTCTTCTCAGGTCTGTGTACTGGGGGACAATCATGTAGAACATGTTTTGAATATTTAATGCTCGTTACAAAATGATCAAAGAATAACTGCATCTTCTTCTTGCCTTCCTCATCTGCCTTTCAGCGTCGAGGGGAGATACAATTTGCGGTCTTTTTTCTTTTCTGTTCGCCTCTGCTGCTGGTATGTTTCCTAGTGCTTCTAATATTCCATCCACCCATCTTTTTCGTGGTCGACCCTTGGGTCTGGTGTTCTCACAACGTTTGTTGAAGGCTCGTTGTGTTGTGTTTTGTTCTTTCTGCCTTGTCACGTGGCCAAACCATTTTATCTGTTGTTTCCTTATATATTCTACGGCGGGGGCTATTCCTAGCTTTTTTCTCAGTTCTTCATTTCTGATCTTATTTCTCAGACTGTTTTCTGTCATTCATCTAACACATTTCATCTCTGTAGAGGTTATTTTTCTTATTGTTCTTGCATCTAGGGTCCTGGTCATTGGTAGCACAACGTTGGGATGAAGATTGTATTGTATAGTGCTCGTTTTACCTCCAGAGTTATTTCCTTGTTGGTTGGACAATAGTGGTGATAACTGTCCGATGATTTGACAACCTTTGTTGCATCTTGATTCTATCTTTGCTAGAATCTCAAAGAATAACAATTCAAGGAATTCCGAATGATGCAGTATTCTATTTTCAATTATAAGCCTATATTTTTTTAAATTTTAAAATGATGCAGCTTCATATAATCACTATAAATGAATAATAGAAGAAGGAAGTGTATTTTATCTTCCTGTAAAGACATGATTGGGCAAATCAACTACATTATCAATAACAAACAACTATATGATATATGAGAGAGGGAGATAATTCCTGAAAAAAAAATGTTTCATTGAAATACATAGAACATCAATTACCTTGATTTAAGAATGGTTTATTTTAAAGCTTCCTCTAGTAAGCTTGAGAGTCCGTGTTGAATATCCATGTTTCTGCACCATATAGGAATGTTGAGAAGATATAGCATTTTGCCATTCTTAGTTTTAATACTAGTGTTATTTGTTTTGAATATACTAACATCAAAACAAATAACACCAGGGCTGAAACTAAGAATATCAAAATGTTTTATCTTTTCAACATTCCTATATGGTGCAGAAACATGGACATTAGACAAGAAAACAGAACAGAAAATTGAAGCCATTTAAATGTGGATTTATAGAAGAATAGGTAGAATTGGATGGAAAGAAAATAAAACAAACGACGAAGTCTTTTAAAACAATTAAAAATGAAGAGAGAACTACTAAACACAATTCAAACAGGACAAATGAAATTTTTGAGGCATGTTAAAAGACACAACAGCCTACTAAACGTAATCCTGGAGGGGAAAACACAAAGTAAAAGAGGCAGAGACAGACCAAGACTTGACATGAACGAGTAACAACAAAAGATGGACAAAACAGGCTATGACAACCTCCACCATCAAAGCAAGAGACAGAGCGGAATGGCGCTCCATGGTAGCCAACCTTCGTTGGGGAGATGACACTCGATGATGATGTTTTAAATCAGAATGTCAACATCTTGTGTAAATATCTGTTTGTCTCAGTCGTGACGCGCATGCAGTCAGCTATGGGTCGACGTCCACTCATAGATGCTACTGGGAGTCTTGGTCCCCGAACTCATTCGTTTTGTTGTATTGGCACAAACCGGGCTCATCCCCACCCAACCAACCAGAAATCTGATTTCATAAAATAATAAATAAAGTAATAAATAAGGTAATAAATAAGGTAGTAAATAGGGTAATAAATAAAGTAATAAATAAGGTGATAAATAAAGTAATAAACAAGGAGATAAATAAAATAATACATAAGGTAATAAATAAGGTAATGAATAAAGTATTAAATAAGGTAATAAATAACGTAATAAATGAGGTAATAATAAAGAAATAAACAAGGTTATAAATAAGATAATAAATAAAGAAATAAATATGGTAATAACTAACGTAATAAATAAGGTTATGAATAAAGTAATACATAAAGTAATAAATAAGATAATAAAAACAAGTAATAAATGAGGTAATAATAAAGTAATAAATAAGGCTATACATAAGATAATAAATAAATAAATAAAGAAAGAAAGAAAGAAAGAAAGAAAGAAAGAAAGAAAGAAAGAAATGAGGTAATAACTAAAGTAATAAGTAAGGTCAGAAATAAGGTCAGAAATAAACAAACAAGAAGACTAGATAAATACTCGTGTCATCTTCACGCTTAACGTTGTGCCAGTGCCAGTCCAGGAGCCTACCAATAAGAGAACAATAAGAAAAATAACCTTTAATGAGATGAAATGTACTCCAATGTTAAGTCGGTTCTATTATATGGCTGTGAAACATGGAGAATAACAAAATTGACAATCACGAAGGTACATACTTTCATTAATGGATGCTTGCGCAGAATAAAGGGATGGAAATGGCAGGACAAAGTCACTAACGTGGAATTATGGAAATGTACCGGTCAAATACCAGTGGATAAAGAAATACAGCGAAGACGATGGCGATGGATAGGACACACACACTACGGAAACCAACTGAGAGTATTACACAACAGGCCCTTTTTTGGAATCCCCAGGGGAAAAGACAAAGAGGAAGACCAAGGAATTCTTGGAGAAGACAGATTGAAGCAGAGATGAAGATGATGGGGAAGACATGGAATGATCTTAAAAGAATTGCAAAAAACAGAACGACTTGGAAAGTGTTTGTTGAAGACCTATGCTCCACTGGGAGCTAAAAGGTAGAAGAAGAAGAAGAGATGAAATGTGTTAGATGAATGACAGGAAACAGCATGAGAGATAAGATCATAAATGAAGAACTGAGAAAAAAGCTAGGAATAACCCCCGCCATGGAATATATTAAGAAGCAACAGATAAAATGGTTTAGCCCCGTGACAAAGCAGAAAGATAAAAACACAACACAACGAGTTTTCAATAAAGGTTGCCAGAACACCAGACCTAAGGGTCGACCACAAAAAAAGATGGATTGACGAAATATTTGAAACACTAGGAAATATAACAGCAGCAGAGGCGAATAGAAGAGCAAAAGACCGCAAATTGCATCTCCCCTCGACGATGAAATACAAATGCGGGAGGAAAGATAAGGATCTTCACTCTTATATTGTTTCGCATTTCTAGAACTGTAGCTCCATCGTCTGCAGCGTTTATATCTGTTAATCACGCGACCTTGACCCTGTGTCCTGTTTCATGATACAGGGGTAAGAATAACATCATTACAAACGATGAGCTGGTCACGTGGTTGGTACTTGTATATGCGTGTGTGTCCTGATTGTTTCCCCTAACCTGGGCAGCTTAGTTAGCCGTGTGCTCTAACGTTTGTATCTTTTGCAATGTGCTGTGTCGAGGAATATGGGTTCATTCTGCTTCCCATGCTGAAGTCGGATGTGTTGGGTCGAAAGGCGCAAATATCACAGTTATACTGTAAACCACAACACAACGCAGACACGCCTACTTAACGTCCTTTTAAGGGCGGATGATGACGAAGTACACTCCTTAAGTCATCGGGCGAACGCAAGCAAGCAAGCATCCTGCTTCAGACTGTCTGTTCTTTGTTCAGGCTAAAGCAGCTTTCCAAAAAGATGAGGAAGATACTGTGCAATCCTTTTTTGACTATAGAAACAAGAAAAAGAGTTCTTAAATGTTATATAGAGCCAGTCTTAACATATAGGTGTGAATTATGGACATTAGGACAACGTACAAGAAAATCACTGGAGGCTGTAGAAATATGGTTTTACAGAAAAAATGTTGAGAACACCATTTACAGCTAAGAAGAGTAATGAAAACGTTCTGAAAGAGTTCAAAGCAAAGAGAGAGCTAATTTCCAAAATTAGAAAGCAACAATCATCATTTTTGGCCATTAAATGACAGGACACAGTTAATATATATTGTGACAACTGGGAAAATTGAGGGACAAAGATATAGAGGGATGCAAAGATGAAATATATCATGAAGCTTAAGAGAATGACTTGGCAGAAGATGATCAACAAAAGAAATGATAAATAACTGTAGAGATCGAAAGTTGTGAAGAGACATGATTTCCTACGCCAGCAGGCATGGTACTTGATTGTCCTTTTTTTTAAAAATGTTGCTCATTATTTGTGATTTTTTTTTTTCGAGTGCTGTAAACATACCTCTTCCCCTGAAGTGTTTCGCTGATCTATCGCCTCGGAAGTTGCCCTCCATAATTATATTCATTTATTATTATTTGTCACATGACCCACTCTATCTACAACAAACTGATCGTGCATCCAAATTAAAATGTCACTTCAGGCTTTCGAAAAGGAACCAGAAGGTTCTGACTACCTTCGAACCCACATAATAGCAAGTCCCCAGAGCGTCACCTGTAGCGACTCAACCTGACATCTCCATTAAACAAGTTTACAACTCTGTCAAAACACCCAATTCTTCAATTTTTCAAAGCAACATAAACAAAAACACAATGTTTAGCCATTCATTGTCCTACGTGACAAAACAGTAGTCTATAGTTGACAAACAAACCTCCCTGCTGGAAGCTGTAATACATAACTAACGTTGACGGGTTCTGAATTAACAAGACTCCCATGAAGCTTAGTAGCGACGAACTAAAATGTTTTGTTTTCTTCATTTCTTTCCATTATATTTTTTTAATGACAAGGATTTGCTTGAACTCTCTGTAAGTAAAGTAAAGAACCCCGGCACACCAGGTGGCGTATAGGGAATATGGTGTTAGTGACCATAATTTTTATAGACCTTCGGCACATGATTTTTGGGGTAATGTGGTCGGTATTATGCCCGTGCCGCTTTACTTTCCCAGAAAAAATCCGGTACCCATTTAAGGCTGGGTGAACCCGGAAGTCGTCGATCAGGATCGAACCCAACCTCTTGTCCTTTGTAGTCCAGTGGAACTCTCTGGTTAGTCCTCTATTGAGCTGATTCTGAGCGTCTGTTCCGGCCCGGTGGTCGTCACATATGCAGATTTATACAAAGTAGCTATGTCTTCCACTTGTTGATGATAGCAGCAGTTTGATATAGCCTGCAAGGCCTATCTAAAGTTGAAAACATCGTGTCTGCCTGACAACAAGTCACTCAAAAAATCATTCATATTTGTATATATTAATATCTCATTCAGACAGCATAAGGGAATGGCTTGGCAGAAGGTCAACAACAGAAATGATAAATAACTGTCGAGATCGACAGTTTTGGAAAGACACGATCACCTACGCCAGCAGGCCCGGTACTTGATGATGATGAATATCTCATTCCCGAGTGAAAGTTTCATTAAAGCACGGTTGTTTGTCTCTGATAGTTTAGTTGCCATACTTGCAACTTACATACAATACATACTTTTATATAATATGTAAAACTACTAAAGACAGGTATCTACCAGACAGGCAAGACTTTCTATTTTTATTTCTCATTATAGTTCAAAACAGAAGAATGTTCAGAATACCATGGACAGCTAAGAAGAGTAATGAAAACGCTCTGAAAGAGACCAAAGCTAATTTCCAATATTAGGAAGAAACAATCATCATTTTTTGGCCATGTAATGAAAAGAGAGCAACTGGAATATATTGTAACAACTGGGAAAATTGAGGGACGAAGAGATAGAGGTAAGCAAAGAGAGAAAATATCAGACAGCTTAAGAGAATGGCTTGGCAGAAGGTCAACAACAGAAATGATAAAGAACTGTCGAAATCGAAAGTTGTGGAGAGACATGACGCCAGTAGGCCCGGTATGTGATGATGATAGTTCAAAATTATTAATTTGTATTATATATTATTTTGTATTTTAACTACCTATCTCTGTGTGTTCTGTTTTTGTTTCTGCTGAAGGCCTATTGGGCCGAAACGTCGTTCTAATCTGTGTCGTCCATTTATTGCGTAAATCTTTAATCCTACCTTTTTTATCTATATTTTTTTCCTATTTACCATCAGCAATATACGGTTGTGAATCATGGACAATTTCGGAAACAGCAAAGAAGAAAATTAGTTCATTCGTAACTAAATGTTGCAAATAAAAATCTTAGAATATATTTTGTATAGTGGACAAGAGAAATGAAGACATTTTCTTTGGTTTCGTTTGCCCGCTTTTACCTCTGACGAAGTCCCTAGACACAAGGAACTGAATTTTGCATGTTAATCCATTTTTCCCTAGCAGCCGTGTGCACAGGGGTCCCTCCCCGCACAGGCAGATAACTCCGACTTCGGAGGTACTCATATTTTTTCCGTCGATGAGTAATTGACGTTGCAAGCCGGGCCTCGCTGCTGAGACCAGGGGTGGTTGCCGCAGAGAGAAATCATAAGTAAAAATCCCAAACGGTGCAGCCGGGATTTGAACCCATTACCTCTCTGTCTCGAGGCCAGCGTCTTAACTCGAGACCAACCAGTCCCCCATAAATGAAGACATTTGAACATTAAGGAGAAGAGGCTCATAAACAAGATCTTACACATGAAACTAAAACACTACGGCTACAAGAAAACGTTACGCTTGTTTGTCTTTAAAATGACGTTAAATGTGTGTACGTGCATTGCGTTGTGGTTTATTTGTCCTCTTTCGGCCAAACACATCCGTCTACAGCACGGCACTTTTGAGTACCGGGTTGCCTTTCCTCGTTAAATTCTACTCGCATGGCTAGACTGGATAGTCAGTCTGCAGGAGTACCACTGGGGGGTGGAGCAAGGTTTTACATAATCATCGCTGTAGTTCCTGTCGTATACAGTCAGCTGTGGGTCACTGTTTGCACTCAGCTGAGCTGCTGGACTTCTTCTGCCTTCCAGCTCCCTGTGGAGCATAAGGTCTTCAACATACACTTTCCAAGCCGTTATGTTTCTTGCCATTCATTTAAGATCATCTCATGTCTTCTCCATTATCTTCATCTCAGCTTCCACCTGTCTTCTCCAAAAAAATATTTCGGTCTTCCTCTTTTACTTTTCACCTGGGAATTCCAAAAAAAGGGCCTGCTGTATAATATTCTAAGTTGGTTTCCGCATTGTTTGTCATATCCTGCGTCATCGTCTTCGTTGGACAAGCTAATAATACGATCATTATATTTACATAGCTAGCAATCTACAGAAGTTCGACCAATCTGGGTAGGGCGTTGCCAAAACTGTTGTAAATAGTCTCTGTAAGGTCAAGAACGTTCTGGTCTTTCTGGGTGAAATAAAAGCCACGCAAGCACATTGCGCAGCGACACTTTTCAGAATAGTGGTTTTTATTTCCATTATTTTTTTAAAGCGATCTGCGGACCCAGAAAAGGAATTAGACCACCTTAGTTAGTATTTCCTCTCCCCCCCCCCAACCAACAATCGACTTAAACAAGCGGTGAAACAGTTGAAAGTATGTGTAATTAGGTTGCTGTGCGTCATGGTCTCGCGGTAGCAAGTTCCGGGACTTCTTCTGTAGACCCAGCCATCGTCTGCCAGTTAAAACACCGGTCACAAAATATCGTATTCATATTTGAAAAAAAAAAAAGCAAGTCATTTGTAGACTTGAATGCCAAAAACTGATCACCGTTACCAAATATTGGCCTGTCCCCGTCACGGGACCAGATATAAGTGTGGTTAGTGTGTAAGAGAGGTTATAGGTGACTAGTACGTCGTGGTGAGATACCCAGTAGAACATTTTCCCACACTCCTTCTTTTTTAATTTCACAATTACTGAAACGAAATCTGCGTATACAGAACGTGTTGACATAGAATAATTAAACAGACCCGTAAATATACAAAATGCAAAACACGAATGATAAAGCGAAAAAAATAATTTGTAAAAAGATGGTAATTTTATTAAGACTTAGATGAAACGATATCTCAGCTTTTAACTTGAACAGTTTTTTTATTTTCAAGCAGGGAAGTCCAAAAACTGGTTCGTCTTTGTGTGTGTGTGTGTTTTTGGTCTGATCTGTTTATTTCTATCAACGCTTTTAAAAGCCGTACTAGAAATAGAGAGGAGTCAACGAACTTGTTGCAGCGGTACGGGCTAACAACTGCCAAAGCGACCACACCTTGATCAGGATGGAACGCAACGGCTTATCACAACAGTTCACGGCAAATATTTCTTTCTTTCTTTCTTTCTCTTTCTTTCTTTCTTTATTTCTTTCTTTCTTTTCCTTTCTCCCTCTCTCTCTCTCTCTCTCTCTCTCTCTCTCTCTGGTGGTCACCTGATGATAAAATAAAGGAATGGATTCTCCTCTTTGTCAACCGTCCTGAGATGGACGTTAAATTGGCGTAGATGAGTTGCTTTGGTCTGTTTGTGCCTTCGACCCATCACTTCCGACTTGATCACTTTTTAGTACCAGGTTATTTCCCTCTTTGACCCCTAAATGCTTGATCAGAATACACTAGTTAGTCTGTTACTCTATTAGAGGCACTGCGAAGTGGTGGAGTAGCGTCTAGATGGTTCTGGTTCACTAAACCTGGTGCAAGTCACCAGCTCGGAGTCCCTGGCAGCTTCCAGCTATATGTAGCTGCCTGGCGCCTTGCCTCCAATAGCACAAGTAAAATATATTATATAAACAGACAAAATAGACTCAGAGTCTGCTGTTTTATTTAAAATGCGCTATAGGTCAGCGATTAATGGACAGCACTATAAGGAGCGAGATGTCAAGAGCACTACAAGGGGCGAGATGTCAAGAGCACTACATGGGGCGAGATATCAAGAGCACTACAAGGGCCATGATGTCAAGAACACTACAAGATGTCAAGATCACTACAAGAGGCAAGATGCCAAGATCACTACAAAGGGCAAGATGTCAAGAGCACTACAAGGGGCATGATGTTAATATGAAGCTGGATCTATAGCTTACTACGTGTACCCCAAAACATTCAATTTATTATTTGTACTTCCATCTTAGACTTCGTGTTTTATCTAGTCCTCTTCTAATTCTTCTTCTTATCTCGCTCGCTCGCTCGCTCGCTTTCGTCAGCTTTGACCTCTGACGAAGTCCCACCCACTCAATTTTGTGGGACTGAATTTTGCGTGTAAAGTCTGTTTTATCCCATTACAGGATGCCCCTCGCCATGCAGGCAGATTTACTCCGACTTCAGAGGTACTAATTTTTAGGGAATTAGTAAAACCCAGGTGTCCTCGCCAGGGTACGAACCCCGGCTGTTGCCGTGGTAAGCCAACCGCCTATCGATTGCGCTAACCGGACACCCTTCTTATCTCTAAACCCTATAGTCTATGGGGCAGCACTGATAAACTTCGTGTTTTATCTAGTCCTCTTCTTATTCTCTTCTTATCTCTAAACCCTATAGTCTATGGGGCAACACTGATAAACTTCGTGTTTTATCTAGTAGTCTTCTAATTCTTCTAATCTCTAAACCCAAGAGTCGATGGGGCAGCACTGATAAACTTCGTGTTTTATCTAGTCCTCTTCTTATTCTCTTCTTATCTATAAACCCAAGAGTCGATGGGGCAACACTGATAAACTTCGTGTTTTATCTAGTTCTCTTCTAATTCTTCTTCTTATCTCTAAACCCAAGAGTCGATGGGGCAACACTGATAAACTTCGTGTTTTATCTAGTCCACTTCTAATTCTTCTTCTTATCTCTAAATCCAAGAGTCAATGAGGCAACACTGATAAGCTTCATGTTTTATCTAGTCCACTTCTATTATCTTTAAACCCTTTAGTCGATGGGGCAACACTGATAAACCTCGTCGACCGTCTTCATTTCTCTCTATCTAGAGTCATGCTTTGTGTCTCTGCCAAGTCGAGGCCTGTTCATTCTTTGACGCTATCTTCCCATCTCTTTCTATGCCCACCCGTTCTCACTCCTTTCACTGACTCTACCAGAATGGTCTTTGCCAGACCAGACAATCAAGATATTCAAACCATTTCATTTTGCGTTTCTTCACAATAGTCAAAAGGTCATCACACACACCGAATGCTTGTTGCATCCTTTTTGCAAACTTTTCCATTCGTGATTCAACCCAATTAAGCGATGTCCAAAATTGTGTAATAACATTTAATAGCCAAAGCTTGTATTTTATTATGTAGCTCTGATTTTTTTTTTTTTTTTAGTTTGCCAGCTTTTACCTCTGACGAAGTCCCTAGAGACTAGGAACTGAATTTTGCGTGTTAATCCGTTTTTCCCTGGCAGCCTTGTGCACAGGAGTCCCTCGCCGCACAGGCAGATAACTCCGATTTCGGAAGTACTCATATATTTTCGGTCCATGAGTAATTTACGTTTCAAGCCGGGCCTCGCTGCTGAGACCAGAGGTGGTTGCCGCAGAGAGAAATCATAAATAAAAATCCCAATTAGCCGGGATTTGAACCGGCGTCTTGCCTGGAGACCAACCAGTCCCCCTGTAGCTCTGATGTAAGGGTCAATGTTTCACATAGTAGCCTCCTTCAGTCATAGTTGACTATGGTTTTTGAAGCACCCCTAGAAATTTTATTTTTTTTCCCTTTTCTTTCTCCTTGTATTCTCTTCTTTTTCTATGAATTTGTCCGCTTCTTGTTTGAGTTGGAGCTTTTGAGTGTGTTTCCAAAGATTGCAGTCTGCAGCTATTTCTTCCCAGGCTGCAGGGTTATGTTCAGAGTCTTCATGTCACGTCTACATATCGAAGTTTTGGGTGCCACTCTATTGCCATCTGCTGGTTGTCCATAGAGTATATCTTTTAGTATGCGGCCATCTTTCACACGGTGTACGTGGACAAGCCAGCGTAACCAACGTTGCTTGAGCAACGCGTTGATGTTCGGGAAGCCTGTGTAAGTGCGGCCCTCCGCGTTTATCAGTTTGTCCTTCCCGGTGATTACTAGAAATAGGGCGCAGACATTGTACATGGAATTATGTTTAGTAAGCCTCTATAAAAACTGATATAATGAGCGTGTAAAAAAAAAAAAGAATTAAAGAGCCCCGTCACTCCAAATGGCGTATAGGGAATATGGTGTTAGTGACCATACTTTTTATAGACATTCGGCACAATTCGGGGTAATGTGGTTGGTATTACGCCCGTGTCATTTTACTTTCCCAGAAAAAAATCCGGTACCAATTTAAAGATGGCTCAACCTGGAAGCCGTCGATCAGGATCGAGCCCTACATCTTGTCCTGTGTAGGCCAGTTCACTAACTATCGCGACTCCCATAATGAGTGTTTGCCTTAGCCTTATTTCAGAGACAAGAGTGTTGTTCATTTTTCTAATTACGTTCCATATTTGATTTTGTCTTTTACATCCCACGAGCTCTGTAAGAGCATTTGTTAGTGAATTCACCTGTTTCAGGACAGGCGGTCGGGTTCGAGTCTGATCGTCAACTGCTAGGTTCAACCAGCCTTAAATGGTTAACAGAGATTTCTTTCTGAGAAAGTAGCAGGAGTAGTAGGAGTAGTGGTAGTAGAAGTTGTAGTGGAAGTAGTAGTTGTAGTGGTAGTAGTAGTTGTAGTGGTAGTAGAAGTTGTAGTGGAAGTAGTAGTTGTAGTGGTAGTAGAAGTTGTAGTGGAAGTAGTAGTTGTAGTGGTAGTAGAAGTTGTAGTGGTAGTAGTAGTTGCAGTGGTAGTAGAAGTTGTAGTGGAAGTAGTAGTTGTAGTGGTAGTAGAAGTTGTAGTGGTAGTAGTAGTTGTAGTGGAAGTAGTAGTTGTAGTGGTAGTAGAAGTTGTAGTGGAAGTAGTAGTTGTAGTGGTAGTAGAAGTTGTAGTGGTAGTAGTAGTTGCAGTGGTAGTAGAAGTTGTAGTGGTAGTAGTAGTTGTAGTGGTAGTAGAAGTTGTAGTGGTAGTAGAAGTTGTAGTGGTAGTAGAAGTTGTAGTGGTAGTAGTAGTTGTAGTGGTAGTAGTAGTTGCAGTGATAGTGGTAGTAGTAGTTGTAGTGTTAGTAGGAGTAGGAGTAGTAGTGGTAGTAGTAGTTGTAGTGGAAGTAGTAGGAGTAGTGGTAGTAGTAGTTGTAGTGGTAGTAGTAGTTGTAGTGGAAGTAGTAGGAGTAGTGGTAGTAGAAGTTGTAGTGGAAGTAGTAGTTGTAGTGGTAGTAGAAGTTGTAGTGGAAGTAGTAGTTGTAGTGGTAGTAGTAGTTGTAGTGGTAGTAGAAGTTGTAGTGGAAGTAGTAGTTGTAGTGGTAGTAGTAGTTGTAGTGGTAGTAGAAGTTGTAGTGGAAGTAGTAGGAGTAGTGGTAGTAGAAGTTGTAGTGGAAGTAGTAGTTGTAGTGGTAGTAGAAGTTGTAGTGGTAGTAGTAGTTGTAGTGGTAGTAGTAGTTGTAGTGGAAGTAGTAGTTGTAGTGGTAGTAGTAGTTGTAGTGGTAGTAGAAGTTGTAGTGGAAGTAGTAGGAGTAGTGGTAGTAGAAGTTGTAGTGGAAGTAGTAGTTGTAGTGGTAGTAGAAGTTGTAGTGGTAGTAGTAGTTGTAGTGGTAGTAGTAGTTGTAGTGGAAGTAGTAGTTGTAGTGGTAGTATAAGTTGTAGTGGAAGTAGTAGTTGTAGTGGTAGTAGAAGTTGTAGTGGTAGTAGTAGTTGCAGTGGTAGTAGTAGTTGCAGTGGTAGTAGAAGTTGTAGTGGTAGTAGAAGTTGTAGTGGTAGTAGAAGTTGTAGTGGTAGTAGAAGTTGTAGCGGTAGTAGGAGTAGTAGGAGTAGTGGTAGTAGAAGTTGTAGTGGAAGTAGTAGTTGTAGTGGTAGTAGAAGTTGTAGCGGTAGTAGTAGTTGCAGTGGTAGTAGAAGTTGTAGTGGTAGTAGAAGTTGTAGTGGTAGTAGAAGTTGTAGCGGTAGTAGTAGTTGTAGTGGTAGTAGAAGTTGTAGTGGAAGTAGTAGTTGTAGTGGTAGTAGAAGTTGTAGCGGTAGTAGTAGTTGCAGTGGTAGTAGAAGTTGTAGTGGTAGTAGAAGTTGTAGCAGTAGTAGAAGTTGTAGTGGTAGTATAAGTTGTAGTGGAAGTAGAAGTTGTAGCGGTAGTAGAAGTTGTAGCGGTAGTAGAAGTTGTAGCGGTAGTAGAAGTTGTAGTGGTAGTAGAAGTTGTAGTGGTAGTAGAAGTAGTAGTGGTAGTAGTAGTTGTAGTGGTAGTAGAAGTTGTAGCGGTAGTAGAAGTTGTAGTGGTAGTAGAAGTTGTAGTGGTAGTAGAAGTTGTAGCGGTAGTAGTAGTTGTAGCGGTAGTAGTAGTTGCAGTGGTAGTAGAAGTTGTAGTGGTAGTAGAAGTTGTAGTGGAAGTAGAAGTTGTAGCGGTAGTAGAAGTTGTAGTGGTAGTAGAAGTTGTAGCGGTAGTAGTAGTTGTAGTGGTAGTAGAAGTTGTAGCGGTAGTAGTAGTTGCAGTGGTAGTAGAAGTTGTAGTGGAAGTAGAAGTTGTAGCGGTAGTAGAAGTTGTAGCGGTAGTAGTAGTTGCAGTGGTAGTAGAAGTTGTAGCGGTAGTAGTAGTTGTAGCGGTAGTAGTAGTTGCAGTGGTAGTAGAAGTTGTAGTGGTAGTAGAAGTTGTAGTGGAAGTAGAAGTTGTAGCGGTAGTAGAAGTTGTAGTGGTAGTAGAAGTTGTAGCGGTAGTAGTAGTTGCAGTGGTAGTAGAAGTTGTAGTGGTAGTAGAAGTTGTAGCGGTAGTAGTAGTTGCAGTGGTAGTAGAAGTTGTAGTGGTAGTAGTAGTTGTAGTGGTAGTAGAAGTTGTAGTGGTAGTAGAAGTTGTAGCGGTAGTAGTAGTTGCAGTGGTAGTAGTAGTTGTAGCGGTAGTGGTAGTTGCAGTGGTAGTAGAAGTTGTAGTGGTAGTAGAAGTTGTAGCGGTAGTAGTAGTTGCAGTGGTAGTAGAAGTTGTAGTGGTAGTAGTAGTTGTAGTGGTAGTAGAAGTTGTAGTGGTAGTAGTAGTTGTAGTGGTAGTAGAAGTTGTAGTGGTAGTAGAAGTTGTAGTGGTAGTAGTAGTTGTAGTAATAGTGGTAGTAGTAGTTGTAGTGTTAGTAGGAGTAGGAGTAGTAGTGGTAGTAGTAGTAGTAGTAGTAGTAGTAGTTGTAGTGGTAGTAGGAGTAGTAGTGGTAGTAGAAGTTGTAGTAGTTGTAGTGGTAGTAGCAGTAGCAGTTGTAGTAGTTGTAGTGGTAGTAGAAGTTGTAGTAGTTGTAGTGGTAGTAGCAGTAGCAGTTGTAGTAGTTGTAGTGGTAGTAGAAGTTGTAGTAGTTGTAGTGGTAGTAGAAGTTGTAGTAGTTGTAGTGGTAGTAGAAGTTGTAGTAGTTGTAGAGTGAAAGTTGTAGTAGTATTGATAGTACAAATAGTAGTAGAGTGATAGTGCTAGTAGAAGTAGTAGCAGTTGCAGTAGTAGCAATAAATACAGTAGCAGTAGTAGAAGTGATAGTAGAACAAGCAGTTGTAGGTCCAGTAGTAGTAGTAGTGAAAATAGTAGTAGTAGTAGTAGTAATAGCAGTAGTAGCTGCAGTAGTTTTTGTAGTAGTTGTCGTTGTAGTAGTAGAAGTTTTAAAAGTGTAGCATTAGTAATTGTAGTAGCAGTGGAAGAAGTACTAGCAGTAGTTGCAGTTGTAGTATTAGCAGAACAAATTTCACAGTTCTACTGCATATAGCAGCACAACGTATTTACACCCACTTAACGTCCTTTTATGGGTAGATGGCGCAGAGGTATATATATTCATTTATCCGCCGGGAGAAGGCAAGTTACTGATTGACTTAAATAACACCTATAATGGTTAGTCTCGAGGCAAGACGCCGGCCTCGAGACAGAGAGGTTGTTAATTCAAATCCCGGCAATACCGGTTGAGATTTTTATTTATAATTTCTCTCTGTGGCAACCATCCCTGGTCTCAAGCAGCGAGGCCCGGCTTGAAACGTCAATTACTCATCGACGGAAAAAATATGAGTATCTCCGAAGTCGGAGTTATCTCTACCTGTGCGGCGAGGGAATCCTGTGCACAGGGTAACAATTACCTTGGACATACTATAACCAGTGATGGAAAATGGAAAACTGAAATAAAACAAACAAAAAGAATGGCAACAAGTTATTTTAATGCCATGGAAAATATACTAACATGAAAAGAAAATAACACCAGCGCTAAAACTAAGAATAGCAAAATGTTACATCTTCTCAACATTCCTATATGGTGCAGAAACATGGACATTAGACAAGAAAACAGAACAGAAAATTGAAGCCATTTAAATGTGGATTTATAGAAGAATAGGTAGAATTGGATGGAAAGAAAAGAAAACAAACGACGAAGTTCTAAAACACCTAAAAATGAAAAGAGAACTACTAAACACAATTCAAGCAAGACAAATGCGATTTTTGGGTCATGTTAAAAGATTCAACAGCCTAAAAAAAGTAATCCTGGAGAGGAAAATACAAGGTAGAAGAGGCAGAGGCAGACCAAGACTAACGTGGACGAGTAACATCAAAATATAGACAAGTCAACCTATAGCAACCTGCACCGTCAAAGCAAGAGATAGAGCGAAATGGCGCTCCATCGTGGTCAACCTTCGATGCGGAGACGGCACTCAATGATGACGTTTTTTTGTTCTTCTGATAAAACTGTCGAGGAAAGCTGTTGGCCAACCCCCCCCCCCACCTCGCCACATAAAAAAAAAAATCATTGGTCGCAATATATTGGGCGTTAACTGTAGTTTACGCCATAACTAAGTTTTGCTACGTTCATTCATTCTGTCTTCTAGCTACTCAATAAGTAACTATTTTCTGCAATTATCGTTTGTTCATAATGTCCGTGTTTTGTTGACAGCGGTAGCAAACAATTAACACAAAACTTGTCGCATGACCCCCCACCAAGACGTGTGGCTGACAGGACCCTAGCTGGTGGGCCCCAACTTTGAGATAATGGTCGATTTTATTGTTAAGTTTTTTATTATTTAAATACGTATAGTTTTAACAGCCACAATTGAAACGGAATTGTTTTATCTTAAATCCTGCATGTAGGAGCATCATGCTACCAAACCGTGGATGGCGAAGGGTTGGAGAGGAAGCCGCGGGAGCCGTTTTAGAATGTGAAGACTATTACTCGTTATGTACATTGCTCTTTTTATATTAATAAAAGAAAAAGTAAAGTAAAGAGCCCCCGTCATGCCAAGTGGCGTATAGGGAATATGGTGTTAGTGACCATAAATTTTACAGACCTTCAGCACATGATTTTTGGGGTAATGTGGTCGGTATTACGCCCGTGCTGCTTTACTTTCCAAGGAAAAAAATCCGGTACCTATTTAAGGCTTGGTGAACCCGGAAGCCGTCCGTTGGGATCGAACCCTACCCTTGTCCTTTGTAGTCCAGTTCACTAACCACTGAGCTATCGCGGCTCCCTTTTTTATATTAATAATTGTTGATAATTATTATATCTAATATATGTTGTTTTTTATTTATTTTTTTTTGTTTTTGCATTTCTACATCTGCTCTGACTATATTCATCGCTAGACGGACTTATAAAGAAGCCCTGAGAAAAGACAAAGATGGACTACCCAAGAAACATCAGAACAGGAAGAATAGAAACTAGCGGCTCATTTCTTCTCAACCAGCGTCTAATTTATTCTGCTGAAGTGTTGAGACCTCTTCTCAGACATAATCCAACCTCTTCAGCCACAAATAAATGTCTCAATACCACACGCGGGAAGACGTCCGCGGTTGCTCATGGGGCGGGTTCTGACGCCATTCACCGCACTCCAGCGTACACGTGCTTGGAGTGTTGGGTTCCCATTGAGGCCTTGACAAAAAGACATGTGGGTGCACAGCCAATGTTTGAAACTTTAAATTTGAACAAGTCTCAAAAGGAGAAAAAATAATAATGTATACAAATAAAACTGGAGGAGACACTCTCTGTTACCGTACTTAATAAGATAAAAGAGCCTATATAAAGTTTTTTGGGGGTAGAAGTTACAAGTGTATACATTATGTTACAATAAGGAACTCGGAAAATACGTTAGCTACATTTTTATCTATTTCTAAATTTATATTTGGTTTCTTATGTTTACTAGTTTTAGTTACTTCTTATAATGTAGTTAGATTCTATTACATTTCTCTTGTGTGTCCCTTCGTCTGTTTTTCCGGTTGGTATTTTCTGAAGAAGAATCTTTGTAGGATGGTACGTTCTAATTGTGTACGGTCCCCCACTGTAAAGCTGTCACAATGTTCAATGTTTAAGCCTAACCCTAACATTACCTTTAACCCTATCACAAACCCTAAATCTAACCCTAACTCTAACTCTAACCTTAGTCCTAACCCTAAAACTAAACTTAACCTTAACCCTGAACCTAGACCTAGATCTAACCTTAACCAAACTTTAACCCTAACTCTAATCCTAACTCTAATCCTAAACCTAACCATAAACATTTTGGTGTGTAGGAAGATGCTGTTATTGCCACACTTCTTTCTAAGACCAACCGCACATTGTATGTGTGGTCAGCATTACTCCAGGCAACAATTCTTTCTCGGATCAATTTTTTATAAAATCCATTTTCAGAAAACTGGGTGGTCTAGAGGTAAGACCTCAGCCCTTGGGCAGGAAGGCCTCTAGTTCAAATCTGGCCACACACAGTGGATTAACTTTTAATTGATTCCATGGTTTCTTGTTGGCTCCACCGTTCCCTGGTGTCTGGGTAGTGAGAACCAATTTTTAGTTCACTCGGATAACGGCGAAAAACAGGAGATCCCGTGTGCACTCGCGCACGTTAAAGAGCCATTGGAACCAAAAGTTTAAATCATCATCAAGTACCTAGCCTGCTGGCGTAGGTGATTATGTCTCTCCACAACTTTTGATCTCGACAGTTATTTATCATTTCTGTTGTTGACCTTCTGCCAAGTCATTCTTTTACGGTATATGGTATCTTTTCTCTTTGATTCCCTCTATCTCTTCGTTCCTCAATTTTTCCAGTTGTTGCAATATATTCCAGTTGTACCCATTTCATTACATGCCCAAAAGATTGTTTCCTCCTAATATTGGATATATTAGCTCTCTTTTTGCTTTGGCCTCTTTCAGAATGTTTTAATTAATCTTCTTAGCTGTCAATAGTATTCTCAACATTCGTCTGTAAAATCACATTTCTACAGACTCCAGTGATTTTCTTGTCTGTTGTCCTATTGTCCATGATTCTCATCCATATGTTAAGACTGGCTCTACATAACATTTAAGAACTCTCTTTCTTGTTTCTATTGTCAAAAGTGGATTGCACAATATCTTCCTCAGTTTTTTTGGAAAGCTGCTTTTGCCTGAGCCATTCTTTATCTCACCTCTGTTGTACACCTACCATCTGAGGTTAACATTGTTCCCAGATATTTAAATGCATTTACTTCTTTTAATATTGTTCCACTTGTCTTTATTGTGCATTGCGGTGATGTCTTTTTCTTTGTTGTTACCATTACTTCTGTCTTTTTGCTACTGAGGCTGGGTCCTATATTTTTGCTTTCCTTCACTATAATATCCAACATTTCTTGTAACTCATTTTAAATCTTAACGATTAAGACTGATTAGCATACCTTAGATTATTTATATTATGACCTCCGATTGTTATTCCAGACATGCCCCTTATGGATCTTAAAATAATCTCACTTTACCTATTAAACAAATCTAATGACAGCAAACTAACTTCCCTGACACCCTGTTTTATTTGTTGAAATTTGATTTCCAGTTTTTTATGGGCGCTGTTTATTGACAGTACATATTTTTTATTATTCTGAGATCTTTTAGTGACCATAAAATTTACAGACCTTAGGCACATGATTTTTTGGGGCAATGTGGTCGGTATTACGCCCGTGCCGCTTCACTTTCCCATAAAAAATCCGGTACCCATTAAAGGCTGGATGAACCCGAAAGCCGTCGGTTGGGATCGAACCCTACCTATTGTCCTTTGTAGTCCAGTTCACCAACAACTGAGCTATCGCGGCTCCCTAATGTTGAATATGTTTTTACATAGCTAATGATTACATATAACTGATGTGTATATATAACTAATGTTTACATATAACTAATATTCATACATGACTAATGGTTATACATAACTAATGTTTACATATGACTAATGTTTATATGTAACTAAAGTTTATACATAACTAATCTTTGCATATAACTAGTGTTTATAAATAACTAATGTTTGCCTGTAACCAATGTTTACACATAACTAATGTTTCTACATAACTAATGCTTACATATAACTAATATTTATACATAACTAATGCTTACATATAACTAATATTTATACATAACTAACGCTTACATATAACTAATATTTATACATAACTAACGCTTACATATAACTAATATTTATACATAACTAACGCTTACATATAACTAATATTTATACATAACTAACGCTTACATATAACTAATCAACACATGGTAGAACGGTCTGACGTTATGAAATATTTCCACTGACAATGACATCAATGACATCAAATAACACAATGACGTTTATATTGACATCTGAAGCTCATGAATAGTGATGCTGGCTGACCAATCAAGAGAAAACGACCTCAATTGTACCCTCTTCATTCGACTCAATGGAGCCGCGATAGCTCAGTGGTTAGTGAACTGCACTACAAAGGACAAGGGGTAGGGTTCGATCCCAACCGACGGCTTCCGGGTTCACCCAGCCTTTAATGGGTACCGGATTTTTTTTTCTGGGAAAGTGAAGCGGCACGGGCGTAATACCGACCACATTACTCCAAAAATCGTTCGTTCGTTCGCTTTCGTCAGCTTTGACCTCTGACGAAGTCCCACCCACTCAATTTTGTGGGACTGAATTTTGCGTGTAAAGTCTGTTTTTTTATCCCATTACAGGATGCCCCTCGCCATGCAGGCAGATTTACTCCGACTTCAGAGGTACTAATTTTTAGGGAATTAGTAAAACCCAGGTGTCCTCGCCAGGGTACGAACCCCGGCTGTTGCCGTGGTAAGCCAACCGCCTATCGATTGCGCTAACCGGACACCCACTCCAAAAAAAAAATCATGTGTCGATGGTCTATAAAATGTATGGTCACTAACACCATATTCCCTATACGCCACTTGGCGTGACGGGGTACTTATTCTACTCAAATTCTATTCAATAATACTCAAGTTCTATTCGACTTTTTAACTTATTCGGCTCAAGTGAAACAGAACTGGCATCCCTAAATTATGGAAGGCAATAACAGAGAGAAACAGTAACCTATGTTAGTCAAATCAATAACAGAGATAAACAGTAACCTATGTTAGTGAAGGCAATAACAGAGAGAAACAGTAACCTATGTTAGTGAAGGCAATAACAGAGAGAAACAGTAACCTATGTTAGTGAAGGCAATAACAGAGAGAAACAGTAACCTATGTTAGTGAAGGCAATAACAGAGAGAAACAGTAACCTATGTTAGTGAAGGCAATAACAGAGAGAAACAGTAACCTATGTTAGTGAAGGCAATAACAGAGAGAAACAGTAACCTATGTTAGTGAAGTTCATAATTTCATTTCCCATGACGTTATATGCTATGAGTTCATTCATACCATAAATTACATTCTGATTTTGGAATAGTTTATCACAGAATTGTAGTAATAGAAGTGCAAAAGTGTGGAATCATTCAGATGTTACAAATATATCGAGTTACTTTATGTTGAAGTTAGTCGAAACAAAGCAATATGACGTTGTGGGTAACTATTCATGTTTCCCCGGCTACATCCCCTTTTTCATGTTTTCCTACCACAGCAGAAAATCATCATCATCGTCATCATCATCATCAAGAACCGGGCCTGCTGGCGTAGGTGATTATGTTTCTCCCAACTTTCGATATCGACAGTTATTTATCATTTCTGTTGTTGGCCTTCTGCCAAATCATTCTCTTACGGTATATGGTATCTTTTCTCTTTGATTCCCTCTATCTCTTCGTCCCTCAATTTTTCCAGCTGTTGCAATATATTCCAGTTGTTCCCTTTTCATTACATGACCAAAAATTGATGATTGCTTCTTCCTAATATTGAATATTAGCTCTCTCTTTGCTTTGGCCTCTTTCAGAACGTTTTCATTACTCTTCTTAGCTGTCCATGGTATTCTCAACATTCTTCTGTAAAACCACATTTCTACAGACTCCAGTGATTTTCTTGTCCATTGTCCTATTGTCCATGATTCACATCCATAAGCAGAAAATAAACAAATAAATTAAAAATATTGTATTTTAACTTCCTCTCTCAACATAAGCGTGAAGAATAAGTGTATGAAAAAGATAACAGTAAATAAGCGTTACCTTAGAAAGAGGGCCTCGGTAGCCTAATTGGAGGAAAACCACCTGACTGGACTACCGACTTTCGGACAACCCGTTTTCGATTCCAGCTGGAAGCAGCTTGAACTGTACTCGTGTTTGGAGAAGAAAAGACAGCTGCGATAGCTCAGTGGTTAGTGAACTGGACTACAAAGGACAAGGGTAGAGTTCGATCTCAACCGACGGCTCCCAGGTTCACCCAGCTTTAAGTGGGTACCTGGTTGTTTCTGGGAAAGTAAAACGGTCCGGGCGTAATACTGACCACATTACCCCAAAAATCATGTGCTGAAGGTCTGTAAAATGTATGGTCACTAACACCATATTCCCTATACGCCACTTGGCGTACCTAGTCACTAACACCATATTCCCTATACGCCACTTGGCGTACCTAGTCACTAACACCATATTCCCTATACGCCACTTGGCGTACCTAGTCACTAACACCATATTCCCTATACGCCACTTGGCGTGACGGGGACTCTTTACTTTTTTTTTTACTTTGGAGAAAAAAAATCCCACCCCCGCTCTTCCCCAGCTGCTGACAGAAATGGGTACCAGTGTAGTACTCTGGGAAGGTGAGGAATGCCGCCTCGCATCGTGGGTTTAGATGCGTGAAGCGACACTATCCAGAAGTCTCCGAACACTTCTGGATAGCCGGCCGAGCACATATAGGTGGAAACTGGTAAGCGAAGACGCCGATTCAAGTCTCGTACTTTACCTTGACCTTAGAAAGTTGCGATGGATACGGTATGTACTCATAGAGCAAGGAAACTATAGCTTACCATTCGCTTGACTGAAGCTCATAGAGCAAGGAAACTATAGCTTACCATTCGCTTGACTGAAGCTCATAGAGCAAGGAAACTATAGCTTACCATTCGCTTGACTGAAGCTCATAGAGCAAGGAAACTATAGCTCACCATTCGCTTGACTGAAGCTCATAGAGCAAGGAAACTATAGCTTAACATTCGCTTGACTGAAGCTCATAGACTTTTGTTGGTATAAGCTGTGCGAAGATTATGACTAACTATGGACAAAGAGGAGAATAGATATAGCAAAAAGTAATTCTAATGCCATGAAAAATATACTAACCAACAAAACAAATAACAGTAGGTCTGAAACTAAGAATAGCAAACTGTTACATCTTCTCAATATTCCTGTATGGTGCACAAACATGGGCATTAGAAAAGAAAAAAGAACAGAAAATTGAAGCCTTTGAAATGTGCATTTATAGAAGAATAGGTAGAATTGGATTGAAACAAAAGAAAACAAACGATGAAGTTTTAAAACAACTGAAAATAAAAAGAGAACTACTAAATACAATTAAGACAAGACAAATGAAATTTTTGGGGCATGTTAAAAGACACAACAGCCTACTAAAAGTAATAATGGAAGGGAAAATACAAGGTAAAAGTGGCAGAAGCAGACCAAGACGAACATGGACGAGTAACATCAAAAGATGGACAAGTCAATCTATGACAGCCTGCACCATCAAAGCAAGAAACAGAGTGGTATGGCGATCCATGGTAGCCAACCTTCGTTGCGGAGACGGCACTCGATGATGATGATGATGATGATGATGATGATGGACAAAGAAGAAAGAACATTATCGTGTTTGAAGCTTATTGTTTACACCGGAGTATGGCTTTAGGGCTGTGAACACAAAGAAAGGTCGTCTTTATATATCAGAAAGAAAATAAAATGCAGTGCTCATATAATGCTGAATGAACCAAGTAACCAACTATCGCTCAATCCACCAGGAGACATCTCAGCTACAATTATACGTTACATTTAGCTTATCAAATACGGTATACCTGCATCAGTCGTGAGAATACCTATTTAAGACATTGCGCCAGGAAAATAAATTCTCTACGATTCCCACGCTAGAATACAATAAAACATTTGAATTTTAACTGCCTTAAGTTTGACCTCAGTGACCCGTGTTATGCAGTTTTTAGATGTTTTTCAACTCAGGGATTCATTATTAAACGGGGCAACCCAAGCGAGGTAGCCTGCTAACCGACCCGACGTTTTCAAGAGGTTACCTAAGACTGGTTACATGGTGTTACGTCTGTGCTCGCGTCTTTATTTCTTATGGAAGCCCACGTGATCCAGAATTTGTTTATTTGTATATTTCTCTATTGAAACATGCTACATGCATATTCATAACAGCAATGTCATTTTAATGCATTACAGGAACCGATCAGGACTGGTATATTTGATACTCCCTTTTTTTTGTGTGCTATTTATTTTGTTGTTGTTGTTCAAAGTTGAGATTTTCTCACGTGTTTCTTTCTCCATCTTCTTCTTTATTCGTTTACATTGGATTGGGTTATATTTCAGTCCAGTGTTATACCTTTTCTCTTTCTTTAGGTTGATTGCTTATTTTTGTTCTAAAATAAAAGCCGATGTGAGCGTCTTTTTCAAGGGCGGTGTGTTGACGTGGAGTGTTGGGGTTGGTGGAGGGAGAGGTAAAGGGGGGGGGGGGGTGAAACAGAATGAATAAGAGAGGTTGTGGATGAGAATGATGAAGACAGCGAACAAGAGAAAATTATAAATATTTTAGATTGACAGAGAGTGAGAATAAGAGAGAGAGAGAGAGAGAGAGAGAGAGAGAGAGAGAGAATGTGAGGTTTTGGAGAAGTGAGAGAGAATAAGAAACAGAGGATGATAAAGAAAGAGAATTAGAGAGAATAAGAATTATAGTTATTGAGAAAGAATGATAGAGAGAGAATGGGATACATTTGAGAGCGTGAGAAAAATAAAAGATTGTGTATCCCTTTCCCATTTCGTTGACTAGTAGATGTTCTAGTAGATGTTCTAGTAGATGTTCTAGTAGATGTTCTAGTAGATGTTCTAGTAGATGTTCTAGTAGATGCTCTACAAAATGTTAAACAGAACCAGCTAGATTTATCTCCCCTTTATACGCCACATTGATAGCGACTCGGCGCGGTCAATAAAGTTTGTCTACTTCCGCCACACTTCACGTTACTCATGTATGATTGTATACATACACTCTGATACATCACGTTTCGCTACCCCTGTATGATTGTATACATACATTCTGATACTTCACGTTTCACCAGATCTTTGAGACGTGTGACCCCCCTTAAAGAAAATGTGGACACGTCATGCATTGCCGTAAAAGAGTGTCACAATGTATTGGGAAACCACATACAGTTCTGTCTTTTCTATAAATTCATAATGCAGAACTTGTGTCTAAATACCAAATGCTTTATTAATCTAAGGCTACTCGTGGTCTGTAGGTTTTCAAATGTAACTTGCAGAATTTAAACCTCGCATGTCAACATAAATAGTTTGTATATGTCAGCTTTATATGTCTCGCGAATTCCGAAGGGACTGACTTTAGCGTTAACATCACATTCTCCTATTTTTTCAAACTGACAATCGTGTAATCTGATGTCCCCCACCGTGTGGTCAAATATTTTCCGACATCATCATTATGTGCCATACCGGTTGGCGTAGGCGATCATGTCCATCCACAATCTTCAATCCACCGTGCACCGTATCAGTTCTCTTGTTGACTGTTTTCCATGCCATGACACTAAGCTATCCAGTATTTTCTTACTTTGTCGTCCGCGATCTCTCTTTCCCTTTATTTTGACAGGTGTAACCAAGTATTCCATCGTTCTTCTTCTCATGATGTGCCAGAAAAATGTTGATTGTTTATTTCTGATATTTTTTAGGAGTTCCAGAAGTAGATAATATCCTGACTTGTTATGAGAGCCCAAAACGCATTATAGAACTTGGACTGAACAGCGATCAGCGACTTATAGTTGACTGTTAATTGTTACGATCAACGAGCATCAGGTGATTCCACGCACCCTCCCGTCAGTGGTTTTAGCTTCAGACTAAATTACTTGGTCAAATAAGTTTTAGATCTTCTTCTTCTACTCCTGCGTACACATCTATGTGTACACAATAATGCGTACACACCTATGCGTACACATCTATGAAAAAAAAGTAAAGAGCCCCCGTCACGTCTAGTGGCGTATAGGGAATATGGTGTTAGTGACCATAAATTTTACAGACCTTCGGCACATGATTTTTGGGGTAATGTGGTCGGTATTACGTGCCGCTTTACTTTCCAGGGTTAAAGTTCTGCCATATATTTCAGAGTTAAAGTTCTGCCAAATATTCCAGAGTTAAAGTTCTGCCAAATATTTCAGAGTTAAAGTTCTGCCAAATATTTCAGAGTTAACGTTCTGCCAAATATTTCAGAGTTAAAGTTCTGCCATATATTTCAGAGTTAAAGTTCTGCCAAATATTTCAGAGTTAAAGTTCTGCCATATATTTCAGAGTTAAAGTTCTGCCATATATTTCAGAGTTAAAGTTCTGCCATATATTTCAGAGTTAAAGTTCTGCCAAATATTTCAGAGTTAAAGTTCTGCCATGTATTTCAGAGTTAAAGTTCTGTCATACAACATCTATTCTACAGTAGTGATTTGCCATTTAAGGCGAGCTGTGCTCCCACTGTCCTCAAGAGAGCAGTTCAGCAACACATCGTTCAACCTTGGATCACCTGTATAATTTTTACCTGAACCAAAACTATGTAAAGCATTATATTTTTTTCTCTCTCTAAAAATCAAAGGCGCATCAATACAGCGATACAGAGATGCCGATTTTTTATATTTTTTTACAATAAAATTTTAAGCTTTAATAACACTGACCACAAAGAGCTTAACGTAACATTCATGGTTGTTAATCGCATTTGAGACAGCAAAGCCGTAATTCCCTATTTACGTTTTGATAAATAATCACCTTCAATATATTCCCAGTAATTGTAAAATAAGGGACATGAAAGCAGGCAACTCACACCCATTGCACTGTGCTGAGCCCAAATCCATGATAACACTTCTCATAATAAGTTAAATAAGCAAAGGTTATCCCCATGATTTTCGGAGTTTGATGAATATTGTGTAAGTGCCTAATCTTTGGATGATGTGGTCGGTATCACGCCAGGCCAGTCTCGCTTTTCAGACAAGAAATGTCACAGAATAGGGGCTGGGAAATGTAAAAGGAATGTTTAACAACTGTTCCCCCCCCCCCAACCAAGTCTTCTTCTGTCGCGCCAGGGCGAAGGCTAATCCTGGCCATTGTTTGCCAATAAAAGGTCTCCCTGGAGTAAATGCCTTGGGTTCTTGTTTCCTTTAGTCTCGACCCACCCACATTTGTGTTTCATTTCGAGTTAATAGACTAGTTAATCTGTTTCAAGGCCCACATCAGGGAAATGGTAGAGGATCTCGGTGGATTATGAGTCGCCAATCCTGAACCAAGCAGGCAGCCAAGAGTCGCTAACCGATTTCAGTCAATTTGCATATTAGCGTCTCCGACTTTTTCCTAACTCCTAACTTTCACTAACCCTTCTTCCCCCCCCCCCCCCCCCCGCCCTCCACCACTCGCTCCCCAACAAGCATTTCTTGACACGGAGCTCTTGTAGCAAAACAAACAAGCCAATGTTGCCTTCATACTTTACTGGGCGTGTGGCGAATATGTTGTCAATGGCTATATTTGTCCATGGTCACGGCACATTTTTGGGTATTGTGGTCGGTATCACGCTAGGCCGCCTTTACTTCTAAGAATTATCTCTGGTACCTATTTTTAAAGGCTGGGTAAAAGGGGGGGGGGGGATAAGTCGGAGCCTGGTCGGTCCGATTAAAAAAAAAAAAAAAAAAATTCCGCCACATCTGGGTTCCGAAACCAGACACCTCTGGTCAGGCAGCGAGCAACACTTACCACTCAACCATCGAGGCTCATAGAGGACAGGTTTAAAAAAAAAATGGCTGTTTGTCAGCGACCATGTGTGAGTCGCTGGTTCCTATAAATCCATACACGTAAAAAATTCAATCTCAGGCAATAATTTCACCTTATTCATTGAACAAATGCATACATTATCCCTAAATGTGACATCACTTCCGCTTTCAACATTACATTGTTTCACAAATTTCATACCCGGTTCAAAACTCAACAGCGTAATAAAAAAACATTAAGCAGAATAATCAATAATTGTAATCATAAATACACCAATTCATATCTTGTGTTGCCTTCTCTCTGTCCTTACTCACTTGTTGCCAGACATACTATTATTCGAGCCGCCATGGATAGCTGTAATAGTCTTGATCAACTTTGAGTTGCTCACCGCTTGTAAGGATTGCGCAGCACTTTTAGCTCAGGTACTGTCCTCAAGAAGCAAATGAAAGGAACAGCCGATGTGATTCTGGAAAAGATGGACAGAAAGGAAAAAACGGAGAGGTTCTCATCTTCTTGTCCCCTTTCAACTCCGTGTGTAGTATAGTAGTAGTCTCCGTCAGCCATAGTTGACTATGAATTTTTCAGCGCCCCTAGAAATGTTGTTTTTTCTTTTCTTTCTTTCATCGTGTATTCTCTTTCTCTATGAATCTGTCTAGTTCTTGTTTGAGTTGAACCTTCAGAGTGTGTTTCCAGAGATTGCGGTCTGCAGCTATGTCTTTCCATGCTGCAGGGTTTATGTTCAGAGTCTTTATGTCACATTTACACACATCTACAAATCAAAGTTTTGGGCGCCTCCTAGTTCTTTTATCATCAGCCAGTTATCAGTAGAGTATATCTTTTGGTATGCGGCCATCTTTCATACGGTGTACATGGCCGAGCCAGCGTAACCTACGTTGTTTTAGCAGCGTGTAGATATTCGGTAGGCATGTGCTAGTCATGACCTCCACGTTTGTCGCTTTATCCATCCAGGTGATACCAAGAATACGGCGTAGGCATCGCCGTATATATGGAGTGCATTTAGCCTTCTCTCCTACTTTACATAGGTTGTCCAAGATTCGCTGTCATACAGGAGGATACTAATTATGCAGGCATTGTACACTGCAGCTTTGTTTTTAATTGTCCGTGTGCAGAATAAGTCTTCAATAGACACTTCCCAAGCCGTTCTGTTTCTTACAATTCTTTTAAGATCATTCCATGATTTCCCCCCATCATCTTCCTTTCTTCTTCATCTGTTTTTTTTCAAGAATATTTTGGTCTTCCTCTTTGCCTTTTCCCCTGGGGATTTAAAAAAAGGGCCTGTCGTATAATATTCTCAGTTTACTTCCGCAGTGTGAGTCCTATCCAGCGCCATTATCTTCATTGTATCTCTTTGTACACCACTATTTGGTACTTTTCCATAATTCTACGTTAGTGATTTTGTCCTGCCATTTCCATCTTTTTATTCTTCCATTATGAAAGTCTGTATCTTTGTGATTGTAATGTTTGTTGTTCTCCACGTTTCACAGTCATACAATAGGACTGACTTAACATTAGAGTTAAAACATTTGTATTTTTGTATCTAGCATAATTTCTTTGGATTTCCATGTTTCCTGGTGCTTTACTTGCATTTTTATCCTTATTTTGGTATCATTCTCTATTCCTCATCTATTAGCCATATTACTGCCTAAATATATGTAAGATTGTATTTCTTGTAGAGGTATTTCTCCTTTTGTTATTTGATTATTGCCAGCTGTATTAATTCACATAATTTTGGTCTTATCTCTATTTATTTTCAGTCCCAACTGTTGTAATCTCTCAAGTATACTCATTTTATCTTGGGGGAGCATTGCATCTCATTGCATCTGTTGGGGAGCAGATGCGCCTGCGACCTGCGATCGCAATAGCAGGGTCGGCGCATTATCAGCTGACCAAGACCTAGCAGTTCTACCTTCTCGTGGTGTCCCTTCGTAACAGTCTGCGTCAAAACAGGCTGGCTAACAGAAGCTAGGATCGACGTGTTCCCTGTAGTGGTGGCTGTTACTGATATAGACGACCCAGTATTGCAGGACCTCTGGCTGGACTAGTAGTTTCCCAGCATAACCTGGGATAGACGAACTTCAACTTCTCCAGTAAGAGCCGGGAATGTCAAGAAAGTCGTTACGACCCGCCACATCGAATGAGACAAAGGGCACCCTACCTGCTTCAGCTTGTGGCATTACGTCAACAACTTTCATCGGTTGGTGATTATGTGATGAGAGATGTGTCATATGCAAAGTCTAAGTCATCAAGTTGTTTGGTCAGTGACCACTTGATTCTATTTATGTTGTCTTGAGTTATTTTCATAATCCAATCTATGGCCAGTAGAAAGAGAACTGGAGATAGAAGACATCACTGCCTTACTCCTGTTCTTATTTCAAATGCTTCTGTAAGCTGTCCTTCATGCACCACACTACATTTTGTTCCTTCATACATTGTTTTTATCAGGTTAATAAACTTTATGGGGATTCCGTAATGACTCAGCAACTTCCAAAGCATTCTTCTGTCTAAACTCTCAAATGCCTTTTCGTAATCTATGAATCCAATATAAAGTGGGGACTGTAGTTCTAAACTTTGTTCAACTATTATATGTAGAGTAGTTATTTGATCAACACATGATCTGTTCTTCCGAAAACTTGCTTGTTCATCTCTCAAATGTTTCTCTATGGCCTCTTTTTGTCTCTCGAGAATGATTCTGCTTAATATTTTTCCTGTCCCCGATAATAGCATAATTCTCCTATAATTTGTGCACTGCTGTAAACTTCTTTTCTTTGGTAGATTGATCATATAACCTTCTTATTTGATATTTTCTCAATTTCCATATTTTATCTAGTGGATTATGTAACATCTTGGTAGAGGTGTTAATATCTGCTTGATGGCTTTTGAGGGAATTTCACCTACTCCAGTGGCTTTACCATTTTTTAATAACTTAATGGCTTTTATTATTTCCTCCTTGCTTGTCTCTTCCCAGTTAACGTGTAACTCTTCTTCTGTTGGTAGTATATCTGAAGGGTTATTTCGGCCGAGTCTGTTCAAGAATACTTCAAAATGCTCCTTCCACCTCTACATTTGTTCCCTTATATTACTAAGCAGCTTTCCTTTCTTATCTTTAATAAAGGCATTGATCTGTTTATATGTTCCACTTATTAATTTATTTGTGCTGTTGTACAGTTCTTTCATATTTCCTTTATTTGCCGCCTCCTCTACCTCTTTAGCTAATTCATCTATATATTTCATCTTATCCCTTTTAATGCATCTTCTCACTTCTTTGTTCACCTCTGTGTAAGAAACTTACTTTACCTTGACTTTAGTGCTTCTCGATTTGCTTTTATTTATATCTCCTTTATTATTACTTCTTTCTTTAATTTTATCAAGGGTCTCTGCTGCCATCCATGCCTTATTCTGGTGTTCTCTTTTCTCAGAGTTTTTTCACATGCCTCTTTCCATATATCTATTACATGTTTCCAATGATATTCTATATTTATTGTATTTTCTAGTTGTTAGAGAACTTGGTATTTGTTTGATATTGTAACTGCGAATTTATCTTTAATTCCTTGTTCTTTAAGAAACCTACATTGAAATACTTTCTACCTTTATTCGTTGCAGTATATCTTTTTAGTTTAAGTTTAAGTTTGGCTCTCAGAAAATGATGATCTGAAGCTACATCTGCTCCTCTATATACTTTTACATCCTGTAAGGATGACTTAAACTTATTATTAATACATGTGTGGTCAATTTGATTCTCCGTTCTATGATCTGGTGACATCCATGTTGCTTTATGTATTCTTTTATGTTGGAATATAGTTCCTCCTAGACTCATTTGATTAAGAACACAGAAGTTCACAAGTATATCTCCATTCTCATTCATTTCTCCAAGTCCATGTTTTCCCATAATCTCTTCGAAGCCTCTGTTGCCAGATCCTACTTTTGCGTTTAGATCTCCAATCAAGATTATAATATCCTGGGCTCGTCTTTCATCCATCGGATATTCCAACTGTTTATATAATTCGTCTTGAACTAAATCTTTCTTATCATTGTTGCGCAGCATTTTATTCACTACAAAATTATTATTTGTATTTTTATTTTGTTTTGTGTTGATTTAAATGTTTCTCTTATTAGTCTCGGCTCTACTGCTTCCCATTCTATCAGTGTTTTATGTGCATTCCTTGATAACATTGCATCTACACGTTAACTATGTTGTGCTCCGGATTCCTGGTGTCCTGATGATAAAAGCATCTCTCCTGTGTTTAGTTGTATCATTTCTGTTCCTAACCATCTTGTTTCGTACATTGCTGGAACATCTTTTTTGTAATTTTTTATTTCTGTTGCTACTTGTGCAGTGTTTCCTTGTTCATTTAGAGTACGTACATTCCAGGTGCCAATTCTGGAGGATTTCCTGGTAGACAAAAGGTGAGTCGACAACCCGGACTCCTTACAGGCGTTCTCCGGATTGCATCATACATCTCTTAGACAGAGAGCCCTTATCTCTCCAAAATGGCGGATTTACTTTTTTTTTCTTCTTGGACTTGTCCAAGTTTGTGAAGTTTTCGCGGCTTATTTTTTACAGTACAGGATAATCAGTCCCATGCCCAGCCCTCCTTAGCCGCCTTTTACGAACAGCGCTACAATTCTTTACTTCCCTTTTCAGCCCCGACAGCGCACGGACGACCAATGCTGAGATATAAGGACCTCCTTGTGTGAATTCTCTATCAGTGAAAGAAACTGGGAAAATCTGACATATGATCATAGCAATTAACAAGTTTAAAAAAAAGTAAAGTACCCCCGTCACGCCAAGTGGCGTATAGCAAATATGGTGTTAGTGACCATAAAATTTACAGACCTTCGGCACATGATTTTTTTGGTTAATGTGGTCGGTATTACGCCCGTGCCGCTTTACTTTCCCAGAAAAAAAAATCCGGTACCCATTAAAGGCTGGGTGAACCCGGAAGCCGTCGGTTGGGACCGAACCCTACCTCTTGTCCTTTGTAGTCCAGTTCGCTAACCACTGAGCTATCGCGGCCTCAGAGAAAAAAGGTGCAGGAGAAAGGAGAAGTGTCCAGGCACAACAAATCCATCCTTTCATTATGGGGTCGAATCCGTCTATCCAATATTGGCAGATTCAGCCACGAAACAAGCGGTTCAGCAAAACAGAATCCAGCACAGAACACTATTATTTTACCAAACTACTGACTAATCATGATAGCTTGATAGCAACCGCATGTCAATGACAATCTCTATATATAAACTACATTAAGCGAAATGGAAAGTTAGTGTATGTATTTCTGCTACCAGCGTACAAGGAAAAAAATGGGTTATTCCCCTTTGAAATGACTGACAAAAAAACTTATAACATAACATAAGGAACATAAAATAAGAACATAAGGTCAAAACTGGATGATATATATGAAAACTGGTTGAACACAGTTATGCTGGCAATAGAATGAGAAAGGGGACAGTTTGTGCTGTAAATGACATGTTTAAATAGACACAACAGCACAGGCACAAAATACGACATAGAAATCAACATCAACAAAACAGAAGTCATGAATACCACAAAAGAGAAACAGAACATCAATATAACTATAGACAGTTGACAACTAAAACAAGTAGAGAAATTTAAATACCTAGGACGTCTAGTGACAAATGACAATTCACAAAAAGCAGAAACTTGATAGATTGAGAGACTCAAGTTGCAATAAAGCTTGTCATATCATTAGCCAGTTATCAGCAATATTGCTCAACAGGGAAGTAACTCTAGAGGTAAACCGGGCATTCTACAATACAATCTTCATCCCAAAATTGTGCTAACAATGTCAGTCCTTGACCCTAGATGTAAGAACAATAAGTAAAATAACCTCTACAGAGATGAAATATGCTAGACGAATGACAGGAAAAAGCTTTGAGAGATAAGATCAGAAATGAAGAACTGTGAAAAAAGCTAAGAATAACCCCACGCCATAGAATCTATAAAGAAACAACAGATAAAACTTTTTGGCCAAGAGACAAGGCAGAAAGATCAAAACCTAACACAGCGACTCTTCAATAAATGTTCGAGAATACCAGACATAATGGCCGACCACAAAATAAGATGTATTGACGAAATATTAGAAGCACTAGGAAACATAGCAGCAGCAGAGGCGAACAGAAGAGCAAAAGACCGCAAATGATATATCCCTTCGACGCTGAAAAGGCAAATGCTGAAGGAAAGAAGAATGACAAGCTTAAAATAAAACACCTACTTCGACAATCAGCTTAGGCTATGCCTTGAGATGGTTAGACCAACATAGATCAAGAACATAATGTGTATTTGAGGTCTTCACCAATAGAGATAGACACAAATATAAAATATATTATGTTGCGATTATCATGTGATCAGCATGCACATTAATTCGGTTAATACTAAATAAAAATGGTCAACACCAATGTTAAGTCAATCGTATTATATGGCTGTGAAACATGGAGAACAACTAAAATGACAAGCATGAAGATACAGACTTTCATTAATGGATGTTTACTCAGAATAAAAGGATGGAAATGGCAGGACAAAATCACTAACATAGAATTATGGAAATGTACCAGTCAAATACCAGTGGATAAAGAGATACAGCGAAGACGATGGCGCTGGATAGGGCACACACTACGGAAGCCAACTGAGAGTATTACACAACAGCCCCTTTTTTTAGAACCCCCAGGGAAAAAGACAAAGAGGAAGACCAATGAATTCTTGGAGAAGACAGATAGAAGCAGAGATGAAGATGACATGGAATGATCTTAAAAGAATGCAAAAAACAGAACGACTTGGAAAGTGTTTGTGAAGACCTATGCTCCACTGGGAGCTAAAAAGGGTAGAAGAGGAAGAACACCATATTCCCTATACGCCACTTGGCGTAACGGGGGTACTTTATTTATTTAAGCTCATAATTGCTCACATCTCCACCAAAGTAAATCATGTCCCTCAATGTACAACTGTCGATCAAAGTAATGTGTTACCTGAAGTATTAGAGTGACCCAGTTGTAAGTAATTATACCCCACTTTCTTATTTTTCTTCACAAAATCCTTAGTAGTAAAGACAAAGATGACCAATTTCTTTGAAAATTACCGTACTTGCAGACCTTATTGAATGAGCTCTGAAAGACTATAAGGTCGTCTCGCAGTGGATCCCATCTTACTGTGGAATACCAGGAAACGATTGAGCAGATCAGCTGGCCAAGGATGGTGCAACAGTTAAAAAAAAAAAAAAAGTAAAGCAAAGTACACCCGTCACGCCAAGTGGCGTATAGAGAAATATGGTGTTAGTGACCATAAATTTTACAGACCTTCAGCACATGATATTTGGGGTAATGTGGTCGGTATTACGCCCGTGTCGCTTTACTCCCCCCCCCCCCCCCCCCCAAAAAAAAAAAAAAAAAAAATCAGGTACCCATTAAAGGCTGAGTAAATCGGAAGCCATCGGTTGGGATCGAACCCTACCTCTTGTCCTTTGTAGTCCAGTTCACTAGCCACTGAGCTATCGCGGCTCCCAATGTGTAACAGGCACGCAACCAAATGCACCAGTTACATACCATCAGAAGAAACAGATAAATCAATCAGAAGCCCCAAATCAGGATGCCTTTCGTGATATGAATAGATGGGAACAAGTTATCATCATACGCCTCAGAACAGGACACAATCGACTCCACAGTCACATGTATACAAAAGTCAAGATCGGCACCTCAACTACTTGTACATGTGGACAGGCGCCCCAGACTGTTGAAAACATACTTCAAGACTGTACAGAATCTGTGTTTTTTTTATTTTATTTCCACACGTTCTGTGCGAGATGCCCAGCGTTTGCCGCAGGCAGTTTCATCTCGTAAGTTCATATTTTGCACACACTTCCTTTTTGGTCTTTCTATTCCAAGTTATCTGGCACCATCTTTCCCACTATATGATTTTATTAAATTCATCGTCTGGCGTCATGTGACCAATATGTTTTATTTAATACATCGTTTGGCGTCATGTGACCAATATGTTTTATTTAATACATCGTCTCGCGTCATGTGACCAATATGTTTTATTTAATACATCGTCTCGCGTCATGTGACCAATATGTTTTATTTAATACATCGTCTCGCGTCATGTGACCAATATGTTTTATTTAATACATCGTCTGGCGTCATGTGACCAATATGTTTTATTTAATACATCGTCTCGCGTCATGTGACCAATATGTTTTATTTAATACATCGTCTCGCGTCATGTGACCAATATGTTTTATTTAATACATCGTCTCGCGTCATGTGACCAATATGTTTTATTTAATCCATCGTCTCGCGTCATGTGACCAATATGTTTTATTTAATACATCGTCTCGCGTCATGTGACCAATATGTTTTATTTAATAGATCGTCTGGCGTCATGTGACCAAGATATCTTATTTAATTCATCATTTCGCGTCAAGTGATCGAGATATTTTATTTTCTATGCTTTTTACGTTTAGCAACGTTTTCCTATATATTAAGCAGTTGAATTATGAACATGTTTGTTCTTTTCTTTGTTAATTCTATTTTAAGTCTTCTTTTTTAAAACACGTTCATTGTTTTTTTTTCCTCTTTCTGGCGTTCCCCTGACGACTACTGAAGGAATTTATTCTCATCTTCGTCATCCGTCCTTAAAAGGGCGTTAACCGGGCGTAGATGCGTTGTATTTAGGTTTTCATTAGAAATGTAATATTTACGCCCTTCAGCCCAATACATCCGACTTCAGTATGACATTTTTGAGTACCGAGTTGCCTTCACTCTACGATCCCGACTTGTTTGACCAGAATGAACTGTTGATCTGTTTCTAGAGGAGTCAAATAATAATAAATGAATATTATTATAGAGGGAGCCGCGATAGCTCAGTGGTTAGTGAACTGGACTACAAAGGACAAGAGGTAGGGTTCGATTCCAACCGACGACCTCCGGGTTCACCCAGCCTTTAATGGATACCTGATTTCTTTTCAGGGAGAGTGAAGCGGCACGGGCGTGATACCGACCACATTACCCCAAAAATCATGCGCCGAAGGTCTGTAAAATATATGGTCACTAACACCATATTTCCCTATTCGCCACTTGGCGTGACGGGGGTACTTTACTTTTTTTACTTTTATTATAGAGGGAAACTTCCGAGGCGATAATCAGCGAATCAATTCAGAGGAAGGTGTATGTTTACAGCACTCTGAAAAAATGACAAATAACCAACAACAGAAAAGAAAAACAAAGAACAATATATGGACCGAAGCAGGATCGAACCCGTACTCAGTGCAACAGCGCCCTGCCACGAACAGCCAATTCTAGAAGCAGGTTCTCCCATCCAGGCGCAAGCCATCGGCAGTGAGTGGATGAAAGCTTTTTCAGCTTTTACTGCCTGTCAGGCGCCAAGCCACCATTCAACAATTCGAAGGCATCGGTGCATTTTCAGCAGATCTATGGATATAAAGTCCGTGCTTCCCTGCTTTTTGTTTCGGCGGGGAAAAAAAGAAAAGAAATTGAAACCCAGATTTCGTTGCTTTTCTGGTTCCCATATGTTGTGCAGTTGTGTTGCGTTATTCATAGTTACATTCAGTATTCTTTTGATCTCTTTTATAGTAATTCCATCGTTTTTAATAATGACCCAAGATATTCAAGATTATTTACTCTCACCAGTTTTTGAAGATTAATGTATAATATCAGTTTTTATATCTGTTTTATTTGTTGTGAGAAAGGTTTATGTTTGCTGCATTGAGATGCACGTGTTGTTTTCGTTATTGCAATGAACTGGCACTATCAGTTTATCAGTTGCACGTAGTGCAGTCAGTAAAAGTCTTGTATTATCAGGATATCGTATTTACGATAATGCAGACCAGTCGTAAATGTGTCTTATTCTTTCTTATTATTCAATTCTCTGACGTTTTTCTATTTTTTTTTCTCTGCTAATTTTGAATAGATGAAATGATAACAATAAATTCATATACACCATTGTGTCAAATGTTAAAATACAGATACACATAACCAGTTAATCATCAGAGAAAAGAAGACGATCAGGACATACAGTTATCATGACAAATAGAGGTCACCTAGATTCCTTAATATCATAGAAGCGGCTTGATATGAGATGGTTAGAGAAATACGCATGCAACTCTGAGTACATATTCTTACGTTGTACAATGTCTTGTGCCTTGTGGCCAGATGCATCTTCTTTCCATCAGCATTTTGTTCAGGTTTGCATTCCTTAGCTTTTGGCGGTCCACAATCTTCATGTGAGGCAATAGATTGTCTTTTGTGTAGAGAGATTATGTCGTTAGACAATCTGCCCTCCAGGATTAACGCTGTCGTTAGACAATCTGCCCTCCCTTTGTAACGCTGTCGTTAGACAATCTGCACTCTATCTATCTATCTATCTATCTATCTATCTATCTATCTATCTATCTATCTATCTATCTATCTATCTATCTATCTATCTATCTATCTATCTATCTATCTATCTATCTATCTATCTATCTATCTATCTATCTATCTATCTATCTATCTATCTATCTATCTATCTATCTATCTATCTATCCGAATGACAAGCAACAATGTTTTAGAATTTTACTGAGCGGCTGCTACTCTACATTTATTCGTGTTTTTCTGAAATGTAGCTTATTGGTAAAACTTAAATTTATTTGAAAATTAGTGGTCAGGATCTACGGAAGTGAATCATGGACAGTAGACAAACAAATGAAAAGACGATTAGAGGCCACAGAGATGGGATTTCTCAGAAGAATGTTGAAAGTTCCATGGGCAGCTAAAAATACCAATGAGGAAGTTCTCAAAGAGGCCAACATGAAAAGTTTGCTCCTAAAAAACATCAGAAAGAAACAATCAACATTTTTCGGGCACATCATGAGAAGAGGAAAGTTGGAATACTTGGTTACAACTGGCAAAATAAAAGGAAAGAGAGATCGCAGACGACAAAGAGAGAAAATACTGGATAGCTTGGTGTCATGGCATGGAAAACAGGCAACAACAGAACTGATACGATGCACTGTAGATAGAAGAATGTGAAAGGACATGATCGACTGCGCCAACCGGTATGGTACATGATGATGGCCAGGAATATGTTTTCACATAAAGATGTGATTAATGTCACGAGAATGTAGTTATTCACATTAAGCTTTTTTAAACACAATAATAATTTATTATCTTTGGTCTTCGAAGATCGTATTATGTTGTGACAAGTGAAAAAAATAAAGGGGAAAAAAGACACAGGGAAGCGTTGGTTTGTTTAAAAAATAAAACATAATAAGCCAACTGCTAAATTAATGAGCAAACTGTAAGATAAAAAACAAATGTGAAGAGACATGATCGCCAATGCAACGATACTTCTTGAAGAATACGTTCAATTATTCATTTGTTACAATTATTAACTCGCACGCATTAGCTAAGTTAATTATCGTTCATTTCTTTCATAGTCTAAGAGAAAAATATGCGAGAACCGGTGCTGAACAGTCTCGGAAAGAAAGAACCTCAGTCACTACACGTTTTTTTCCCCCTTTAACACACGCACGGATGCATTTGTCGACCCTCAAATATTTTGCCTTGAGTCCGCGAAGCTCTAGACGAAGAAGAAAAGAAAGAGGGAGACGGTAGGCTCAGTCGTTCCAGTGTAGTAAAATGTTCAAACCTTGTCCCTGGTCTTCTCCGTGTCCCTTACTTAATAAATGCCAGCCAATCAGCGAGCGAGGCTGGTCCTTCCAGCGGGTGAAATGGGGGCGCCTTTTCACGCATTCCTCATACGCGTTGCACTATTTTAGTTCTAATATTACTATTTTTAAAGTGTTTGGGATATTATAAATTAATTTAAAGCTATTTTGTATATTACTTGAGGCTTTAGTAAGTTTGAATGATATAAAACAGTAAAAATGAAGGATGTATAGAGGTTGATACCTTAGACAGGTGCACCGCGCGGCGTTGTGATATGTGAACAGCGAACGAGGGGTAGGAGAAGCCGCTATGAGTAAACTTTGTGTCAGCGAAACGAAGAAAGTTTTCAGTGTGTTACTTCCGTGGATTAACGAAGCATGGATTCTGTGGATTCTAGCATGTTGTGATGAGGAATTTACGGTGGATAACAACATCTATGTTAATTCGGAGGATTAAATTGGAATAGTGAGCTATGTCACCTCACGCCCAATTTTTGGTCGTTTATCTACTGGGATTACTTTTACTACTAGGGACAGTGCATCAAGCAAAAGGTAAGAGATTTTAATTTTACCTCGTAGATTCCTGATCTGAGATTATTTAAAAACTTATTTTAGTGTGTTCTATACCACGTAATTAGTAACAACCTACGTAAGGTTAGATTCTATCGAAGCAAATGTAGATTAAACAGCTAGAAATAGATTATTTGAATGAGTAGTCTGAAGAGCCGTCAGAACGAAGGTACAACTTCTAACTTAGTATGTTAGTGACATACAATACAATACATAATTATAATGAAGAAAGTAACTTTTACTGATTCCATACTACTCAGGCAGGAACTAACAACGCATATTTTAACATTAAATTGTACGTTCAAGAAAAAAGCTATATACGAGCTGTGGCTACATTAAATGTGATTTTTAAATTAATTATATATGTATATAATATATTCCTGTAGTAGTAATAATATGAACTAAAGTAGATTGTAGTAAAAATAGTGATTTAGTGAAATGCTAAAGTAACTCTTAACTTGAGTTTCAATAACTCAATTAATTGCCGCTACGTTACTTTATATTCATTGACAGAAAGTACTAGTCTAGTTTGTTAAAGATCACACTACTATATGTACTTGGCTGGTGCTAACATTTCATTTAGTTCAGTTTAGATGCCATGAAGCAGGTGGTATTATCAGCGAGTCATGAGTAACATTATTTCATATTTACAAAAGCGCTTAGATAAGAATGATAAATGTTGGAACTAAACTATAATTAGTCTTGAATAGTATATTTTTACTTACTTTCAACTAAAAACAATTCTATTCTATTTTCTCATTTTATTCATTTTATTCCACATTCAACAATCATTTATAATCATCATCATGCATAACTGATTTCAATCTGAAACTGACAACTAACACCGGCTTACAATGTGGTTGTTACCTAAACGTTATTTAGTAGCTAAGTAACTCGTCTACGTTGAATAAATCGTCTATGATATTTAGTAGTTAAATAATTCTGATCTATGATATGTTACTATTTAGTAGTTAAATAATTCTGGTCTATGATATTTAGTAGTTAAATAATTCTGGTCTATGATATTTAGTAGTTAAATAATTCTGGTCTATGACATTTAGTAGTTAAATAACTCTGATCTTTTCCCCATCATTTTAAGGAGAAATCGTGGTCAAATCACTAGATTCAATACGATTCCTACATGTACATTTATCTTATACTTCTTGATCATTACGTGCGGCATATTTAATATTTATATTATAATGAATATTATTAATGAAAGATAAAGGCGAAAAGATATAATAAATTATAGGTGAATTTGATTTGCTGAGATATCACTGCCTATTCAGAAAACAGTAGTAACCAAGGAATCGATAACCTGTCAATTCATCAATTTTTGAGACTTTTGTTACATACGACGCTGGCTGTTAAGGTGCCTCAGGTTAGAAACAAAGTGGATGGATGGGATGTTTATATCACTGAAGTTAATATTTGTTATATGGTAGCTACTGAAAAAAAGGCCGGTGGACAGATTTAATCATCTGCTATTTTCATTCATTTGCGGAATTTGCCAAATGGCGGCACACATGAAATAAAAAGCCAAAAGCAACCTTTAAATTAAATTTTAATCTGAAATGTGTTAATTATATTCTTGTTGTATTTTCATTATATTCTTGTTGTATTTTCATTATATTCTTGTTGTATTTTCATTATATTCTTGTTGTATTTTCATTATATTCTTGTTGTATTTTCATTATATTCTTGTTGTATTTTCATTATTATGTGTTTTCGGTCCTTGCCATGAGCCGCCAACGTGTGTGGTTTTCGTTGAATTTTTGTGAAAATTTTGTTTTCCACTTTTCCATGCTGGTCATCGTCATCTAGTGCCGTCTCCGCATTGAAGGTTGGCTACTATGGAGCGCCATTCTGCTCTGTCTCTTGCTTTGATGGTGCAGGTTGTTATAGGCTGATTTATCCATCTTTTGATGTTACTCTTCCACGTTAGTCTTGGTCTGTCTCTTTTATCTCTTTTACCTTATATTTTCCCTTCCTAGATTGCTTTTAATAGGCTGCTGTGTATTTTAACATGTTAAAAGAATCTCATTTGTCTTGTTTGAATTTCATTTAGTAGTTCTATTTTCATTTTTAGTTGTTTTAAGACTTCATAGTTTTTCTTTTCTCTCCACCCAATTCTACCTATTCTTGTTCCGTGCTGGTCACAGTTGTTTTTTTTCATCTGAAAGTGATATTTTAGTTCAAATCTTGGAAGTCGTGCAGCATTTATGTCCTTATGTCTGCTACATTACACTCCTTGTTAACATTACATCATTTATGTCCTTATGTCTGCTACATTACACTCATTGTTAACATTGCAGCATTTATGTCACTATGTCTGCTACATTACACTCATTTGTAATGACTTACATTTGCAACATCATACACAAAATGTGCAATTTGAAGTTAAAAGTAAATATTTATGCGTGAATCGTGAATCATAATTCAGTAGCTAATGCTAAACACACACAAAAGATAAATTAATGGCAAGCCTGAGAGTTTTGGGAGATGCAATATTCAATCTTTAACCACTGAAAGATTTTAATTTTAAGATTCTGTTTTCCTTCTAATAACTTTAAATGCAAAATAGAAGAAACGTGTATTTTATCATTTGTTACAAATGAGTGAATCAACTAAAGCATTATTGACAAACAACTGTGTGGTAAGTATGTTTTTATTTTTTTAAAGGAGAAACTATCAGCATGTGGCAGGGCGTAGTGTTATAGCGTTGAGATTATATTTGTCGCCGTAGTTGTAGATCAGAGAAAATAAACGCACGACTATCATGATACAGCGTTATCTAGTTTATCTGTCTCCACTATAGTTTCTACTGTAGCAAGTTCAGGAAGTGCTTGCTTGCTTGCGTTCGCCCGATGACTAAAGGAGTACACCTTTTCATCATCCGCCCTTAAAAGGACGTTAAGTGTGGCGTGTCTGTGTTGTGGCTTGCAGTATAAATGTGATATCTGCGCCTTTCGGCCCAACGCATCCGACTTCAGCATGGTACAGGAAGTAACAGTAGCAAACTGCTACAGTTTGGCACTTGCAACTTCCTGTACTTGCTACAGTTTGGCACTTGCTACTTCCTGTACAGTTGTGTACTTTGCTACTACTTGTATTTGCTACATTTGGGCGCTTGGTACTACTTGCAACAGTTTGTACTTAGCTATAAGTTGTAATTGCTACAGTTTAGCGATTGCCACAGTTTAGCACTTGCTACAGTTTCTACTTGTAGCGTGGTATTCCCGCAAGTTAACGTACTAGAGGTTAGACCAGTGACATTTGACTGAGCTCAGAAGGCAGGTGCCCATACGCTGCTGCTTGCTTAGATACATGTACACCCCTCTCTCCCCCAAATCACGATAATAGTTATACTATAGGGCAACCGTTATCGTCACTATCTGTTGTCACAGTTTTATCAACATTTATCTATAAGCTTATCCACGCACAACAAGTGATAATCCCCGACAGAGAATAAAAGGATTCCCTCGCGCGTTATATTTAAGGCGTATGTGGGATATGGTTGTTATATGTTCATGACGTCACATTTTATGACTTGTTTATGTCGCGCCTGGGTGGCATAATATCATAGGAACACCGTGTACCTGTTTAGGCGTTAACGGCTGGGTAGGTCTAAGAGTGGACTATTTGGGCTAACAAGTTAACCACTTAGCTACAGCGACTATCAAGTAAATAAGAAAATGAATTTTGTTACTTTTAATGAGCTATTTTTTTGCGTTTAATTAGTGATAAACTTCCATGCTATTTTTTTTCCGTGTGCTTTTACTATCCTTATTTATATTCCTCATCATCTTGTTCTATATCGACCGGCGTAGGCGATCATGTCCTTCCACAATTCTTTATCCACAGTACATCGTATCAATTCTGTTGTTGACTATTTTCCGTACCTTGACACCAAGCTGTCCATTATTTTCTCTCTTTGTCACCTGCTAAAACCACTGTTCCGCTAGCTGAAAAGCCGGCGTACTGTGTTCGAAGCCCGCGGTAGACAGAAAGGATTTTTTCTATCGGGGGTGAAATAAAAATCCTGAGTCTCACACGTCGTGGCGACTGCTTGACCAAGCGGCCTTTATCCCTCTGGTTCTATCGTTGCCCCCGACATACACCAGCAATGGTACTATGTGTCGTAAAGATATTTTTTTGTTGTTGTCACCTGCTATCTCTCTTTCCCATTATTTTTGCCAGTTGTAACCAAGTATTCCATCTTTCCATAAACTTGTTGCACACGACGTTTTATTTTCTAAAATACTATTTTCACCTGAACTGTTCTTCTTTTTTAAAAAGTATGTTACTGTAAAATAAATATCTATACTTGACAACTGGCACTAGTCGTTCATTATTAATTTTTTTTGCACGTTAAATATAAAAGAAATATACGATATCATCATTAGATACTTCTAAGTGTCAGTCTTGGCACTGGTCTTTCATAGCAATCGTGTTACGCCAATTATAGTATTCACAATAACTTTAAAATGTCAGCTGTGGTCTAATATAACCTAGAAGATATAGACTGTGGTTGAACGAGTCGTACTTCGACTGAAAGTCTGCGGCAAGGATCCAAGTCATTAACAATTGACTGATTCTCAGATAGTAATGGCACAGAGAACCAGCTACCAAGTCAGACCAGTGTTTTCAGTCTGAAATGGCGCTGGCCATGGGAATTGTGTTTCATTATATTTTTGATGAAGCTATCCTAAGCTGAGCCATCTAGTTTACGGAAGCTATCCTAAGTTGAGCTATCTAGTTTAATGAAGCTATCCTAAGTTGAGCTATCTAGTTTAGTGAAGCTATCTTACGCTGAGCTATCTAGTTTAATGAAGCTATCCTAAGCTGAGCTATCTAGTTTAATGAAACTATCCTAAGCTGAGCTATCTAGTTTAATGAAGCTATCCTAAGTTGAGCTATCTAGTTTAATGAAGCTATCCTACGCTGAGCTATCTAGTTTAATGAAGCTATCCTAAGTTGAGCTATCTAGTTTAATGAAGCTATCCTAAGTTGAGCTATCTAGTTTAGTGAAGCTGTCATAAGCTGGACTATCTAGTTTAATTAAGACTTCAACGTAGCTGAGAACCCATGTCTTAATTTAAGATTGTGAACGCAGAAAGATAAATTAAGATGCCCGCTTTAAATTAAAGTAGACAGAGAAAGAGGAAAGGGACTATGGAAGGTGGTTAGTGTCGAGTTGGGTGGAACAGAGGTACAATTATTAAAGTGGTGTGGAGATGGGTAATATGCCATGTTTATTTAATGTCCTGTTCCTGGTGAAGACATGTGGCCGAAACGTTATATTTTGTTTGTTTCCCGATTAGTTTAAATGCCCAATACGATTTTACGTTTATTTAACGAAATGTAGACACCATTATGTATCGATTATGATAAATTATGAATTTTGACAATAGAAACAAGAAAAAGTTCTTAAATTTTACGTAGAGCCAGTCTTAACATACGGATGCGAGTCATGGACAATAGGACAACAGACAAGAAAATCTCTGGAGTCTGTAGAAATGTGGTTTTACAGAAGAATGTTGAGAATACCATGGACAGCTAAGAAGAGTAATGAAGAGGTTCTGAGAGAGGTCAAAGCAAAAAGAGAGCTAATTTCCAATATTAGGAAGAAACAATCATCATTTTTTTGGCCATGTAATGAGAAGAGAACAACTTGAATATATTGTAACAACTGGAAACATTGAGGGACGAAGAGATAGAGGAAAGCAAAGAGAAAAAATATCAGACAGCTTAAGAGAATGGCTTGGCAGAAGGTCAACAACAGAAATGATAAATAGCTGCCGAGATCGAAAGTTGTGGAGAGACATGATCACCTACGCCACTAGGCCCGGTACTTGATGATGATGATAAATTATCTGCACGTGATTTGCATACATTATTTAGTACACTGCTGGATACCGGTCTCGTGATTTAACGCGAGTTCTGTTTTTGTTTTGTGCCTTACAGCGTCGAAAGAAAATGTAGAATTCTAGACAGAGCTCTGTTTCTTTATACATAGTTTAATTTCTGTGTCGTTTATTTATTTATTTTTTTGTTTCTTTGTATGCAAATCTACCTCTTCCGATTTCGTTGCTGGTTGCTAATACTTGTTCAATAGTTAATCAAAGACGGTCAGACCCACATTGCTTCTTTGACCGCCACATCTCGTCGGATGCTTGTTGTTTATCGCCGAGCCATTTACTTCTCCTCATTCTGCGAGTTAGTTTGACACCTACCACCAGTGTTATCGTCCCTTATTGATCTCTCCTACTTGATGTTTTCACGTCCTTGTAAAACATCTCATTTCTGTAGTTGTGACGTGGCAATCATCATCCTCGAATAAAACATCTCATTTCTGTAGTTGTGACGTGACAATCGTCATTCTCGAATAAAACATCTCATTTCTGTAGTTGTGACGTGACAACCATCATCCTCGAATAAAACATCTCATTTCTGTAGTTGTGACGTGACAATCGTCATTCTCGAATAAAACATCTCATTTCTGTAGTTGTGACGTGACAACCATCATCCTCGAATAAAACATCTCATTTCTGTAGTTGTGACGTGACAACCATCATCCTCGAATAAAACATCTCAATTTTGTAGTCTTGATTTTTCATTTGTCCTTCGTTGTAAATGTCCATGTTTAGCATTTATTAAGGAACGTTTTTATTTTTGTTTCATCAGAACGGGGTGCTATTATAATTTTATGAAATCACTAGTAGCAGATCGGAGATCATTATGTTCACAATATGATGTGAATTTGTGGTTAATGAATTTGATCATAAAAGTTTATATTTGCTGTATTTATACAAATCCATATTCAATATTTTGTATTATATTTAATATGGACGTTATAACCTTTTTTTGGTAAGAGTTAATTCTAATAATAAAGATGACAATAATGGGCATTTTATCAGCGGAGATAATCAATATGAAGGTCGATCAAAAGCGATCACTGTGTTTGTTGTGACCGAATAGTTCTGTTCTGGAATGACAATCATACCCATGTACCATGTATAGAACAGATGTCATTGCTGATGTTGGGTGGTTAATTTTGCTGCATTCTCATTCTCCTACATCTTCTCTTTTCTTCTCTTGTGTTCTGTCTTATGTTCACAAGATTGTAAAAAAAAAAAATTTCATTGAAATGTTAATATTGTTCCAGTAGGAAGCTTTTTGATTAGTGCCATGTCAGATGATATTTCTATCTGAAGGTGAACAGATCTCTTTGTGTTTATTCTATAATGATTAGATTTAATGATAATTGAAATGTTTTAAAACACAAATTAGGCTGATTGTAATATAATCATTCAAAATATATTGATATACGTTTTTCCTTAGAAATATTGGTTTTTTCCCCAAAGATGAAATAGTTTTGGGCTCTCATCATCATCATCATCGAGTGCCTTCTCCGCAACGAAGGTTGGCTACCATGGAGCGCCACTCTGTTCTGTCTCTTGCTTTGATGGTGCAGGTTGTCATAGGCTGATTTGTCCATCTTTTGATGTTACTCGTCCATGTTAGTCTTGGTCTGCCTCTGCCTCTTTTACCTTGTATTTTCCCCTCCAGGATTACTTTTAGTAGGCTGTTGTGTCTTTTAACATGGCCCAAAAATCTCATGTGTCTTGTTTGAATTGTGCTTAGTAGTTCTCTTTTAATTTTTAGTTGTTTTAAGACTTCGTTTGTTTTCTTTTCCTTCCATCCAATTCTACCTATTCTTCTATATATCCACGTTTCAAAGGCTTCAATTCTCTGTTCTGTTTTCTTGTCTAATGTCCATGTTTCTGCACCATATAGAAATATTGAGAAGATGTAACATTTTGCTATTCTTAGTTTTAGCCCTGGTGTTATTTGTTTTGATGTTAGTATGTTTTTCATGACATTAAAATTACTTTTTGTCATTCCTATTCTTTTATTTATTTCAGTTGTACATTTTCTATCACTGGTTATACTGGTCCAAGGTAGTTGTAGTTCTGAACTGTCTCCAGGTTTATTCCTTCTATTTTGATATCCACTTGTGGGTTTGAGTATCTTCTTTGTTTATGATCATAGTTTTAGTCTTTTTGATATTCATATCTAGTCCATATTTTTTGCTTCATTATTTTGCTTAATAATAATAATTTTGCTTAATTGGAATATATTTAATTTAATAATGTAAAATATATGTTTAATATAATTATTAATATATTTAATGATTGGAAAGTGCTTTCTTTATAAGATTGATTGGGAGTTCGTTTTTAAATTGCATCTTTGTTAAAATGATTGGAGTATCTTTTTCTACTTCTTCTTTCCTTCCTTCCTCATTTGCCTTTCAGCGTCGATGGTTTATTTTCCTTAAAAATAAAAAAAAAAAGAATATTTTTCTCGATAGAGTTAATCTTTCTCTTTACAGGGCAGAAAACACTTGTTTCTAACAGAAATTGCATACGTTCTCCTTTGAATGATTGAAGTACTATTTCTTTCAAATCAGTTGTGGTGTCTTTATGTTTTTAAGTCTATAATGTATGCTTTTATATGTCAACATTTGGATAATTTCTTTTCTTTAGAGTGAAAGAAATAGATTTTCATTTGCAAGAATTATTTATTTTTGTCTGCACAAAAAATAGAAGATATTCTCAGTTTGAAGTACATTTCATTATAAGATAATACATTTTCAATTACATATTTTATGAAAGCATTCATTGAAGCTAAATGAAAGCTGCACATACTATATTTCAGTGCATTTGACAACAAGCCATTGATAGAGAGAGAGAGTGTGTGTGTGAGCGAGATAAAGAAAAATACTACAGAAAATTGCAGATTAACTAAGATATCATTATGGATGGATTGATGATGCAAGCAATAGCTAATTTGGTTGTCATGGATACAGTAAAGAAAGGAGGACATGTTTATATTTGCGACAATCTTAAGAGCTTAAAATTCTCAAGGGAAGTGATTGCATGGGATTATATCTTTGGATGGAATAAATCTGATTAAGAGTTCTCTTCTCTTATTCGATAATGATTTCAAAATCTATTCTTCCCTCTTCGTGTAAAAAACATTTCCAGTTTCGTTTCTTTTTTAAATATTTGTTTTTACTTCTTGATATTTCGTTTGTTAATTATTAATAACATATTTTATTTTGTTTTGTTATTTACTTTATTAATATTTTGTGAAGTATATTTGAATAAAGCTTATTTAGGGGATAGATTTATACACATTCTGGAGCAGTTAGATTATGTAATGTATGGGATGTGTTCGTGTTAATGATGTACTAACAGCCTTGTGTGTTTATGCGTTTATATGTTGGGGCGTTTCTGGCCGTGGAGACGAGGACGCCAAGTTATTGCGATAATAATATTTAAAAAAAAATACATTCGTAATAATTTAATGTTAATTAAAATTAAAAGATGAGAACCTTATCATGAGAAAATAGTGTTTTTAACGCTAAAAGTTCTGCAAATGACATGCGGTGTGTCTCATGCATACCTTTCATGGTGATGTTTTGTATTTCATATACCCATCATTGTATGGTGATGTCTTGTATTTTATATATCCATCATTGTATGGTGATGTCTTGTATTTCGTATACCCATCATTGTTCGTTGATGTCTTGTATTTCATATACCCATCGTTATATGTTGATGTCTTGTATTTCATATACCCATCATTGTACGTTGATGTCTTGTATTTCATATACCCATCGTTATATGTTGATGTCTTGTATTTCATATACCCATCGTTATATGTTGATGTCTTGTATTTCATATACCCATCATTGTATGGTGATGTTTTTCCTCCTTCACGCTATATTAATAGTGCAGATGTTATATGTCGTAGACGGCAAAGAAATTTCTCTAATGACGTAATACACGTCGAAATTACAAGAACCGTAGTAGACGTGGAGAGAGACAGGAACGGTCACAGTGTACCAGCGATGCGCGTGACAATTTCTGTTCGAGATTATGTGAGGGGCCTCATGGGGTAATCAATAAAATAAAAAAAAACAATCTTGACGTAGTTTAGTCCATTTCTGGAATTAGCTTGTTGGGGGGGGGGGGGGGGAGTCTTCTATAATTTGAGATTGGGAGCCGCATGTGCAGTGCGGTCGACACAAGGTGTTCAGATAAGGTTCTAATTTATTGCATTCGCGCTAGTGGTAGAAGTGAGAAAGTTCATCGGTGCTACATATAGCCCAATAGAAGACAAAAATGTGGTTTTAGAAACACTGACTACATATTGATAACACATTGAAGACAAAAATGTGGTTTTAGAAACACTGACTACATATTGATGACACATAGAAGACAATAATGTAGTTTTAGAAACACTGACTACATATTGATGACACATAGAAGACAAAATTGTGGTTGTAGTAAAAAAAAAGTAAAGTACCCCCGTCACGCCAAGTGGCGTATAGGGAAATATGGTGTTAGTGACCCTATATTTTACAGGTCTTCAGCACATGGTTTTTGGGGTAATGTGGTCAGTATTACGCCCGTGCTGCTTTACTTTCCCAGAAAAAAAATCCAGTACCCATTTAAGGCTGGGTGAACCCGGAAGCCGTCGGTTGGGATCGAACCCTACCCCTTGTCCGTGGTAGTCCAGTTCACTAACCACTGAGCTATCGCGGCTCTGTGGTTGTAGCACTGACTACATGTTGATGACATATATAAGACAAAATTGTAGTTGTAGTCATCATCATCATGTGCCATACCGGTTGGCGTAGGCGATCATGCCCCTCCACAATCTTCTATCTACAGTGCATCGTATCAGTTCTGTTGTTGACTGTTTTCCATGCCATTGGCACCAAGCTATCCAGTATTTTCTCTCTTTGTCGTCCGCTATCTCTCTTTCCCTTTATTTTGCCAGTTGTAACCAAGTATTCCAACTTTCCTCTTCTCATGATATGCCCGAAAAATGTTGATTTTTTCTTTCTGTTTTTTAAGAGCTCCATTTTTGTGTTGGCCTCTTTGAGAACTTCCTCATTGGTCTTTCTAGCTGTCCAGGGAACTTTCAACATTCTTGTATGTAGTACTGACTACATATAGAAAATAAATATGTGGTTTTCCAACACTCAGCAAGAAATATCCCCTTAATAATCGACACCTCAACTGACTATAAAAACATTTCGTAGCCAGGACTGCAGACTCTGCGGCACCTCATAGATTAGTGAGTCATTTGTGACCACTCTGTCCCTGCCCAACACATATGTCACACTGGTACACTCTTCTGAGTACAAATAATAATACATAAATATTATTATATGGGGAACTTCCGAGGCGATAATAGGGAATAATAGAACAAAGAAGTATGTGTTAGCACTCGGAAAAATTGACAGACAAACAACAATAGAAAGAAAAACGAAGAACAATATATGGTCCGAAGTGGGATCGAACCCGTACTCATCAGTATTCCGTATCATCATCGTATTGAGTACGGGTTCGATCCCACTTCGGACCATATATTGTTCTTCGTTTTTTTTCTATTGTTGTTTGTCTGTCAATTTTTCCGAGTGCTAACACATACTTCTTTGTTCTATTATTCCCTACACTCTTCTGACTAGCATAGAATATTAATACGCATGCGTGTTCTATGTATGGGATGGAGCTAGAGCTATACCGTACACAGTTTCAGGTGAGATAAGGTGCTTGGTGATTTTCGTGCATGAAACTCATCTCAGAGGCGCAGCTGCTTATCTCCATGTGACAATCCCGTTGGTGTAATGTTATGGTTATAGGTGTAAAGTCATCAATGACGTTCAGTGCAACCAGGTGGCAGGGGAGATAAACTCGGCGTGGTTCGACTACCAAAGAATATGAGTAGTTTTGTTTCACTTCGATCACGTGACTTTACTTGTTTTAGGCCTGGGCTGGCAAAACTTTAATGCCCCCGTTATAGGCATTGACGGAGCCGCCATAGCTCAGTTGTTAGTGAATTTGACCACAAAGGACAAGGGGTAGGGTTCGATCCCAACCGACGGCAAATTGCAGATTAACAAAGATATCATTGTGGATGGATTGATGTGATGATGCAAGCAATAGCTAATTTGGCGTCCCCGCTCCCCACACGATCGTATTCGATTCGTTTATTATTATTTGCCTCCGTAAGAAATGAGCCATCTTACTTCCTAATGTGATGTTGTATCTTGTACACATGAACACGTATATGTTTCTTATTTTATTGTCCATTTGAGAAAGATCCGGATGGAAGTCTTGTAAAATGTACGCCCGCCACATCAAAGAAGATATCCAATGAAGTTGTGATGCTGGCCACAGCCATCACGCCTCGCCAACGACACTAAACCTCTCCGGACTATTTCCATTGTATTTTTTCTTCTATAAAATCTCATTTCTACTGCAGGGCCGTTTTCGTTCTTTAAGGCTGTCACTGCCTTGAGATGGCGTCCTAACACTTGTTGGGCCTAGCGGTGGCCGGTCAAAGGACACAAAGAGCAGGTCTCTCTTTCTTCCTTCTTCAGGCTGCACGCCACGCATCACCTGTTGTAGGTTACCTGGACAACCTGTTCACTGGCCATTGACACTTAGGCCGAACCAGCGATCTTTGTTCTTTCTTCTCGCTGTCTTTCTTCTTTACTTCACTTCCTGTGCTTCAAATTTTATTTCATCCTTCAATCTGAAGTGTGCGACATAAAAACGCTGCGGTGAAATCCACATTTGCAAAGAGAGATAAGGAGAGGAACAAGAAATGAGTTAACATTTTGTTGACAACAAAATCGCAAGAATCATCGTCAGCTTTTTAAGTTACAAATATATTTATGACAAGAGAAGAAGAATATATTTATGACAAGAGAAGAATATATTTATGACAAGAGAAGAAGATGAATAAATGTCTGTGTACAGGTCACGAGTGATTGGATCACTTGTTTTAACATTATTTTATGACATTTGCATGATGGTTTAGACAGATGAGGAGCCGCGATAGCTCAGTGGTTAGTGAACTGGACTACAAAGGACAAGGAGCAGGGTTCGATCCCAACCGACGGCTTCCGGGTTCACCCAGCCTTAAATGGGTACCGGATTTTTTTGTGTGAAAGTAAAACAGCACGGGCGTGATACCGACCACATTACCCCAAAAATCATGTGCTGAAGGTCTGTAAAATGTATGGTCACTAACACTATATTTCCCTATATGCCGGGGGTACTTAACCTTTTTTTTTTTTTTTTTTTTTTTACTTTAGACAGATGCTAAAATCGCAGCACCAGTATCCAGTTGCAGACCTCGATGTTTCATTATCGGCAACAGTGCTAGCATTTCTTAATTCGCTCTCCGTCGCGAAAAGCTATACGGAATTGCTTTCTCTTCTGCGATCATATATATAACGAGATGTCGATAAATGTGTGAATTAATAACGACGCTGACTATCACCATCAATTGCCATGCCTGCTGGCGTAAGTGATTATGTCTCTCCATAACTTTCAATCTCGACAGTTGAAAAAAATCATTTCTGTTGTTGATCTTCTGCCCAGCCAGTCTCTTCATCTATCTAATATCTTTGCACTCTGCATTCCTCAATCTCTTTGTCACTTAATTTTTCCAGTTGTCACAATATATTCCAGCTGTTCCCTTCTCATTTCATGGCCAGAAAAAATGATGATTGTTTGTTCCAAATATTATAAATTTATTTAAGAACTCCCTTTCTTATTTATGTTGTCAAAAATGGATTGCACAGTATCCTTCTCGCTGCTTTTGCCTGAGCCGTTCTGCATCTCACCTCTGTTGTACATCTACCATACCACCTGTGGTTAACATTGTTCCCGGACATTTAAATTTATTTACCTGATTTAATATTGTTCCACTTGTCTTTATTATGCATTGCGTTGATGTCTTTTTCTTTGTTGCTACCATTACTTTCTTCTATGTTTTTACTATCTTCGCCGTCTACGCGTATGTCTTATAAAATTTTGATTATTTCTTGGTGTTTTGCTTTGTCAAATGTTTTGGTATAATCTATGAAACATATGTATATATCTGTTTTCACCTCTATGGCTCTTTGTACTAAAGATCTTATGATGAATGTGACATTGTTCGTACCTATACCTCCAACAAAACCACTGTTCATCACTAATTTCTGGACTGATTTTGTTTCGCACTCTTCGCATGACGATTCTTAGTAATATTTTAATCATGTGACTCATACGACTTAATGTGCGATGATAATAACATTCACTCGCCACCAGATTTCTTCCTTACAAGAACTTCATACATGAGGAGCTTTCCACAGTTAGCGATTGAATTTGCACAGTAAACACCGAAAATGGGAAATGGATTTTACGTAACAAAATTTGCAGATAAAACGTTTTGCTCTGATGAATATATATGTACGCCTATTTTTATCACGTGTACGCCTATTTTTATCATGTGGAGCAGAACGATTGCAGACGAGGTGTACAGGTCACGTGGCAAAAGATTCAAGTAACCTTCAGAAGGAGATATTTTTGACGGTGGAGATTGGTGGTGTCACTTGTCTAGTGCTCTTTATCCCAGCGGCGTTGAACATTTTTGAAGCTTGGGTGTTGTAGTGTTGTTTCCTTGTGGCTTCTTATAGACAACCTGACGACTAGGTGGTCTTAAGGCAGACCTCTGGGCAGGAACGTTCCAGATGACAATTAAAAAAAATACACAGAAATCAAACTACAAGGCGATAATGGGCTGAATCTCAAGAAAGGGGAAAAAAAACATAAATATCCCTGCTGTCCAGACCTTGGTCAGGCACTGACTGAACTAAAATTGGCAGGCGAGCTGACCAGTCAGTCAGATGAGAAATGAAGGGGGTGGTCCTACACCCCACCCCCCGTTTGCTAGCTGTTTATCTCTGACGAAATCCCTAGAGGCTAGGAACTGAATTTTGCGTGTTAACCCATTTTTTCCCTGGCAGCCGTGTGCACAGTGGTCCCTCGCCACACAGGCAGATAACTCCGACTTTGGAGGTACTTATATTTTTTTTTTCGTCCATGTATAATTGACGTTTCAAGCCGGGCCTTGCTGGTGAGACCAGGGGTGGTTGCCGCAGAGAGAAATCATAAGTAAAAATTCCAACTGGTGCAGCCGGAATTTGAACCCACAACCTCTCTGTCTCGACGCCGGCGTCTTGCCTTGAGACCAACCAGTCCCCCTGGATGGTTTCTAAAAATATGGGGAGCTGGGTACAAGATGCGTATACAATTGTGTATATCTAGAACAAAGGGTGTACATATTGTTCGACATGTTTCTTTGTTGTAGATTTGTTTTGGGTGTTCAAGATTGAAAGCTAGTCACGAGCGAGGGTGATTTTTCAAAAACTGGAACAAGGAATCCGTGGTTTCTTCGTGTAGTTACGCTCTCCATACTGATCTCTTGGGTGGTAATATTGGATGTCTTGCCCTCTGACATAACGACAATATTCGGCAGGTACCGTTAAAGAACCCTTCTTTCATCTATTCTCGATCAGGAGCCGCTTTCTGTTATGCGACCAAAATTTACTGCTGTCCATTCCTTGATGTTGTCTTCCCACGATTGGAGGCCACAGAGATGGGATTTCTCAGAAGAATGTTGAAAGTTCTCTGGACAGCTAAAAAGACCAATGAGGAAGTTTTCAAAGAGGCCAACACAAAAAAGGAGCTCTTAAAAAACACCAGAAAGCAGCAATCAACATTTTTCGGGCACATGAGAAGAGGAAAGTTGGAATACTTGGTTACAACTGGCAAAATAAAAGGAAAGAGAGATCGTGGGCGACAAAGAGAAAATACTGGATAGCTTGGTGTCATGGCATGGAAAACAGTCAACAACAGAACTGATACGATGCACTGCAAATAGAAGATGGTGGAGGGACATGACCACCTACGACAACCGGTATGGCACATGATGATGTCTTCCCACAGCTTTCCCGGTTAACCTTGACTTGCTTTGTTCCATGCTTTGTTCCATGCTACTATTCATTGCAAAATGTTCATAACAACCGTATAGATAATTGTGATATGTCAGCGCCATTTTAATGTCTGCTCTTTAAGTGTTGGCGGTAAGTCTTTGCTTGGTTTGGTGGCTCACGGTGTAGCAATGTCAGTGTTGGAATGACACCTAGATGTGTTAATAGTATAAGACAATATATTCACATGGGCGTGGGATGGGCGCCTTTAAATTTATAACCCCCCAAAATGGTCATACTTTTAATTTTTGTTTGTGACTGATCTGCGCCCTCATTAAGAAACACGTCTTCTGCGAATCACAAAAGCAGGGATGTTAAATGAACGACAGGTGACCTGCGACACTTATTCATGAATGTCATTGTGAGCATCATTCAATCAAAGGCTTACAATTTGTGAACATCTTTCAATCAAATGCTTACAAGTTGTGAACAATTTGGTGGTAAAGTTCAGGTAGTTGTGGTTAGACATAACCTCAGCGAGCATCGCTTCCGTCCATCTGTGAGTTCAAATCCCGCCTGAACCAGTAGTGATTTTTATTTATAATTTCTCTCTGCGGCAACCACCCCAGGTCTCAGCAGCGAGGCCCGGCTTGAAACGTCATTTACTCATGAACGGAAAAAAAATATGAGTACCTCCGAAGTCGGACTTATCTGCCTGTACGGCGAGGGACTCCTGTGCACACGTCTGCCATGGATAAATGGATTAACACGCACAATTTAAGTACTAAGTCTTTAGGGATTTTGTCAGAGGTCAAAAATGGCGGATGCAATAAAAATATACATGTAGCAGTTCGGTTTAAGAAAAAATAGCGATTACAGACTTGCACTGTGATGTCCTGTGACGTGGCGCTTTAGGACAACTTGAGAATCCTTATTGCCCATTAATCTATCTTTTAATTCTAGCAGGTTCTACCCAGGCTGGACGAGTATGACCGGCTAGGAGTCTGGCATTACAAAAAAAAAATTACCACCTCTAATGTTATTTTTATTTGATTTACAACTTCAAATCATTTTATTTTTATCGTAGAGACATCGTATGCCGGCTATCTTTCTCTAACCATCAGGAGAGCTAAAACGCTTGTGATAACGGCCGTATATGGGATACTGATGCTCAATAAATATCGCCGTTTTAGATATTTGTGTTTAGACACCTATTTATCTACCAAAATACATCATTCTTCTTCTTCTTTCCTTCCTCATTTGCCTTTCAGCGTCGATGTATCAAAATGAATTGCTGAGCTAAATATATATATATTTTTTACCTGGGCGGAAATCTGAGCGTTGGTGGTTGGGACCCCAAACGGGTTTGAGACCTCTAATCTGCACCTGCCCACGCCCTTGATATTATGGTAATTTACTCCGTTCTGGTTAGTAATTCCCATTTCCTGGTATTTGGCTATTAGCATCGTTTAGGCAATTTCCGCACCATCAGGCACTTAATACGTCTTCTATTATTAGACTTGTAATAGCGGTGCAATAAATAGACACGTGTTACCCCGACAGTCACCAATCAAGGTCCCATGTAAGGACATGCGAGAGGATTCGTTGTGTAAGGAGGAGGAAGAGGGGGGGGGGGGTGAGATAGTTACCTGAGAGGTTTATTTTTAGTTATGCCATTTTTGTTTTGTAGACAGGCCAAAGAAAAATACTGAATGGCCATGAAAGCAATGATCTTAGAAAGAGAAGATGGCCATTTGTAGGACGTGTGTTGAGAGTTATTGAGTTATTAGCGGGTCATCATCATGTCACTCCGAACATGTCTACAGGTGCTCAGATCCCCTCCTCACCAAGTCTCGTTGTGTCCAGCGACTGACGACTCCAGTTCTATGTTGGTTAATTACTCCTCTTACACGGTCACTAAGTTTCTCGCTTCTGGTTGTGTCCATCTTAACTCCCATCTCTTTCATCCGAAGGAGTATGTGCACTCAAGGTTGTCGAAGTCCTGTGTCCTTACCACTTCCCTGAAGGCATTGCTGATGTCCACCCGATCAATTGATTGGTCTTCAACAAAAGCGCAGCTAGCCAACCTGTCCGCTCTTTCATTACTCCATACTCCCGCATGTCCTGGGACGTAGACAAAGGTGTTCTTACGTATTTGTGACTTCTGCAATGACTCTACCAATTGCATACGTACAGATCAGTGTGTGTTGAGAACAGACAACGAAATTCTAAAACAGGTTCTTCTATGGTAATCAGGATACAGAAAAAGAGGAAGGACTAGCGATATACTAAAAAAAAAGACACTGCTAAGAGAAGCAAAGTTAGCAGGCATAGACCAATTTGATGATATCAAACATCTCGCCAGGGATAGCGGTGGGTGGCGAATACACGACGAGATCTATGCGACACTGGAAGGATCGAGATAATTTTTTGTTTCAATTACTTGGGCGTGTCCGATGCTTTTGTGAGGCTGGAGAATGAAGATCGCATGCCCAGTGCGATCGCCACGAGGTGTACGGGTCATTGTATTATTGTTTTTTTTTTTTTTTTTAATATTTCAGTGACGATTGAAGAATTATTTTAAAATCCCGTCATTGATTTGGGTCTGAGGTGTCACAAATTGGTAAATTCGCGTGCGGGTCCGCTGTAAGTCTCGGTGAAACATGGACAATTACAAGTCTTGCTGAAAGGAAGACGGTACAACATTGTGGCCACAAGCCTTTTACAGTATCATAGGACAGCAAACACGTGCTAGGCGAATACATCGGTACAAACACGTGCTAGGCGAATACATCGATACAAACACGTGCTAGGGGAATACATCGGTACAAACACGTGCTAGGGGAATACATCGGTACAAACACGTGCTAGGGGAATACATCGATATATTTCTACTGAGCTGAGTCATCATCATCCTGTGCTTTACTGGCTGTCGGTTGTTTTCTTTTCTTTCCAACCTATTCTTCTATATATATATACATTTCAAAGGCTTCAATTTTCTGTTTTGCTTTCTTGTCTAATGTTCATGTTTCTGCACCATACAGGACCAATAGAAAGACTCAATATTTATATATACTATGCTGTGACTATACAATATTAATTTCTCAATATTTCTAAGTGTCAAATACATGAACTACTCATTCCTAGTTATTAGAGAGCCATTAGTGTAGGGGATAGCGCCCCGGCTTTAATTTAACACGATGGAGGTCAGCAGAAAAGGGAGATAAGATACATGGCTCGCTGGGTTGGATATTTTGTTAATGGCAAGGATGATCAAGGGTCTTATGACCTGCCTGTTCTGTGGTCGGGTTTGGTGGAACATAATTGGTTTCACGCATCCACGGCGGCCAGTGTTACAGGGAACACGGAGCACGTGACCTTTCCCCCTTCAGTGATGTTGATATCATGTCACGTGGTCGGTGCGAGATATTAACTCTTAGAGTCAGTTGAAGCACGTGGTGAGATGTAGTTCTTTCCTTGATTTCCTGGAAGCTGCTGCTTACGGTTAACATGTTTCCATGTGAGGTACTGCAATACTCAGTTTGTTTCTTTATCAAGAGAATGTGAAACTGCATGTGCGGATGTTGCATTCTATCTATCTATCTATTGACCTTTCGAGCCGTAACCGGCCCATAGGGCGTAGACCAAGATACACCTTCTCCTATATGAATTTTTGTTCTAGCAGTTTTCTTTTAAAGATATTTTATCAAATCTCGCCATCTGTCTCTGTTCTGTGCAAGCAGTTCTATCTCATTGAGGGAGCCGATTCCTGCTGCTCTTGCCTCTCTCATCAATGTTCTTCTCAGTGTCTCCCTGGGTCTTCCTCTTTTTCTTTTACCTGTTGTTTCCCATATGAGGGCTTGCTTTGCTATTCGATTATTATCTCTTCTCATCACATGTCCAACGTATGACCATCGTCTTTTCTTTATTACTGAAGATATTAGTGGTTGATTGGCGATTTCTCTAATTTCCTCGTTTGTTTTGAATTCGTTCCATTCTATACCAAGTATTTTCCTTAGACATTTATTTTCGAATGCGTTCAACTTTGTTTCTATATCTCTTGTTGTTTTCCAGCTTTCACACGCATACGTAAGGGTTGATAGTACATTTGATTTGAATAGCCTAAGTTTTGTGTTTGTGCTAATGAGTTTTGATTTCCACAACTTTTCAAGGCTTCTGAAAGACATTGCTGCTTTAGCCAGTCTGATTCTAATTTCTTTGCTCGTATCCCCTTCTCGATCAATGTGACTTCCAAGATAGATGAAGTGATCGATCTCTTCTACTGGTTTGTTTTCCATGTATATTTTGTCACTTGTTGGAATTAAACTTTTCATGACTTTAGTCTTTTCATGATTGACCTCAAGCCCAATTTTGCTGGCTATTGATGATAGTTCATTTGTGTTTTCCTGCATCGTTTTTATCTGATTGCTGATGAGAACTATGTCATCAGCAAAGTCCAGGTCCTCCAAATGGTCTCCTTGTATCCATTCGATGCCTTTATTACCAGTGCAGCATTTCTTCATTATGAAGTCCATAACAATTCCAAATAACAAGGGCGATAAAATACATCCTTGTTTAACCCCAGTTTCTATTGGGAAACATTCGCTCAGTCCTTCCTCTGTTCGAACTGCACATGTGTAACCATCATACATGTCTTTGATAATATTTATGATTTTTGATGGTAAGCCATATTGCTTCAGAATTTTCCACAAAGAATCTCTATGAATACTATCAAATGCTTTTTTGAAGTCGATGAAGTTAAGTACAAAAGGTTTTTGCTTTTCAATGTGTTCCTCCAATATAAGTCGTAGAGTGAAAATGTGGTCAAGACAGCTTCTCCCTTTTCTAAACCCAGCCTGTTCTTCACGCATTACTGTATCTATTGAATCCTTTATTCTATTTAGGATGATTTTACAGAATAATTTTGAGGCAACTGACAAAAGTGTCACGCCTCTCCAATTGTTACAATCTCTAAGATTGCCCTTTTTTGGGATCTTAACAATGATTCCTTTTTTCCATTTATGAGGCGTCTTCTCTGTTTTCCAAATGATGTTGAACATTTTTTGGAGATGTATTAAATTATGGCTATCAATTGCCTTGAGGATCTCAGCTGTTAACTTATCCTCTCCAGCAGCCTTGTTATTGGTCATTAGCTTTAAGGTGGTTTCTATTTCACTCAAGGTGAAGTCATCTAAATTTACATCTAATTCTGCTGCTGGTGTTTCAGCTTCAAAATCTATTAAACTGTGAGGTAGTGGACGGTTAAGAATTTCTTTGAAGTGTTCCGCCCAACGGGCTTTTATGTCTGCGCTTGTTGTTAGCATTAATCCAGATTTGTCTAGAATTGGTGTTCCACTGGATGTATAGGTGTTTGTCAGCATCTTTTGTACAGTATAAAGAGTTCTGCTGTCTCCTGTAATTGCAGCTGTCTCTGCTTTCTCTGCCAAGTTGTCTATATAAGCTCTTGTATCTCTTCTTGCCGAACTTTTCACTTTGTTGTCTAATTCTTTGTATGTTGCTTTTGCCAGAACCTTTCCAAGATCTGTCTTTACATTAGTCATGGCTCTCTTCGCTTCTCTTCTTTCTTTGATGTATTTCCATGTGGTGTCTGAGATCCAAGCTCGTTTTTCCATTTTCTTCAGTCCAGCACTTGCTTCTGCTGCTGTCATTAGTATTTTGCTCTGTGAGTCCCACATTTCATTGATATCTAAGTCTATTTCACCAAGTGCTGAATAACAATTACTTAGCTCTATGTTAAACTTTTCCTTTATTGCTTCATCTTTCAGTTTATGACTATCAATTTTATGTGCAATTGACCTCTTCTGTTGGTTTCTAAATTTTAATCTTATTTTCCCAATGCACAGGTTGTGGTCACTATTAACATCAGCACCTCTGTATGCTCTTACATCTATTAATGATGATCTGAATTGTTGTTTAATACATAGGTGGTCAATTTGATTTGATGTTCTATCATCAGGAGATATCCATGTTGTTTTGTGGATATTTTTATGTGGAAATAATGTCCCACCTATAACTAAATTTTCTATTAAACATAATTCTATTAATCTTTCTCCATTCTGACTTGTTGTATTACAGCCTTCTCTCCCCATCACATGTTCCACTCCTGCGTTATCTTGTCCTACTTTGGCGTTGAAGTCTCCCATTACAATTAAAAGATCGTGTTTTGGTATTTTGTTTATAAGTTGTTGCAGTTGGTTATAAAAATCATCCTTAACTTCATCATCAGCTTCGTTAGTAGGCGCATAACATTGAATAATTGAAAGTCTTCCATGTTTTGTTTTGTATCGTGTTCGTATCAGACGGCTATTTACCGGTTCCCATTCTAATAAACTTCTTGCAGCTTTGTCTGTCATCATTATGCCTACTCCTTCACGGTGTTTTCCATCTTCCCTTCCAGAAAAAAACTACTATTTTATTATCAATAGATCTCCTACCTGTTCCAGGCCAGCGCATTTCGCTTAATCCTAAAATATCTAGATCGTATCTGTCCATCTCGCTCGCGACCTGTGCATGTTTCGTCGGAGCGGCCATTGTTCGCACATTCCAGAATCCTATTTTTGTTGTTGTTTTAGGGCCGAACAAATTATCACTACTATCTACTGCTAATTTACACATTCTGTATCAGGTCTACGTTTCATTAACAACATCGTTTTTACGATAGCGGCTTGTTAAACCTCTGATCAACGGTTCTATACCAAGCCGGAGAAAAATAATTCCTCCATTTTGGAAACAACCGGAAACGGAAAAAAAAAAAAAAAAAAAAAAAAAAATGTTGCATTACTCGCCTAATTAATCAGTAGATTTTAGCACAGAGTATTACCATACAGGACTGTATACTACTTCTTCTGCGATCATGGCTCATTCAGATTAGGACTCCAGACTCTCTTATGAAGGTAGCTGTCTGTTTAAGTGATTCGGTTGCCCCGTATAGTTTGTCATCCAGGGAGGTGGGCGTGGACCACATTGCTCTTCTCAGGTCTGTGTACTGGGGGCAATCCTGTAGAACATGTTTTGTTGTCATGTTATCTAGGGTACAGTGGCATAGGTTTGGAGTTCCTATTGTGAATTTGGTGAACATGTGGTTTCTCATTTTGTTGTGGCCAGTGCGTAGGTGAAGTATGATGACTTGATCCACTCTAGAGACCTATAAGAGAGTGATTCAGTTGCTGGCCTGTTTTACGTTGGGCATGTTTACAGATAAGGGAGCCGCGATAGCTCAGTGGTTAGTGAACTGGACTACAAAGGACAAGAGGTAGAGTTCGATCCCAACCGACAGCTACCGGGTTCACCCAACCTTTAATGGGTGCCGGATTTTTTTTCTGGGAAAGTAAAGCGGCACGGGCGTAATACTGACCACATTACCTCAAAAATCATGTGCTGAAGGTCTGTAAAATGTAGGATCACTTACGCCATATTCCCTATACGCCACTTGGCGTGACTTTACTTTTTTTTATGTTCACAGATGTTCGTTGACTTGTCCCGTGTGCGCATTATCTCTTTTGTATATCTTGCGGCACGGGTGATGGCTCGGTCAGCTTGGTTTGTCGCGTTTGTTCTCGTTGGTTGTTTCTCAACAGTTGGTAACAAGCAACTTCACTAATCTGGTACTTTATTTCCCTTTTTTTTTTTTTTTATTTCAGCGGGATTTTAAATATTTTTTCGGGGGGGGGGGGGGGCAGCACTGGGTAGTTTAGTGGTAAGACATCGGCTTCTGGACGGGAAAGTCCAGGGTTCGATTCTCGCTACTGGCGTTTTACGCTTCAAATGCGTGGCTCTGGTGTGATGTTTAGTCCTCTCGGATAACGTGCCGGGGGAAGGGGGACCATGAAGCTCTCTGTACTCTTGCGCACGTTAAAGGACCCTTGACAGTTAAAAATCTAGAAGAGTAGGCAGAAACTGACCGCCGTCCGGGCAAAAATATTACGGTAATCTGCCTATGACGGCGACGGATGTGTCGGGCCGAAAGACGCAGATAACGCTGCTTTGGCTTAAATTGGCGACACAGCGCGCCGTCGATCGTTGAAAGGGTGAAACTTTAATAAAAAGATAACATCTTTATTTAGAATTCTCATTTCTTTGACCAAAAAACCGGCAGAGAGTAGAGCAACATAAACACTCTTCCACGTGCTGCCGTCTAGGTCCATGAATCGACACCTGCCCCTGGTTGAAATCATTGGTCATAACATCGACATTATAGTCAAGTTTGAATGGAGCTTTGGAAGTGCGCACGATACCTGCCCCTGGTTGAAATCATTGGTCATAACATCGACATTATAGTCAAGTTTGAATGTGCAGGCGATGTCTGTCACATTTACCATACCCAGTAATGTTTGCACGTGGACATGTGAATCCAGGAAATACTTTCTCCATTGAGCTCATTGACTGTCCGTTATCACTCTACTAATCCCTGGGCTTGTTTATCAAAGGTTGTTAATTTCCCAAACAAATATTGTATGGCGAACTTAAGGGCGGAAAGAGACCAAAGGGCAGATCAGTGATAAGATATAAGAGTTTTTGCAGGGCTTCCGCGAGGGAAGTCTCTATCAGTGAAAGAAATTGGGAAAATCTGGCTGCAGATCGTAGCACATGGAGAATACAAATGAAGTGGCAGTGCTGATATCAAAATCAGAAGACAAAAAGCGCAAGAGAAAGGAGACGATGCTAGGCACTACGAATACATATTGTTCCTTATCCGGCTTGTTGGAGGAGCTACTGAGTTAAGTGCTCTGTGCACACCGTGAGCTGTGTGTTTCATCCGTTTTGATCATGTTCCGATATTCCAATTGTTTACGATGAATGCTGATATCGTATGACAGGGAACAGTTGGCCGTGTTCACTTTCTGTGCGATTTCGCCTTATGTCTTTTGGCGTGTGATGAGACTGCTATGATGGGGACTACAGCTACCTTTCTTTGTTTGGGAGATGAGTTATTAATTCGGATGATTCCACTGGCACGGCGGTTGAGCAATTATGGATTTTAATTCGTTTGCAGTGATACCGAGGCCTTCCATAACCAAATTGTTCCTTTTGCGGATGCATCTGTCTGTCCATTATTGGCAGATTCGGGTTTGAGACACACTGTTCACCAAAGCAGCACCCAGCATAAGACACTAATCATCATCAAGTACCGGACCTGCTGGCGTAGGTGATCATGCCTCTCCGCAACTTTCGATCACGACAGTTATTTATTATTTCTGTTGTTGACCTTCTGCCAAGCTATTCTTTTAAGCTGTCTGGTATCTTTTTCTTTACCTTCCCTCTATCTCTTCGTCCCTCAATTTTTCCAGTTGTTCTTTTCTCACCACATGGTCAAAAATGATGATTGTTTCTTCCTACTATTGGAAATTAGCTCTCTTAAGACACTAATAGTAAAAGTAAAGTGCCCCTGTCACGCCAAGTGGCGTGTAGGGAATATGGTGTTAGTGACCATAAATTTTACAGACCTTCGGCACATGATTTTTGGGGTAATGTGGTCGGTATTACGCCCATGCTGCATTACTTTCCCAGAAAAAAAAATCCGGTACCCATTAAAGGCTGGGTGAACCGCACCCCTTCGGCTGGGATCGAACCCCACCTCTTGTCCTTTATAGTCCAGTTCACTAACCACTGAGCTATCGCGGCTCCCATTTAAGACACTAGTAGTTTTACCAAACTACTGACTTACCATGATTCCTTGCTCCCAACCGTGTGACAAAACGCCAAAGGCGATATAATAATGTTAATACATTTAGTACTAAGAACAAACCAAGAACTATTCTGCACACACGGGGGACTTACCGATAATTTAAACACGGGACATTTCGTACCGATAAGATTATACTAAACCAGTTCAGGAAGGTCAACTCGATACTCAATATTAAATCTGTTTTCTAAAAGACACCGAAGTGAAGTCAATTTAACTGTCACTACGTTTCTTGATTGATTTATCTTAAGTCTGTTATAGCACGTACTTGCGTCATAGTTTTGATCACTGACATTTTAGAGAGCCGTTGCTTGTACTTAAGTGTTATGTTATCAGGCCCCAGTGAGACCCATCAACGGTAAATAATATTGGGCGCTTTGTCAGTTCTTGTTTCTACGTTTCAAGATTTGGCTTTGTATATTGGTGGTTTTTGCAGTCGAATGGATGGCCGAGTCGATAAATTGTTGTCTTGGGTTTGTATACTGGTTGTTTTTGCAGTCCAGTGGGTAGCCGAGTCGATACATTGTTGTCCTGGGGTTGTATACTGGTTGTTTTTGCAGTCCAGTGGGTAGCCGAGTCGATCGATAAATTGTTGTCCTGGGATTGTATACTGGTTGTTTTTGCTATCGAATGGGTGGCCGAGTCGATAAATTGTTGTCCTGCAAAACAGGAGGGTACAGGTTCGAATCATGGTAGGGTCAAACATTTGATGTTGGAGGTGGGATAAGAATTCTGACCTAAACACCTCGCAGCGACTGCATTAAATAATGAAGCAGCCCTCATTACCAAGTCTTTGTTCCCCACTTGTATGAAGTTCCTTTCCTCTTCCTTTGGAACACCAGAGTTCTGTCTACATTGACTCGAACAGAAATTACTTTCTACTTCATGAGTTCAACACTTCTAGCAGAAATTACTTTCTACTTCATGAGTTCAACTCCTTTAACATAAATTACTTTCTACTTCATGAGTTCAACTCCTCTAACATAAATTACTTTCAACTTCATGAGTTCAACTCCTCTAACAGAAAATACTTTCTACTTCATGAGTTCAACTCCTCTAACATAAATTACTTTCAACTTCATGAGTTCAACTCCTCTAACAGAAAATACTTTCTACTTCATGAGTTCAACTCCTCTAACATAAATTACTTTCTACTTCATGAGTTCAACTCCTCTAACAGAAAATACTTTCTACTTCATGAGTTCAACTCCTCTAACATAAATTACTTTCTACTTCATGCAGTCAGCTTCTCTTATATTTTACACCACTCCATTAGAACAAACGCACCGTTATTGTTTCCGTGTTATAAGATCAAGGGAAAGACACGAACAATATCCAAGGTTTGTCTAAGAACTTATCATGGTAGGAAGTCAACAACAGAATAGAGCAATTATTTGAAACAGAAAGTTGTGAAGACAATCAACTCATCTACACCACAGATACAGAAGTTGATGATGATGATGTTGGCTCCTCTTAAATATTTAACTGACCGAATTCCATGTGACACTTTCATAACGAATTTCTGACTGGTTCCAAGACCAGAAGTCTACGGTAATATCAGAGAATGCATTAATTTCCCATTAACAGGTGATCAATCATGAAATTATAAGCATAAACAAAACAGGATTTATTAAATGAGAATCATAGAAAGAATAACATGTTGGAGGGAAGAGAAAGTCTAATCTAGAATTGAAGCTGCTGCACCATTTTGACCATGCATCGTGCTATTATGGAAGCGTGTGAGTTAACATTTTGACCATGCATCGTGCTATTATGGAAGCGTGTGAGTTAACATTTTGACCATGCATCGTGCTATTATGTAAGCGTGTGTTAAAATTTTGACCGTGCATCGTGCTATTATGGAAGCGTGTGAGTTAACATTTTGACCATGCATCGTGCTATTATGGAAGCGTGTGAGTTAACATTTTGACCATGCATCGTGCTATTATGGAAGAGTGTGAGTTAACATTTTGACCATGCATCGTGCTATTATGGAAGCGTGTGAGTTAACATTTTGACCATGCATCGTGCTATTATGGAAGCTGCTGCACCATTTTGACCATGCGTCGTGTTATTATGGAAGCGTGTGAGTTAACATTTTGACCATGCATCGTGCTATTATGGAAGCGTGTGAGTTAACATTTTGACCATGTATCGTGCTATTATGGAAGCGTGTGTTAACATTTTGACCGTGCATCGTGCTATTATGGAAGCGTGTGAGTTAACATTTTGACCATGCGTCGTGTTATTATGGAAGCGTGTGAGTTAACATTTTGACCGTGCATCGTGCTATTATGGAAGCGTGTGAGTTAACATTTTGACCATGCATCGTGCTATTATGGAAGCGTGTGTTAACATTTTGACCGTGCATCGTGCTATTATGGAAGCGTGTGAGTTAACATTTTGACCATGCATCGTGCTATTATGTAAGCGTGTGTTAACATTTTGACCGTGCATCGTGCTATTATGGAAGCGTGTGAGTTAACATTTTGACCATGCATCGTGCTATTATGGAAGCGTGTGAGTTAACATTTTGACCATGCATCGTGCTATTATGGAAGCGTGTGAGTTAACATTTTGACCATGCATCGTGCTATTATGGAAGCGTGTGAGTTAACATTTTGACCATGCATCGTGCTATTATGTAAGCGTGTGAGTTAACATTTTGACCATGCATCGTGCTATTATGTAAGCGTGTGTTAAAATTTTGACCGTGCATCGTGCTATTATGGAAGCGTGTGAGTTAACATTTTGACCATGCATCGTGCTATTATGGAAGCGTGTGAGTTAACATTTTGACCATGCATCGTGCTATTATGGAAGAGTGTGAGTTAACATTTTGACCATGCATCGTGCTATTATGGAAGCGTGTGAGTTAACATTTTGACCATGCATCGTGCTATTATGGAAGCGTGTGAGTTAACATTTTGACCATGCATCGTGCTATTATGGAAGCTGCTGCACCATTTTGACCATGCGTCGTGTTATTATGGAAGCGTGTGAGTTAACATTTTGACCATGTATCGTGCTATATGGAAGCGTGTGAGTTAACATTTTGACCATGTATCGTGTGTGTTAACATTTTGACCGTGCATCGTGCTATTATGGAAGCGTGTGAGTTAACATTTTGACCATGCGTCGTGTTATTATGGAAGCGTGTGAGTTAACATTTTGACCGTGCATCGTGCTATTATGGAAGCGTGTGAGTTAACATTTTGACCATGCATCGTGCTATTATGGAAGCGTGTGTTAACATTTTGACCGTGCATCGTGCTATTATGGAAGCGTGTGAGTTAACATTTTGACCATGCATCGTGCTATTATGTAAGCGTGTGAGTTAACATTTTGACCATGCATCGTGCTATTATGTAAGCGTGTGTGTTAACATTTTGACCATGCACCGTGCTATTATGTACGCGTGTGAGTTAACAATTTGACCATGCATCGTGCTATTATGTAAACGTGTGGGCTAAATGTTATCTTTTATCATTGTGTGATCATGTGCAATATAGGGGTGGGTGGCTTTGGTGCTGAGTGCTCTTTCTTACATGCCTAGCTTTGGGCTTCATTCTGTTGTAGTAATCAATTTCACTCTCTCCCTCGCTTCCTTTCTCTTTCCAGAGATATGTGTAGAAAGCAGACATCGTTTAGTATACCTTGACCTACTAAGAGTACTTAGATACAGTATTTTTTTTTTCGTTCGCCAGCTTTTAGCTCTGACGAAGTCCCTAGACACTAGGAACTGAATTTTGCGTGTTAATCCATTTTTCCCTGGCAGCTGTGTGCACAGGGGTCACTAGCCGCACAGGCAGATAACTACGACTTCGGAGGTACTCATATTTTTTCCGTCGATGAGTAAATGACGTTTCAAGCCGGGCCTCGCTGCTGAGGCCAGGGGTGGTTGCCGCAGAAAGAAATCATAAATAAAAATCCCAACCGGTGTAGCCGGGATTTGAACCCACAACATCTCTGTCTCGATGCCAACGTGTTGCCTCGAAATCAACCAGTCCCAGGCACAGTATGAAAATCGCAAATTGGTTTGGGTATTGTCCAATTTATGTCTCATATTCTTTGGTGTTCAAACTGGTGATTATGCAAACGTGACTCTTTGTCCAGTTTATGTCTCATATTCTTCGGTATTCAAACAGGTGATTATGCAAACTTGACTCTTTGTCCAGTTTATGTCTCATATTCTTCGGTATTCAAACAGGTGATTATGCAAACTTGACTCTTTGTCCAGTTTATGTCTCATATTCTTCAGTGTTCAAACAGGTGATTATGCAAACGTGACTCTTTGTCCAGTTTCATGATGGAGGAGAAAGAACAACATAATGAAACGGCGATGCGACGTTAGATTTACTCAACTCGTGAAATACTGGACAAAGTCTCTAACAAGACAAAAAAAACCCAGACATTTTATTTTCTTCAGATTTGTATGTTTCAATCTATTTCTCCTTTTTTTTTGTTTACTGTATAACTTCCGTACCTCATATGCCATGTTATCACGTGAAGCATATATCGTTTAAGGTTTGTTCTCGCCTGGTATTTAAGCCACATTGAATGTACAATTAATCTGTCAATTCCATTTTGCTTTTGCGTAATAACATTTTGATGTGAGTTGGTATTTTTGTGTTGATGACTTTCTTTATCACGTTTATTATCTGATAAACTCACAATGCACTGACTTGGCTTTTAAATGTGTAATGTTGTTGGTGTTACGGATCCAGCTTCCTGTGAGCTGATGCACTTCTGCCTAATCCCGTGTAGTGATATCTGCACAACACACCTCCGATGTCGTTAGTCACTACACGTAGAAGACTTGTCAACCAACACAACACCGATGTCGTTAGTCGCTACACGTTGATGGAAATACTTCGGAAGACATCTTACCACTGAAGGACATGTCCGTTGCCCAATAAGGATAATCCGTCGAGTAAACTAAACTGAATCTGAAAGTCGACAGGTAAACTATTGTAACCACTGCTGGTGGAATGAGGGACTTCACCATCTGGTATTGATTACTTGACGTTGTTTCATTTAACGGAGTTCTCCTCGTCAACTTTTGTTTATTGGATAACTCTGGGGACTTAAACATGACTGGTTTCCCCTCTTCAGGATTATTGCGTTATTTATCGGATAGAAGGGACTTACCTATAACGTAACTTTTCTATTGTTTGTAATTTCACCAGAAGTGTTTGATCCCCTTTCTCTTGCCGTGAAAGCTTTCTGTGTGGCTGCTGACTTTGTCCGGAATTGTATAATCTGGTTACTTGTTAGACTGTCCTGTATTTGTGGAATCTGGTTACTTGTTAGAGACTTTGTCCTGTATTTGTGGAATCTGGTTACTTGTTAGAGACTTTGTCCTGTATTTGTGGAATCTGGTTACTTGTTAGAGATTTTGTCCAGTATTTGTGGAATCTGGTTACTTGTTAGAGACTTTGTCCTGTATTTGTGGAATCTGGTTACTTGTTAGACTGTCCGGTATTTGTAGAATCTGGTTTCTTGTTAGAGACTTTGTCCGGTATTTGTATTATCTGGTTACTTGTTAGACTGTCCGGTATTTGTATAATCTGGTTACTTGTTAGACTGTCCGGTATTTGTATTATCTGGTTACTTGTTAGTTTAAACATAATTAAGTAGAGCCTGCTAATTGACCGAGTAACACATTCGTCACCAGCATGTGCCACCCCTATGGAAGTAGGCGATATATACTTTATATTTCCTTGTCAATGGTGTTCTCCCAATGCGAGTGACACATTCATCACCAGCTTGTGCCAACCCTAAGGAAGTAAGCGATATATACTTTATATTTCCTTGTCAATGGTGTTCTCCCAATGCGAGTAACACATTTATCACCAGCTTGTGCCACCCCTATGGAAGTAGCGATATATACTTTATATTTCCTTGTCAATGGTGTTCTCCCAATGGTAAAGCATGGTTGCTAGAAATCTTCCTTCTATGAGATTGTGTTTCTCGTTTTTCTTGTACTTTGTTTCTTCAAGTTCTTTTTTAATAACATGGTCAACGAAGGACAATTTCATCTTTCTAGTGGGCTTCGAAGATTTACATTGTGCGCTGCGTTCATGTAAGATGGATTCATGACTCCTTGTAACTGTTCAAAGTATTCTTCGTGAACTTTTGTAACTGTTCAAGGTATTCTTCGTGAATTCGTGTAACTGTTCAAAGTATTCTTCATGAATTCCTGTAACTGTTCAAGGTATTCTTCATGAATTCGTGTAACTGTTCAAGGTATTCTTCATGAATTCGTGTAACTGTTCAAGGTATTCTTCATGAATTCCTGTAACTGTTCAAGGTATTCTTCATGAATTCGTGTAACTGTTCAAGGTATTCTTCATGAATTCTTGTAACTGTTCAAGGTATTCTCTGTTACTTACTCTCTTCTGCTACTGCAGTGGGTGGTCAAAGTTATTTGTTTGGTTATTTGGTTATAGAAGGCCCCGGTATCACTACAAACGAATTAAAATCCATAATTGCTCAACCGCCCGTGCCAGCGTAATCATCCGAATAATATCTCATCTCCCAAACAAAGAAAGGTATCTGTAGTCCCCATCGTAGCAGTCTCAGCACACGCCAAAAGACATACGGCGAAACCGCGCAGAAAGTGAACACTTCCAACTGTTCCCTGTCATACGATATCATCATTCATCGTAAACAATTGGAATATCGAAACAAGATCATGATCAAAACGGATGAGACACACAGCTCACGGTGTGCGCAGAGCACTTAACTCAGTAGCTCCTGCAACAAGCCGGACTGGGTGGTCAAAGCACTTGTGGTTACCGGGAAAGCACCGATCTCTTCCGTTACTGCCGTGGGTATATGGATTTGCAGCTCCAGAGACAAACGTTCTGTAAAAAAAAAAAAAAACAAGTAGTTTCCATAATTGGGGACGGACAAATAAATGTAGAGCTTTAATGTATACACCTACAAGGGTATAGTGGCAGCTTTACATAAACGGAACACAACAAAATACTGACGTTTCAGCCCACATTTCCGTAATAAAACGGAAATGTTGCTGAATAAACGCGGAGTAAGACTGCCAATATATACCGCCACTAATTGCCCTGCAGGAGATTTCTTTTTTCTTTATATCTTTTGACACACGTTTTTGGCGTCCGTTTTGTGGGTGAATGGTTGTTGTATTCGCTGTCGGGGATTTCATTCGCCTTCTTCCGCGGTTTATTTTGTTTGTGGGAAAGCCTCGATTCACACTCTTGTCTTGTTGGAGTGCCACTTTGGGGCTCCGAGCTACCATCCACTGCTGTGCTACACTCAGTGACAGAGGGCACTCAGCCGTGGTGTGTACGTGTCAAGGGGATTATATCCACGTTTTGTTATTGTGTTAAGTCGTCACTGGTGTGACGTAATAGCCCGAAGCTGACTATGACCACCAGAGCCCTTCCTTCGGTTCAAATCCTGGGTTGACACGATTTCTGAGGGGAATGAGTGGTCGGGAGGATTAAACCTGCCATTCTGACATTCGCTTCGATTTCCGGTAAGGTCAAGGATTATTTTCACTGTCCTGGTGACCAGACTAAATCTGGTAACTAAGTACCACGTCTGGTACACACTGTTCATTTGCTCCATTATTTCCTGACATATTGTCTTTGGCCCGCCTTTCATTTTTCCTTAGCCTTTATATTTTAGTCTTCCTTTTGTCGAGGCACGACCCACTCAACCTCGCTTATTAAAGCACAATTGCCATTTAATAAAATGTAACGTTTTCCCTCTCTCCCCAGAGTTCTGAGCAGTTCTTGTTGGTTCAGTCTGAGTCCATTGTGGGCACTTATTCAGTCCAGCTTCAGTTTATTCTATTGTGCCACATTTAACTTCATGAAATAAACCTTTTTATGGTTACTTAACCTTTTGTATGGTTCTTTACCTCATTTCTTCTGTTTTTGTTGTTGCTGTCATTATACAATGAGCAATATATCCATTTATTGTCATGCAGGCTGTATATGATTAGTAGTTAAAGTCTGCATACCCCTTCTTTTTTCTTGTTTCGCAGCTTTTCAATTCATATCAGCTATCCCTTATAAGTGAAAACAAAATTGCAGGCATTTCTTTACACGTCCATACTTGACATTCGTCTTGTTTGCTCGGCAGCAAACTAAAAAAAAATAAAATAAATAGAAAACAATAATAAAACAAGCCAGGTAGTTAATTACCTGTGAATTACCGGCCGAGAAAGCAGCACTATGGCGCAATGACTCTCGTGTATACGATCTCAACATATATTTTTATGTGTTTGTTTAAAGTGTATGCTCTTGGTTGTTGATGAGAAATAGCATGAGTCATTTCCTGTCTTTATTTTCTCTCCCCCCCCCCCCTCAATCCTGTATTTGTTCATCTCAAAGTTCTGCCTTAAACACAGCAAGGAGTATTAAGTTGGTCGACACATTTTCCCACCATCTATTCCAGTAAACCCTCTGCTTATTTCACGAGTTTGGCCTCTACAGCGTGCATGTGCACTCTCCACACGCGTTCCAGGTCTGACTAAAGCAAGAAGCATGGCTTGAGATTGCCAGCCCTCGGTTTCAGGCATGACATTCTCGTGTGCTGTGAATGCATTTGTAGTTCGTAATGTTTTGGAATCGGCTTTTATGTGTGTTTGCTTCTATAATTCACGATTAACATTCTGTGCGAATGTTGCAACTTCTTTTAAAGATTGTTCTGTTTCTCTCATCTCTTTGTGTCTGTGTGCATGTCTGGCTGTTACTTTAATTTCGATCCTTCATTTAATAAATTCCTTTCTCACTTCATCAATATCTCAGAGGACAGTTGTCTATTTCCAATACTTATGAGAATAACATTTCTGATTTCCTTCCTCATTTGCCCACCAGCATCAAGTAAAGTAAAGTACCCCGTCACGCCAAGTGCCGTACAGGGAATATGGTGTTAATGACCATAATTTTTACATACCTTCGGCACATAATTTTTGTGGTAATGTAGTCAGTATTACGCCCATGCCGCTTTACTTTCCTAGAAAGAAATCCGGTACCCATCTAAGGCTGGGGTGAACCAGAAGCCGTCAGTTGGGATCGAACCCTACCTCTTGTCCTTTGTAGTCCATTTCACTAACCACTGAGCTATCACGGCTCCCCAAGACAGAAGTACGGGTTAAGAAATATGATTGGGAAGGATGGGGGGATGGTAGGATAATACAAATTAAACAAAAAGAAACACGTTGGAAACAACGAAACGAAATGTCAGTGATTTCCCCCCACCATTTTTAATTGCAACCCCACTTCTAACAAACAAACCGTGAGTCGTCCTCCCTTACAACCTAATAGCTTCCCAGCTTCTTTAATAACAGCCACGTGATCTGCGGAATCTAAGAGCTAATTAAAAGAACACTTGGAAACATTCCTTGCTAGATTGACTATAAACGTCTTGTGATTATCAATAGGTTCTGCCAACTCTGTGTGGACTCGCGAGCCTCATGTTTAGAACACATATTGAGCGTTTGACGTGTAAATAAAAAGGAGTAGAGATAGAAACATACATCTAGCTTTAATGATATAAGAATGTGGTCAGAATATTCGGAACTGACTTGTCGAGATTCGGGTGACGTAAAATGAATGATATCACGCATTGTAGTTACAATGTACAGGTGAGTTTTAGAGGAGTTGATTAGTCGACGTTTTGGGTCACGAGTTGATTAGTCCATGTCTTGAGTCAAGAGTTGATTAGGCTGTGTCTTGAGTCAGGAGTTGATTAGTCTGTGTCTTGAGCCTGGAGTTGATTAGTCGGTGTCTTGAGTCAGGAGTTGATTAGGCTGTGTCTTGAGTCAGGAGTTGATTAGGCTGTGTCTTGAGCCAGGAGTTGATTAGACTGTGTCTTAAGTCAGGAGTTTATTAGTCGACGTCTTGAGTCAGGTGTTGTGTAATAGATATCTTCTGAAGTGAAATAATTTATAAGTCCAGGACCATTCTATCCTGGATCGGATGTGCGAGTTGTCTTCTCCCATTCTCACTCACATTACCAATAACCTCCTTCTCCCATTCTCACTCACATTACCAATAACCTCCTTCTCCCATTCTCACTCACATTACCAATAACCTCCTTCTCCCATTCTCACTCACATTACCAATAACCTCCTTCTCCCATTCTCACTCACATTACCAATAACCTCCTTCTCCCATTCTCACTCACATTACCAATAACCTCCTTCTCCCATTCTCACTCACATTACCAATAACCTCCTTCTCCCATTCTCACTCACATTACCAATAACCTCCTTCTCCCATTCTCACTCACATTACCAATAACCTCCTTCTCCCATTCTCACTCACATTACCAATAACCTTCTTCTCCCATTCTCACTCACATTACCAATAACCTCCTTCTCCCATTCTCACTCACATTACCAACAACCTCCTTCTCCCATTCTCACTCACATTACCAATAACCTTCTTCTCCCATTCTCACTCACATTACCAATAACCTTCTTCTCCCATTCTCAGCCAAATTATCATTGCCCTTTCTCCAACACGCATTGTCTCTTATTTATTAGCTCTCTCTGAGTAATTTTTAAATCTTTCACCCATCTTATCGCACCTTCCAATGACTTTTCTATCCCATGCTCTCTAACACTCTTCGCCACATTATCTTATTTCTACCCCCTCCCCCTCTCTCTCTTTCTCTCTCTCTCTCTCTTTCTCTCTCTCTCTCTCGTATACACTACAAAATTGTGGATCACTCACACTCTCTCCATCTCCATATCGTTTTCTCCCCCGCACTTTCTGTCTGTCTATTCTCACTAACATTCTGCAAAACACCCTGCCCCCGTCACTCCCCTTGATCTGTTTCCTAAACACAATCCCTGGCAATCGGCAGTCGCTTGTAGAAGTGGCCTTCTACTTATCTTAATCGCGGTTCATTCTGGAAGGTCGCCGTATAAAAGGCACGGGTTCTCAAACTGCGCTTCAGGAGCCATTATTTCATTTTGTCTCCAAAGTTGTAGTCCTCAAATTAAAAAAAAAAAAAAATAAATTGTGTATCCGGTGGACTGGTTGGTCTCAACACACAGAGGTTGTGAGTTCAAATCCTGGCTACACCGGTTGGGATTTTAAAAATTGTGATTTCTCTCCTCGGCAACCACCCCTGGTCTCAGCAGCACGGCCCGGCTTGAGACGTCTTTTATTTATTGACGGAAAAAAATATGAGTATCTCCGAATTATTTTCCTGTGTGGCGAGGGATCCCTATGCACTCGGCTGAGAGCGGGAAAAAACCGGATTAATACACATAATGCATTCCATATACTGTAGGGACTTCGGCAAAAAAAGAGGTAGGGTTTGATCCCAACTGACGGCTTCGGATTCACCCAGCCTTAAATGGGTACCGGATTTTTTTTCTGGGAAAGCAAAGCGGCACGGGCGTAATACCGACCACATTACCAAACAAAAATCATGTGCTGAAGGTCTGTAAAACTTTATGGTCACCAACACCATATTCTCGTGACCGGGGCTCTTTAATTGTACTTAGGAACAGTTAGAACTCTTAGTCGTCCGCCCTTACACAAAGTAAAGATTCCCTCATCTCCTTGCAAGCTGTATGAGCAATACGGTGATATGGTATGAGCGATATGGTATGAGCAATACAGTGATATGTTATGAGCAATACGGTGATATGTTATGAGCGATATGGTATGAGCAATACAGTGATATGTTATGAGCAATACGGTGATATGGTATGAGCGATATGGTTTGAGCAATACAGTGATATGGTATGAGCAATACGGTGATATGTTATGAGCAATACGGTGATATGGTATGAGCGATATGGTATGAGCGTATGAGCAATACGGTGATATGTTATGAGCAATACGGTGATATGTTATGAGCAATACGGTGATATGGTATGAGCAATACGGTGATATGGTATGAGCAATACGGTGATATGGTATGAGCAATACGGTGATATGGTATGAGCAATACGGTGATATGGTATGAGCAATACGGTGATATGGTATGAGCAATACGGTGATATGTTATGAGCAATACGGTGATATGTTATGAGCAATACCATATTTTTTTTTTATGAAGGCGACACTTTTTTGGGTGATATTGCCAGTCGTTACTTCCCAGAAAAATCTGTGGTACCCATTTTTAGAGGCTGGGTTAACTCGGAGCCTTGTCGATCCGACCCCCCCCCCACCCCCAAAAAAAAAATTTCGCTACTCCTGGGAATCGAATTCGGGCTTTTCTGATTAGGAAGTGAGCGCGCTAACCACTCAGCCACCGAGACTTTTATCCGCCTTTAAAAGGTGGTTAAGTGGCATGGATCGTTGAGCTGTGCATTGCAGTAGAACAGTGGTATTTGCACCTTTCGGTCCAGTAAATCCGACTTCGCCCCAACACCAGGTTGCTTTCCCTCTCGATGTCGAGTCACGTGACCTGACTTAATCTGTTCCAGGGGCAGCACGAATGGATGAAGTAGGATCTGAAACGTACTGACTCACCGAGACTGACGCAAGCAGTCAGCTATGATTCACTGACAGTTTTCAGCCTTGTTTCTGAACGGGGCTTTTGCCCTCTCCCCCACCACCGGGATGACCTTTTACTTTTAAGGGCGGATGACAATTTTAAAAAAAAAGGTAATCGTTCGGCAAATGAAAAAGATGAAAGATAATCAGGTATGCTGGTATGTGTTTGATTGTGTTTTTATGTGTTGCATATTTGGTTACAGCGTTGTTTTAAGCTGTGCATTCTGGGTGATATACCACAGCGGTATAGCTGATGAGAGCCTGCTAAATAAGTCACACTTCCTTCACTCCTCTTTGGGAATCATTGGTGTAGAGGTTTATAAAGCCGGCCCAGTTGGGGGAGTGACTCACCACCCACGCTCATTTCTCTGCTCGCACATGTACACAATGTGCAAGAACACGAGGCTGAGTCGAGGGAGTTACGTTCGTGAGTTGTGGATGATGAAATAGTACGACGTGGCTACGACTGCGACCACTTGCGATTGCCAGCAAGCTAACTATGCGTACGTTGCAGGCATTCGTGCTTGAACAGGCTATCATCATCATCATCATCATCATAAGATTCTGTTACTGGTGGCGTAGGGGAGATCATGTCATTTAACATCTGTCTTCATAGTTCTTTTAATTCTGATTCTGCTGCTGCTTTTGCGTGCAATTCCCTTTAGTCGTCTGGTATCTTTTTAAAATCTCTATTTCCTTTTATATCTTTCTCCATCCTGTTTTACCTGTTGTAACATCATGTTTCAACTGTTCTCTTTGAGTTATGTCGACAAACGTAATGTTTACTGCTGATGATGGTACACATTTTTCTTTCCACTTTGTCCTCTTTTAGAAGAATCATTTTACATGTTAAATATTAAGTCATTGGAAGTCCGCAAAGTCAAATACAAGGTCTGTAAGAATAGTCAAATTACCTGGCATAACCGATGGGTATAAGGTACCAAACAGATTGAAGCTGAAGATTGGCATGTTGGAGACTTTAGAACGGAATGACTTCACTGCAGGCAGTGGTATTCCCGTATCCGCTCAGCCCCCGTTCCAGCAACTAATAAAAGTGTTCACCCTGATCATTCACACTGTTCTATTGAACGTGCTTGGTTGTGCTTGGACGTCCATACATGACATGGGGGATAATCCAGACACAATTGATGCCTGGCTAGAGATCGAATATTGCCGATAAACACGATCACGTACCAACTTCAGAAGGTTGAGAAGCATTGGTACAATGTGATCATTTGTTTCTTCTTCTTAAATATTCATCACATTCGCTTTCTCCAAAATAATTGCTAGATGTTTCCTGACGTAGGACAGTGTATATATATATATATCAGACCAAGACTAACATGGACGAGTAACATCAAAAGATGGACAAATCAGCCTATGACAACCTGCACGATCAGAGCAAGAAACAGTGCGGAATGGCGCTCCATGGTAGCCAACCTTCGTTGCGGAGATATGACTCTATGATGATGATTATATATATATATATGTATATATATATATGTATATATATATATTATGTATATATATATGTATATATATATATGTATATATATATGTATATATATATGTATATATATATATGTATATACATATGTATGTATATATGTATATATGTGTGTGTTTGTGTTTACTGCGGTCAAAAGAACTTTAAATGCAGTCTATCTATCTGTTGTTTTGTCGAGCCTATGACGTCACATCGGGCAGAGCCTTGGTGTCCAACGACCATTGTTATCAGGCATCCGACCATGCACACACGACTGCCACTTTATTTCGTGAAACGTTTATGTTCTGGCGAATTGCTAACTTTCGGCGAGTTAGCGTGTGCCTGCTTTTGTTGCCTCTCCTTTTATTGTTATTTTTAGTGGGTTCTAAATCGACTTACTTTTTTATATCTCTAAGTAGCCGACAACTTTCAGCGCATGCGGTCTCATTTGTTCTCATCCCTTCTGTCCATGCTATACATCCACAGCAGTCCCGAAAAGTCTAGAATATTCCATACATTCTAGAGACTCATATCTTTGCGAGCGTTTCGAAACAGGAAATGAGTGTTCAGAAATAACTTTTATTTTTTTTTAAATTTTTTTAAAGAAGCATTTATCACCAATGAAGTCGCCACGAGTGCATCAGTTTCATTTTTACACCAATTTGTCCCCCTCCCATAATACCTTCTCACGCAGGAAGTCTGCACTGACACGATAAACAAACGAGCGTCCATTTCTCTTATTTCCATGACAACACATTATGCACTCTCATTCCGGCGAAAAGCCCCTCGCTCACGCTACAGATGTCTGGCCACGAGTATTTTTTTTGGTATCAATTACATGGAGGAGCCGTATCTTGTAACTGATAATTGTTAACGTATTTGACTTCAAGTGTAAAACCGTAAATGAATACCGAATGTAAATGTTTATGCACATTTCTCTTTTGCTTGCTTGCGTATGCCCGATGACTAAAGGAATACATCTTATCATCATCCGCCCTTTCAAAGGACGTTAAGTGGGCGTGTCTGCGTTGTGTTGTAAAAAAAAAAAAAAAAAGTAAAGAGCCCCCGTCATGCCAAGCGGCGTACAGGGAATATGGTGTTTGTGACCATAAATTTTACAGACTTCCAGCACATGATTTTTGGGGTAATGGGGTCGGTATTACGCTCGTGGTGCTTTATTTTCCCAGAAAAAATCCGCTACCCATTTAAGGCTGGGTGAACCCGGAAGTCGTCGGTTGGGATCGAACTCTACCTCTTGTCCTTTGTAGTCCAGTTCTACTAACCACTGAGCTATCGCGGCTCCCATGCGGTGTGTCGTGGTTTGTAGTAAAACTCATATTTACGCCTTTCGGCCCAACACATCCGACTTCAGCGTGTTATTTTTGAGTACCGGGTTGTCTTCCCTCTTCGATCCCTACTCGCTTGGCCAGACTAGACAGGTTAGTCTGTTACTGGATGCACCACGAAGTGGTGGAGTAGGGTCTGGATGGTTCTGGTTCACCGGTCCTGGCGCAGGCGGTGAGCTTTGAGTCACTGACATCTTCCAGTTCTGCTGCTGTTATGCGCCTCGCCTCCCTCCTAGTTTAATGTATGATCACAGTAGCTCGCTGTCTATAACTCCTGACACAACGGAATGCACGCGGGTCATCTTTAACATAAACGAAAAGTGAATCTTACCGGAAGACTCAAGTTGATTATATTTGTCTGTCTGTTTATCTGTCTGTCTATTTATCTGTTTGTCTATTTATCTGTTTGTTTATCTGTTTATATGTCTGTCTGTATGTTTGTCCGTATCAGTAATCATTTGCAGTCGAAAACGAAACATAGGGAAACATTGGTAGGCTCTCTACCTCCCGCGATTTTTGCTGTCAAGTGTCAGACCTTGCACGAGACCCGCATTGTATCTCGCCACCCCGTCACTGTTAGCTTAATCTGGGCACGGAGGTGGACATGATGCATGAGATGTAAGCAAAATAATAAAGTTGGAATAAAATGCTGCACAGAACGATGACAAGTTACCCAAAGCCATGTGAGCTTATTCATTACACCCACTCACGTGAATTGTATCATTATCTTCTTTCTTCTTTCTTTTCTCTTTTCACTGATACCTAAAAGGTGTCGTGGTTTATATCATTTGTCGTTCTTGAGCTGCTCGAATTGTCTGAATTAGTGATTTTCCTTTGTTGTTACATGTCTCTATTATTGCATCTATCCATCTTCTTCTGGGTCTTCCTCTTGGTCTTTTTCCATGCATTCTCGATAGAACGCCCTTGATGGTGATTGGTGAGGATTCATTCTGACCAGGTGGCCAAACCATTTACGTTGTTCTACATATTCTTGGCAGGGTTTTATTCCTACCATTTTTCTTATGGTTTCATTTGGTATTCTATCTCTTCTTGTGTTTGTTACTTTTCTCAAGCAACGCATCTCACATGTATTGATCTTTCTTAATTGTGATTTATCAAGGGTCCATGTTTGACTTTCATAGCACAAAGTTGGTTGAAAATGTTATTTATCATTTGTTGTTTAGCTGGCATAGAAATGTTTGGATGTCTTAGCAATGGTGAAAGCTATCATCATATTAGCTTGCAAGCTATCATCATATTAGCTTGCAAGCTATCATCATATTAGCTTACAAGCTATCATCGTATCATGATCAAATTGCATTATTTTGTATCCATCTGTCCATTATATTATTAAATTGTTTTTCTTCCACAGGATTTCCCTCTTGCTTTCCAAATCCTTGCAAAAATGGACGCCCATGCAAGTCCACGTCTGACGGTCGGAGTTTTTGCGAGTAAGTCATTCTTGCCATTTTGGCCCATTACAGATTGTTGTGTCACTTCTGCATGTTCATTAAGTTTATATTCTTGTTAGTGGTTGGGACAAATTATTCGTTCTAGCAACCACAAGGGGGAACAACTATTGTTGTCCTCACGTTTACGTTCTGGAGTTGTCTTCTCACGACCAGTCGACATGTTTTCTCAAGTGGAAATTGGAAAAAAAGTTTAAACAAGATGAATAAATAGTAAACAATAAAACATGGGTCTCAACACCGCTGTGGTACACAGATAAGAAACTCAAGATAAGCATAACAGTTAGGCAGGGGTCAGAAACAACATATACCTTCTGAAGAAATACTTTGTAGTTCTTCATCATTTTCATATTAATAAATAATTTATAATTCTTCATCATTTTCTTAATAAATACTGTGCTCTTCGACATTCTCGTAATAGACACATTGTTAGATATCATTTTAAAAATTAATACTTTGTAATTCTTCATCAGTTTCTTAATAAATACTTCGTAGTTCTTTATCTTTTTCTTAATAAATATTGTGTAGTTCTTTATCTTTTTCTTAATAAATACTTCGTAGTTTTTTATCTTTTTCTTAATAAATACTTCGTAGTTTTTTTTTATCTTTTTCTTAATAAATACTTCGTAGCTCTTTATCTTTTTCTTAATAAATACTTCGTAGTTTTTTATCTTTTTCTTAATAAATACTTCGTAGCTCTTTTTATCTTTTTCTGGTCTACAAGATGGCGGATCTAGTCCACGTCCTCTCGATCGCTGCAGAAAATGCACCCAAGGTCTGATTAATTTCGGATCTTCTTCGCACTTTTCTGCGTTAAAGTCAAAATGATGATATGCTTGATACATCTGTGTCGCTAAGACGAGTCGTAGGTCGACAACAGTCCGTTTTTGACGAATCAAGTGTTGTGAGTGAGACATTCCACCGTCCAGACTTCATCTGTGCTTTACGTCACATTAGTGCTGTTCATGACCGTTATTGGGATTCTTTGACGCAAGTTATTTCCACGTTACACATTAATGTAAACTACTTCGTCAGTCGCAGTTTTGTCTCTTTGGGGAAGTTGCTTCGTGTATTGTTCGTCGTAGACTGTTTACACTTGAGTAATCAGACATAAGTCTAAAGGTATCGAGATTATGAGTTTGGCGACATTGTGTCCTACGTCATCGTATTGGTTCCCTAAACCGGCCGTGCGCAAATCTTACGGTCTGCTGTTTGATGTGCAACAAGAATAAATTGACGACTGACTGTGTGTCTATATGTTCGGAATTGGAGTCATCAACGATGGCCTAACATCATCAAGTGCTACGATGATCATCATTTTCGGGAGGACGTGACTTACCGGTATATGGGGATAGGCGGCGGGAACAAATGGAGGCTATGCATGAAATGTGTTCCTTGTTGCAGTTTCCTCATATTACAAGTCGCATGTCTGTGTTAGTCACCTCTAGTGACTCGGGCAGATGGTGCTCGTAAACCTGGGAAGGCCGACCATCTAAGGGCAGAATCCCCCGACAGAAAAGATCAACTGCTGCCTTGCAGGAAGATTGGGGACAATCAAAGGCTAAGGAAAGCAAACCTGAAAAAATGCTGGCTGAAATCGGATGCACTGGGCCACTGGCGCAGAACACAGTGCAACGTATTAACGGGTGTTCAGTCAGAGTGGATCTGACAGACTCTAATTGTGATGTTCTGTCTGTGGGGGCGATCAACACACTTAACCTGACAGCTGACTTCATATGAGAGTCTGGAATCCTTACTCTGATTGAGTCCTGAACGCAGAGCGATCTTTTTCTTAATAAATACTTCGTAGCTCTTTATCTTTTTCTTAATAAATACTTCGTAGTTCTTTATCTGAAGCTTTTTTTTTTTCTTCTTTGTGCACTTTTAAAACTTTCCCATGACACCGTTCTGGCTGTTCAGGGTATTTTCAACATAATTCTCTTATTTACCATATTTAGGAAGTCTCTTGTCAGTTGTCCTCCGATTATTCATTATTAATTTACTCTTATTTAGTCAATTATTTGTGACAGACTCGTAAGACTATATCTCGTAGTAAATAAAAAATTCATTAAAGTTATCACGAAATAAAATAATGGACCCCTTGCACGTGTTTGCGCGTGCGATATTTCCGCCTGGAATTGGTGCTATTGAGAGTTACTGGTCCTTGATTTCGACCCAGACGTTTGACGAACGCTTGTTTGTGATTGGTTCGTTTAGTACCAATTATCTGCCAATTCGCAGATGAGCAACTAGCAAGGTCATAACTCGGTTCCGGACTGTTGAAACGAGGCGGCCTCTAATGGGAAACAGAATTAAGAGGAACGCGAGATGAGGGGGGATATCGTTAATAGGGTTAGATTCTGCCGTCTGCGGGTTGTCTTCATTTCGAAAGGTTCTGTCTTCATAGTTCTTTTAATTCTGATTCTACTGCTGCTTTCGCGTGCAATTCCCTTTAGTCGTCTGGTATCTTTTTTAAAATCTCAATTTCCTTTTATATCTTTCTCCATCCTGTTTTACCTGTTGTAACAGCATGTTTCAACTGTTCTCTTTGAGTTATGTCGACAAACGTAGTGTTTACTGCTGATGATGATACACATTTTTCTTTCCACTTTGTCCTCTTTTAGAACAATAATTTAACATGTTAAATATTAAGTCATTGGAAGTCCGCAAGGTCTATCTACTACAAGGTCTGTAAGAATGGACAAATTACCAGGCATAACCAATGGGTATAAGGTACCAAACAGCTTCAAGCTGAAGATTGGCATGTTGGAGACTTTAGAACGGAATGGTCTGACAATTGACAACAAAGATCGCGGAAAGTCATCATCATCATCGAGTACCTTCTCCGCAACGAAGGTCGGCTACCATGGAGCGCCATTCTGCTCTGTCTCTTGCTTTGATGGTGCAGGTTGTCATAGGCTGATTTGTCCATCTTTTGATGTTACTCGTCCATGTTAGTCTTGGTCTGCCTCTGCTAAACCGCACGGACACGCGCACCTCATATAAAGAAAGTGTGTGACCGACTCGATAACCCGTGCACCAAGCCAGGAGAACCATGGTTCGAATCTCTACGGTGTGAAAAAGTCGGGGGGGGGGGGTGTGAAATAACAACTCAGACCCGAACACCTCGTGGCGACTGCGCTGGACAAGCGACCTTTATTTTCCCGTCTTACAAAGTTCCCCCTTGCAGACCCCAGTAATGAAAAATTGCCGGAAAATTGTGTGTAAATGTTATATAGTTTATGTTAATGTTTCTGACTATTTGAGTCTTGGTGTCTGTGTGATTAGTGCACATTTTCATGATCTTATATGTGGCAAGTACAGAGGCAACTTGGTCTTTTAAGGATAATCACAACCTCCACATTATATTTGTAAATTAGTGCATTAATCTGGGAGGAGGGTGGTCTATAGGTAAGACGTCGGCCTCTAGACAAGAATGTCCCGGGTTCAGTTCTCACCAAGGACGGTGGAAAGTATTTTTTAAAAAAAGATAAATAAAATTTGATCTGTAGCTTTACCTTCCCCTGGTTTCTGGGTAGTGTGATCCGATGTCTAGCCATCTCTGGGTAGTGAGATCCGATGTCTAGCCATCTCTGGGTAGTGAGATCCGATGTCTAGCCATCTCTTGGTAGTGAGATCCGATGTCTAGCCATCTATGGGTAGTGAGATCCGATGTCTAGCCATCTATGGGTAGTGAGATCCGATGTCTAGCCATCTCTGGGTAGTGAGATCCGATGTCTAGCCATCTCTGGGTAGTGAGATCCGATGTCTAGCCATCTCTTGGTAGTGAGATCCGATGTCTAGCCATCTATGGGTAGTGAGATCCGATGTCCAGCCATCTCTGGGTAGTGAGATCCGATGTCTAGCCATCTCTTGGTAGTGAGATCCGATGTCTAGCCATCTATGGGTAGTGAGATCCGATGTCTAGCCATCTATGGGTAGTGAGATCCGATGTCTAGCCATCTCTGGGTAGTGAGATCCGATGTCTAGCCATCTCTGGGTAGTGAGATCCGATGTCTAGCCATCTCTTGGTAGTGAGATCCGATGTCTAGCCATCTATGGGTAGTGAGATCCGATGTCCAGCCATCTCTGGGTAGTGAGATCCGATGTCTAGCCATCTCTGGGTAGTGAGATCCGATGTCCAGCCATCTCTGGGTAGTGGTATCCGATGTCTAGCCATCTCTGGGTAGTGTGATCCGATGTCTAGCCATCTCTGGGTAGTGTGATCCGATGTCTAGCCATCTCTGGGTAGTGTGATCCGATGTCTAGCCATCTCTGGGTAGTGTGATCCGATGTCTAGCCATCTCTGGGTAGTGAGATCCGATGTCTAGCCATCTCTGGGTAGTGGGATCCGATGTCTAACCTTCTCTGGGTAGTGAGATCCGATGTCTAGCCATCTTGGAGAACGGCGAAAAACTTGAGGTCCCGTAGACATTCTGCACACGTTAAAGAACCGTTGGTAGTTGGAAATCAACAGAACGTGAAGCTGCGGTAAAGCTGATTGTAAATAGAGAGCTTCACGCACGCTGGAGTTCATCCAGCGTAGAATTGAACTATTGCCTCTTTAGTTATTACGTACACGGGGGAAGGTCAAGAAATGACCTCGACTGTGACGTAACTCCGGGGAATTAGACACGTTCTTCCGATGATTAATGTTCGTTACCTAGCCCGATGGTCTGACCTTACTTAACCCCCATGGAGATCAGGGCCTCTCTGTCATTTGATTGCCAGCTCTCAAATGACATTGTTGTAAATATTGTTGAAGTAGTCTTTTCTGGTTACCATTCTTTTATGTTTGTCCTTCAAAGTTATTTTAATTGGTCGGGGTTTCGTTTATGTTTTCATTTTGTAACGTGTTTATGTTTGGATTATTTTTGTTAATTTTTTAAAAGAGTGTATTTCTTTTACATTGACCGCAAGTACTATTTGAATGTGTTAATGTTTCTTTGAATTCTCCTTTACGGGTTCATCTCTTTTAATACTTGTACTTTTGGCGCGCGCATTTGTTCTCATGTACTTGGTTGGTTGCGTTCGCCCGATGACTAAAGTATTCTAGAGTATCATGATAGACTAGAATATTCCTCTTCATCATCCGCCCTTACAAGGACGTAGTGGACGTGTCTGCGTTGTGTTGTGGTTTACAGTACAACTGTTATATTTGCGCCTTTCTGCCCAACTCATCCGACTTCAGCACGACATTTTTGAGTACCGGGTTGTCTTCCCTCTTCGATCCCTGCACGCTTGGCCAGACTAGACAGGTTAGTCTGTTACTTTAGGCACCGCGGAAAGGTGGAGCAGGGTCTGGATGGTTTTGGTTCACCGATCCTGTTGCAAACCATCAGCTGTGGGTCGCTGACAACTTCCAGCTCTGGTGCTGGGAGGCGCGCCTTCGCCTCCTCTCATGTACTTGTGAGTAATTGTTTTTTATAAGAGGTTTTGTTCTGTTGGTATTAATTATTTTTGCGTTTCACGTGTTTTCATTTTAAAATGTTTATTTTTGTTGTGTGTTGATGTTTATTTTAAAGTGTGTGTGTACTGGTATTCCATTGTAAAATGTTTATCTTTTACGTTCACTTAATGAAATACTACTGTGGTGATGCTCTGGTTAGTGTAAATGGTACAATACCCAGGTTTCAATACTTCAGTCATACTACAATCTTTTTCTTGTGCTATGTGCTTGCTGGTGTGATATAGGTGATCATCTCTGTGCACAACATTCTGTCTTTACAGATGATTATCCACACAACTTTTGATTTCGCGTCATTCTCAAACATGGACATACAGCTTTCGATCTCGTGTCATTCTCAAACATGGACATACAGCTTTCGATCTCGTGTCATTCTCAAACATGGACATACAGCTTTTGATCTCGTGTCATTCTCAAACATGGACATACAGCTTTTGATCTCGTGTCATTCTCAAACATGGACATACAGCTTTTGATCTCGTGTCATTCTCAAACATGAACACACATCATTTGATTTCGTGTCATTCTCAAACATGAACTCACAGCTTTTGATTTCGTGTCATTCTCAAACATGAACACACAACTTTTGATTTCGTGTCATTCTCAAACATGAACACACAACTTTTGATTTCGTGTCATTCTCAAAACTGACAATTTTCAGCTAAAAAAAGTCTCAATGTCATCTGAACGAAAAACCTTGAACGGAAGTACAAGGCGGCTCATGAATACATGCAGATATGCATGGCGTTGGACCGAAGGGCGTCAGCTCACAGATCCATGAGAACAAGACCAAGGCTACAGAGCACATTATCCACATGTTGCTTTGTTGGTCTTTTTCCCAAGAGTAGAAGAGTCTTACTTTTTTGGTCTCTTCACAAGGGTAGAATATTGATATAGAGCATTGGTTCTCAATAAACCGCCCAATATATCACGTGACCTATTGTTCTCAATAAACCTCCAAATATAGCACGTGACCTATTGTTCTCAATAAACCTCCAAATATAGCACGTGACCTATTGTTCTCAATAAACCGCCCAATATATCACGTGACCTATTGTTATCAATAAACCTCCAAATATAGCACGTGACCCATTGTTCTCAATAAACCACTCAATATAGCACGTGACCTATTGTTCTCAATAAACCTCCAAATATAGCACGTGACCTAATGTTCTCAATAAACCTCTCAATATGGCACGTGCCCTAATGTTCTCAATAAACCACCAAATATAGCTCGTGACCTATTGTTCTCAATAAACCTCTCAATATAGCACGCGACCTCTTGTTCCCAATAAACCTCTCAATATAGCACGTGACGTATTGTTATAAATAAACCTATCACTATAGCACGTGGCCTCTTGTTCCCAATAAACCACTCAATATAACACCTGACCTCGTATTCACAATAAACCAACCGCCTATTAACTACAGGGATCGCGTGTTCTATAATATAACCTACATCAATGAATATTATTTATTTCTAAGCCCCTGATATAATTGTTATTTCACGCATTTTGCCCCCTTCCCCCTCTCTTTTAATATATGAAAACTGTGATTACAAAGATGTTGAATTTAAATGTAGTTCTTTTGTCTGTCATTTTCTGAATAGTTAAAAAAAAGTTGTCAAAATCACGTGGGTACTGGCCGTGGCAATTAAAATAAAGAAAATAAAACAACCTCAAAGTCTTTCATGCGTGAAATACTATGTGAACAAATAATAGTCCCCTAGTTAAGTTTTGCTCAGGGGAATTAGCTCTCGGTGCGACAGAGTGAGCATGAGTTGTCACGCCTGCTTTATGTTTTTGTTATGAAATGGATCTTTCTAACCCGTTTTAAATCAGTCAGTTTCTTTGGAGATCCGTCGGAGATACGAGAGCTGCTGGCACAATAGGCGTGGCACTTATCTCCATATCGACAGTCTCAAGAATCAATATATTCCATTTGAGATCATTCGGCACTCGTAGTTATAATACTGAAGTTTTGGCCCTCGTTATGAATCTCGTGCGTTTATGCTTTATTGAAACTCGTGCCTGTATTTTTAAGAGTACTGTAAATCTCCTTAATTTCGAGTTTCAGTAAAGTAAGACTCCGTATATGATGTATTTATAGTATGTTTCTCTACAGTTGGGTTAATTGATTAGTTTATGTTAAAAGCGCGTTTTAATTAAACATTTACAATTTAAAATCGCGCGCGCGTGTGTGTATGTGTGAGAGAGAAAGATATTATATATATATATATCATATACGGACATTTCGATTATGACCAAATCTGGTAGTTTCTTAGAAGTTATACTTTCACAACAATTGTGATGTCACAAGAGAGCCGATGTTAGTTAAATCGTGTTTTAATTCACATTGACTTCAATGAGGCTGTAGATGTTGTCTCCTAATGTATGATGTTACATTGCAGTGAAAATTTACATTGCGGGCTGTGATGAATGCAGCGTTCTACAAAGAACATGCCACCTGATTATGACCATTATGTAGTTATGTCTTTTGGCGTGTGCTGGGACTGCTATGATGGAGACTACAGTTACCTCTCTTTGTTTGGGAGATGAGTTATTAATTCGGATGATTCCACTGGCACCGGCGGTTGAGCAACTGTGGATTTTAATTCGTTTGTAGTGATACTGGGGACTTCCATAACCATAACCTTATATGTAGTTTGTCACGAACTAGTACACAGTACACAACTACTACACACTACACAACTAGTATACAGTATACAATTTCTCCATCCAAGAGTTTGGTCATCAGCATTTCTCTCCAAACTTTAAGGTGTGCTCAAATAAACGAATCATTTTGTACCACCCCCCCCCCCCCCACCTAAAATGAAACCAGAATGAAGTATTGAGAGCCTATATTGTTATTGATAAGAAAAAGAAGTCAGAAAACACGCATACACGCTTAGTAATAAACATGAGACGCAGAGACATAGTGTCCTTTTATTGTGTTACAATTATTCATCTGTTCGTATCACTGCCTCATGTTTCCTTTAACCTGGCATCTTTCTGTCCTGTCCTCATTACCTATTCCTCCTTTAACCTGGTATCTTTCTGTCCTGTCCTCATAACCTATTCCTCCTTTAACCTGGCATCTTTCTGTCCTGTCCTCTTTACCTATTCCTCCTTTAACCCCGGTATTGTTATCTTTCATCCTTTCTTCTCGTGTCCTTGTATCTTATTCTTCCTATCTTCTATCCTTATATATTTCATCTTTGTGTTTTGTACAACTGATCACCAATGTGTTTGCCGGGAGTGCTGTGATGTCAACCATAAACAACATTAAATGTACAATGATTGAATGAACTTAAATGAAAACCCCTTTAACCAATACCCCCCTATTTGTTTTTGGCTATCACGTTCAAGTGACGGTCACAAAGATCATCGCACGACATGCTCGGAAGTCTTTTATGTCCACACTTGTGGACATCAATCGCCGTGAAATGGCATAAAGTGATTTTCAATACCTCACCTTTGTCGCGTGGCTTTGATGAATGAAAAGGTTCATTAATCGATTTCGTGTGGTTTATTTTGTCCTGAGTTTTAGTCTTTTATTGTGAATCAGGCTTGCGCGTGCCTCATAGGAATCGTTAAAGAATTGAAATAATGGAGAATTAAGGAGATTAAATGAGGTAAAGAGTAAGAGAGGTGCTACTGTAAAAGGTGATTGTATAAGGTCAAGGCAAGTGCAAACATGAGACTTCGGTATTTTTGTAACATACCATTTGATTGGCTGGTGTAAACTCAGTCATGGAGTTTAGCGAGCTTTGAGTCGATCCTCCATCACCATCAACGTACCTCTTTCCCGCTTAGAGTCTAGAAGCCAGGGACAACTATAGTTAAAGTAGGCAACAGCAAGAAGCCACGGCCAATTATTGTAAGAGTAGGCGATATTAAAAAGCCAGAGCCGACTATAGTTAAAGTAGTGGATATTAAGAAGCCAGAGCCAACCATAGTTAAAGTAGGCGATATCAAGAAGCCAGAGCCAAATATAGTTAAAGTAGGCGATATCAAGAAACCAGAGCCAACTATAGTTAAAGTAGGCTATATCCAGAAGCCAGCGCCAACTATAGTTAAAGTAGATGATATCCAGAAGCCAGCGCCAACTATAGTTAAAGTAGGCGATATCCAGAAGCCAGCGCCAACTATAGTTAAGTAGGCGATATCCAGAAGCCAGCGCCAACTATAGTTAAAGTAGGCGATATCCAGAAGCCAGCGCCAACTATAGTTAAAGTAGGCGATATCCAGAAGCCAGCGCCAACTATAGTTAAAGTAGGCGACATCAAGAAGCCAGCGCCAACTATAGTTAAAGTAGGCGATATCCAGAAGCCAGCGCCAACTATAGTTAAAGTACAATCACAATATCTACGATTTTTCGTTGTTCAACATAGGGTGTTAAGAGACATGATTAGCATTGTGTCGAGATTTACAAGTTGCGATACTTTTGTCTCTCTCCCCGAACCGTCTGAGCTAATCGCAGCATTTTTGGTATACTAGATTAAAGATGTTCAATTCTGTTCTCTGTGATATTTAACCACAGTGATAATAGTGGTAATTTAACCATGGTCATATTTAACCACAGTGATAATAGTGGTAATTTAACCATGGTGATATTTAACCACACCTTTAGTCTTTTCAATCATGAAAAGACTAAAGTCATGAAAAGTTTAATTCCAACAAGTGACAAAATATACATGGAAAACAAACCAGTAGAAGAGATCGATCACTTTATCTATCTTGGAAGTCACATTGATCGAGAAGGGGATACGAGCAAAGAAATTAGAATCAGACTGGCTAAAGCAGCAATGTCTTTCAGAAGCCTTGAAAAGTTGTGGAAATCAAAACTCATTAGCACAAACACAAAACTTAGGCTATTCAAATCAAATGTACTATCAACCCTTACGTATGCGTGTGAAAGCTGGAAAACAACAAGAGATATAGAAACAAAGTTGAACGCATTCGAAAATAAATGTCTAAGGAAAATACTTGGTATAGAATGGAACGAATTCAAAACAAACGAGGAAATTAGAGAAATCGCCAATCAACCACTAATATCTTCAGTAATAAAGAAAAGACGATGGTCATACGTTGGACATGTGATGAGAAGAGATAATAATCGAATAGCAAAGCAAGCCCTCATATGGGAAACAACAGGTAAAAGAAAAAGAGGAAGACCCAGGGAGACACTGAGAAGAACATTGATGAGAGAGGCAAGAGCAGCAGGAATCGGCTCCCTCAATGAGATAGAACTGCTTGCACAGAACAGAGACAGATGGCGAGATTTGATAAAATATCTTTAAAAGAAAACTGCTAGAACAAAAATTCATATAGGAGAAGGTGTATCTTGGTCTACGCCCTATGGGCCGGTTACGGCTCGAAAGGTCAATAGATAGATAGATAGATATTTAACCACAGTGATAATAGTGGTAATTTAACCATGGTGATATTTAACCACAGTGATAATAGTGGTAATTTAACCATGGTGATATTTAACCACAGTGATAATAGTGGTAATTTAACCATGGTGATTTTTAACCACAGTGATAATAGTGGTAATTTAACCATGGTGATATTTAACCACAGTGATAATAGTGGTAATTTAACCATGGTGATATTTAACCACAGTGATAATAGTGGTAATTTAACCATGGTGATATTTAACCACAGTGATAATAGTGGTAATTTAACCATGGTGATATTTAACCACAGTGATAATAGTGGTAATTTAACCATGGTGATATTTAACCACAGTGATAATAGTGGTAATTTAACCATGGTGATATTTAACCACAGTGACAATAGTGGTAATTTAACCATGGTGATATTTAACCACAGTGATAATAGGGGTAATTTAACCATGGTGATATTTAACCACAGTGACAATAGTGGTAATTTAACCATGGTGATATTTAACCACAGTGACAATAGTGGTAATTTAACCATGGTGATATTTAACCACAGTGATAATAGTGGTAATTTAACCATGGTGATATTTAACCACAGTGATAATAGTGGTAATTTAACCATGGTGATATTTAACCACAGTGATAATAGTGGTAATTTAACCATGGTGATATTTAACCACAGTGATAATAGTGGTAATTTAACCATGGTGATATTTAACCACAGTGATAATAGTGGTAATTTAACCATGGTGATATTTAACCACAGTGATAATCTGTTGCTTGTTACTGCTAACAAGAAGTCTTCTTTCTGACCCTTTTTTCCTGACGTTTACAGTCAGCTATGAGTCGCTGTCCTGCTTCCTATCTCTGTTACACAAAAAATATAATTTTCTTTCTTTCTGTCGTTCACCCGATGACTACTAAAGGAATTGATCATCCTCTTTTCATCATCCGTCCTTAGAAGGACGTTAATTTGGTGTAGGTACGTTGTGCTGTAGCTTGCAGTAGAACTGTGATACTTGCGCCTTTCAGCTGTCCGACTGCGCCTTTCAGCTGTCCGACTGCGCCTTTCAGCTGTCCGACTGCGCCTTTCAGCTGTCCGACTGCGCCTTTCAGCTGTCCGACTGCGCCTTTCAGCTGTCCGACTGCGCCTTTCAGCTGTCCGACTGCGCCTTTCAGCTGTCCGACTTCAGCAAGTTACTTTTGAGCACCGGGTTGTCTGCCCTCTTCGATCCCTTCTCGCTTCGCCAGACTGACAAGTTAATCTGTTTCTGGAGGCACCGCGAAGAGGTGGAGTGTAGTCCCAGTTCACCGATCCTTGCGCAAGCCATCATCTATGGGGTCGCTTCCAGCTCTGCCGCTGTGAGGCGGCTACGCCTCCAAATCTAATACAAAAAAATAACCACCCCAATCTGTACGAAATTGATTTTTGATATCATAAGTGATAGAACAACAAAGCACGTTCTGCTCAACAAAGTTGCTTTTCCTACGAGAACTCAACACCAGTACTCAACAACGCGTTATCTCCCTTCAATCAATTTTCTTTAACCCATTTCCTTTTACCCGAATTGCCGTTATCCGGAACGCCATCACCGTGTGTATATCCAAATGACATCTTGTGTACGTTGCAGCTTGTATAATCTTTTCAACTTTTACCCCATTTATTTCAAACCCGTCCAAATGGAGAGTTAATGGCAAGGGAAAGCACTCGTTCATAGAACTTCTATTAACCCTGGCACGCGCTGAGAGAATTTAGACGTCGCAGGGAGAAAAAATCTAAGTGGACAAAACCGCTCTTAGACATAAAACTGTTTTCTTATTTCTTTGCTTCAACATGCTTCCAGTTTTCTGTGATGTCCGATAATTTTATCTTTTCCTTCTCATTGATTATCGCTAGCGGGTGCGGCGGTTATCCAGGGGTATTTTAGTTGTCTTGTATTGTTATTTAAATAAGAGGTTATGTGTGAGAGTGTGAGTGTGTTTTATTCTTTAACGTTATCTTCTAGACAGCTGTTCGATTCAGTGTGAATGTGGTAGCTCTTTTTCTATGATCTTTCTTTCGTTTTCCTTCCAACTCCCTGTGGAGCATTGGTCTTCAACAAACTCTTTCCTAACCGTCGTGTTTCTTAACTCTTAGCTCTTTCATATCTTAACTCTTTTCATTACGGAAGGTTATTACCGATTTAGCTGCAGAGACTTTAGAAACAACATTTTTTCACATTTTAAAATATTAATCTACATGTTTATATTTTTATAACCTTCAACACATTATATATGATAAAATATGAATCTACATGTTTATATTTATATAACCTTCAACACATTATATACGACATTTTAGATAATTAAACTAGGAATTGTATTTCACCAATACCAAGATGATACAAGACATGTAAAAATAATAAGGTTTAATGACTGTTTACACTAATCAAATTGAGAGTGACGCACTATGCGGCTAAAGGTACATGACCGAAATCGAAACGTACGGAAAGAGTTAAGATAACCCAGTGTCTTTCCCCATCATCTTCAATATTTGCATCTGTAAAATTTATGGTCACTAACACCATATTCCACTTGGCGTACTTTACTTTTTAAAAAAAAAAAATATATATATATATATATATACATATACATACACCTGCCTGCATGCAGTCACATTTGTAAAGGTGAAATGAAAAAACAACAACAAATAGACACATTTGTATGGTTAAAGTTTTACATATTTAATGGAAGACACAAATTTGTATTGGCATGTGTGTGTGCGCGTGTCATTCTGTCTATATACCCGCCTGCATATGTGTTCTAGTGTCTATCCGCCTGGCTATCTGTGAGCATGTATGTATACGTCCATGTATGTGCCTGCATGCCTCCATGTCCATCTCTATCTATTATTGCAATCGACCTATATACCTGGGAGCCTAGTCACTGAAAAGTAAAAAAAAAAAGTGTAAACATTTGCACACCTGAGGTGAGAGTCATAGGAACACGTGTTGCAATGGCGTCTAATTTACCACTATACCAGAAGGTGTGGTGGCGTTAGCAAAACATATACCGCTGTTTTTACACAGAAATCAAAAGAAAAAGGGGGGCGAGAATGCCGTAAAAGATAATCGTTACGTGTATCAGTCTGGTCGCGCTGTCTGGAGTTGTCTTATGCTGTTAAATATCAAAAACACCGGCGCAGATTTATTTGATTTTTGGTAAATATCAAAACATCTTTACAGACGCTTGATTTGAGTCTGGCGATTGATCAGCTTAAAATAAAGTCAGTGTTGTTCAGGTGGTTTGCGTGTGGTTTATATCTCTTTTTTTTTTCATTTTACGGTCTATTGGTTTCCGCTTGATTAATTACGAGATAGAATTATCTAACGTTATTAAAAAGGGCGGTAATCAGAAACTAATGTCTGTATTTTATTTCCTTGATTTTATGGGCGCCTCGACGTGTCGGCAACATTTAGGTTACAGTTAAAAGTTGGCAAACTGTACTCCTGGACAGAGTTGTGTGATCTTTCTGGTCAGTATCACGCCAGACCGGTTTATACTCCCAAAGAAAATTACGAGAAACCTTTCTAAAAATAAATCTCAGACTTGGTCAATCTAGAATTCTTAAGAGGAGGGGGCTGGTAGAGAAAGACTGTGAACAGAAACAAATCATCAGTAGTATGAATTGACAAGACACTACCTGACTGCACTAACCACTTCGCTACCGGAACTGTCATCAACGTGTGGATGGAATGACAGGAAATGATAAAGTAGTTACATAATGCGAAGAGAACTCTGTATCTGAAGCGGAATCCCATATGATATCAATGTTTAGATGTATGAAAGCTCAATTATTTCCTGTGGATTATATTTCTAGTTAAAACTGGTATTGTCAGGGGAGATAAGCATAAATACCAATTGTTATATAGTTGTAGTCAGTCGAACGCGTAGGTATCACTGCAAACGAATTACAATCCATAATTACTCAATCGTCCATGCTAGTGGAATCATCCGAATGAACATCTCATTTCATTAAAGGATCCGAAGAGAGACAGCTGCAGCCCCCATCATAGCAACCGCAGCTCACGCCAAAAGACATAAGGCCTGACCATATCTTTGGTTCGCCCGAAGTATTGTCTATATCTGCAATGTCGTTTCCTGTATAAATTTTACAATCTTTTGTAATTCTTGCAGTGGCCCATATAGTTTTGTCTGTTGTGTTGTATCTGTGGGCCAATGGATTTTCCTCAGTCTACTATAATCAGTGCAGTTTTGAAGTATGAATCTTGAATTTTGTATACATGTGACTATGGAGTCGATTGTGTCCTGTTCTGAGGTGTATAATGATAAATTGTTCATATATAATCATATTATGAAAAAAAAACAATCGGAATATCGAAACACAATCCGAATGAAAAACACAGCTCACGATGTGCACAGAGCACTAAATTCAGTAGCTCCAGCAGCAAGCCAGACTTTGATTATAGGTACAATATTAAATACTATGCGGGTGGAGTATTTAGCTTTTGTGTTTATATTTGTCGTTTCAAATTACTATCGTGCTTTGTACCTGATGAAGGTTTTTGCCGAAACGTCGTATTTTGTTTTGTTTCTCTATTAATTTAGCTGCTTTATACCGCGTTGTGTTTATTTTATATTGCATTATCAGTAAACTCTAAAGTGCAACGACACGTGTAGCACATCAGTGAAATGTTCTTGTGTCAAATCTGAGAACTTTTTGCGTTATTCTTTTTATCTTGTAAGTGATTCATTGACGTGTTCTATGTTATGTCATCTACGTAATCAACTTGGACGTGTTCTATGTTATGTCATCTACGTAATCAACTTGGACGTGTTCTATGTTATGTCATCTACGTAATCAACTTGGACGTGTTCTATGTTATGTCATCTACGTAATCAACTTGGACGTGTTCTATGTTATGTCATCTACGTAATCAACTTAGACGTGTTCTATGTTATGTCATCTACGTAATCAACTTAGACGTGTTCTATGTTATGTCATCTACGTAATCAACTTAGACGTGTTCTATGTTATGTCATCTACGTAATCAACTTAGCCGTGTTCTATGTTATGTCATCTACGTAATCAACTTAGACGTGTTCTATGTTATGTCATCTACGTAATCAACTTGGACGTGTTCTATGTTATGTCATCTACGTAATCAACTTGGACGTGTTCTATGTTATGTCATCTACGTAATCAACTTGGACGTGTTCTATGTTATGTCATCTACGTAATCAACTTGGACGTGTTCTATGTTATGCCATCTACGTAATCAACTTGGACGTGTTCTATGTTATGTCATCTACGTAATCAACTTGGACATGTTCTATGTTATGCCATCTACGTAATCAACTTGGACGTGTTCTATGTTATGTCATCTACGTAATCAACTTGGACGTGTTCTATGTTATGCCATCTACGTAATCAACTTGGACGTGTTCTATGTTATGTCATCTACGTAATCAACTTGGACGTGTTCTATGTTATGTCATCTACGTAATCAACTTGGACGTGTTCTATGTTATGCCATCTACGTAATCAACTTGGACGTGTTCTATGTTATGTCATCTACGTAATCAACTTGGACGTGTTCTATGTTATGCCATCTACGTAATCAACTTGGACGTGTTCTATGTTATGTCATCTACGTAATCAACTTGGACGTGTTCTATGTTATGTCATCTACGTAATCAATTTAAAAGTGTTCGCTCTTGCTAAAAGCAATTTCCTATCTTTTTTTAAACTCCTTCAGTACGTTTCGCCGCACAGTGCGTCACTCTCACTTTAGTTAGTGTAAACTGTCATCAAATCATATTCTTTTTATGTCTTGTATCATTTTAGTTTTGATGAAATCTAATTCCTTGTTTAATTATCTAAAAATTCATATATAATATGTTAAGTCTCAGATAATATAAACATATACATTAATATTTAAAAACGTGAACAATCTTGTTGTGAAATCTCTACCGCAAAATTGATAAGAACCGTCCGTACTGAAAGAGTTAACTTTTCACCTTCTTGTTATTTGCTTTTGTTGGTCGCGTTCCATTTCTATTCTATTCTATTCTATTCTATTCTATTCTATTCTATTCTATTCTATTCTATTCTATTCTATTCTATTCTATTCTATTCTATTCTATTCTATTCTATTCTATTCTATTCTATTCTATTCTTGTTTTCTTGCCATTAATTACCCTTTGATGTCTCATTAAGCCTCCTCGTGGGGTAATTCATCCCCTTGACCTGTCTCAAAGTGTCTTCACGATTCTATGACATCCCGGTCTTCTCACTGTGTTCTCTTTTGTTTGTCATCTCTTTTAAAATCAATGTCTTCTTTTTTCAGTTCTGTGAACATTCTTTCTTGACACTGCGCTGTTGTTTTTCATGCGCATTTATTTTTTCATCTCAGCCTTTGTGTGCGTCTTTAGCAGCAGGTTCTGCTGAAATGTTTGCAGGATAACTCAAACAAAAATAACTCAAACATAACTCAAAAAATGAAAATGCGGACGAGACAGTGCAAAGATTAGCACAGGATTAAGGGGAGAGAATCTTGAACACGCGCGAGTTGTCCTGACCAGATGGAATATACACAGACCATACATCACTTTGATGATATGGGGAGTCGGAAGATAGGGGATAAGAGTTGGAAGATAGGGGATAAGAGTTGGAAGATAGGGGATAAGAGTCGGAATATAGGGGATAAGAGTTGGAAGATAGGGGATAAGAGTCGGAATATAGGGGATAAGAGTTGGAAGATAGGGGATAAGAGTTGGAAGATAGGGGATAAGAGTCGGAATATAGGGGATAAGAGACGGAAGATAGGGGATAAGAGTCGGAATATAGGGGATAAGAGACGGAAGATAGGGGATAAGAGTCGGAATACAGGGGATAAGAGACGGAAGATAGGGGATAAGAGTCGGAATATAGGGGATAAGAGACGGAAGATAGAGGATAAGAGTCGGAATATAGGGGATAAGAGTCGGAATATAGGGGATAAGAGACGGAAGATAGGGGATAAGAGTTGGAAGATAGGGGATAAGAGTCGGAATATAGGGGATAAGAGTTGGAAGATAGGGGATAAGAGTTGGAAGATATGGGATAAGAGACGGAAGATAGGGGATAAGAGTCGGAATATAGGGGATAAGAGTTGGAAGATAGGGGATAAGAGTCGGAATATAGGGGATAAGAGACGGAAGATAGGGGATAAGAGTCGGAAGATAGGGGATAAGAGTCGGAATATAGGGGATAAGCTGTCTGTTATTTTTTCTCTTTGCTTCCCTCTATCTCTTCGTCCCTCAATTTTTCCAGTTCTTACAATATATTCAAATTGTTCTCTTCTCATTGCATAGCCAAAAAATGATAATTGTTTCTTCCTAACATTGGAAATTAGCTCTCTTTTTGCTTTGACCTCTCTCAGAACCTCTTCATTACTCTTCCTAGCTGTCCATGGTACTCTCAACATTCTTCTGTAAAACCACATTTCTACAGACTCCAGTGATTTTCTTGTCTGTTGCCCTATTGTCCATGACTCGCATCCGTATGTTAAGACTGGCTCTACGATAGATACAACACTACACACAAAACCATATGGGCCGCTGCAAGAATTACAAAAGGCAGTAAAATTTATACAGGAAACGACATTGCAGATATAGGCTATAAGTACGTCAGTCGAACGAAAGATAGATACCAGATATGTAAATGGTTTGAGCTTTCATCTGCTACCCCAGTACGCGATCATGCCCCCTTGGTGATTTGTCTTTCCTGTAGAGACACGTTAAGACCATCATTTCAGTGCAGTTTTTGTTTGTGGCGGGCTAATATATGGACAACTTCTGACCTCTTCAACGTGCCTCGGGGCAGATCCAGGGGAACTCTTGTGTATGAGGGTGGTCACGTGTTGAACATTTTGTTAGTGACTTCCCCTACTTTTGGTCCTTCCTCTTCAATATCGCACACTCATGTTATTTTGAACAGCTTCGGCTGATGAATTCTAGGAATGTGCTTCTTACCCTTGTTCGTTTCCTTCTTAAAGTTCTATTTTCTTTGTTTCTTTCTTTCTGAAATGGTCCCCGTATGGTATTTTGCATGCATACTTTCTTTCTTTCTTTCTTTCTTTCTGAAATGATCCCCGTATGTTATTTTGCATGCATACTTTCTTTCTTTCTTTCTTTCTTTCTTTCTGAAATGGTCCACTATGGTATTTTGCATGCATACTTTCTTTCTTTCTTTCTTTCTGAAATGATCCCCGTATGGTATTTTGCATGCATACTTTCTTTCTTTCTTTCTTTCTTTCTTTCTGAAATGGTCCCCGTATGGTATTTTGCATGCATACTTTCTTTCTTTATTTCTGAAGTGGTCCCCGTATGGTATTTTGCAAGCATATTTTTCTTTCTTTCTTTATTTCTTTCTGAAATGGTCCCCGTATGGTATTTTGCAAGGATACTTTTCTTTCTTTCTTTCTTTCTTTTTTCCTAAATGGTCCCTGTATGGTATTTTGCATGCATACTTTTCTTTCTTTCTGTCTTTCTTTCTTTCTGAAATGGTCCCCGTATAGTATTTTGCACGAATACTTTGTTTCTTTCTTTCTGAAATGGTCCCCGTATGGTATTTTGCATGCATACTTTTCTTTCTTTCTGTCTTTCTTTCTTTCTGAAAGGGTCCCAGTATGGTATTTTGCATGCATACTTTTCTTTCTTTCTTTCTGAAATGGTCCCCGTATGGTATTTTGCACGCATACTTTCTTTCTTTCTGAAATGGTCCCCGTATGGTATTTTGCACGCATACTTTCTTTCTTTCCGAAATGGTCCCCGTATGGTATTTTGCACGCATACTTTCTTTCTTTCTGAAATGGTCCCCGTATGGTATTTTGCACGCATACTTTCTTTCTTTCCGAAATGGTCCCCGTATGGTATTTTGCACGCATACTTTCTTTCTTTCTGAAATGGTCCCCGTATGGTATTTTGCATGCATACTTTTCTTTCTTTCTGTCTTTCTTTTTTTTTTCCTAAATGGTCCCTGTATGGTATTTTGCACGCGTACTTTTCTTTCTTTCTGTCTTTCTTTTTTTTTCCTAAATGGTCCCTGTATGGTATTTTGCATGCATACTTTTCTTTCTTTCTGTCTTTCTTTTTTTTTCCTAAATGGTCCCTGTATGGTATTTTGCATGCATACTTTTCTTTCTTTCTGTCTTTTTTTTTTTTTCCTAAATGGTCCCTGTATGGTATTTTGCACGCGTACTTTCTTTCTTCCCTAAATGGTCCCCATATGGTATTCTGCACGCGTATAGCTCACGTAAGTTGACTTCCCTGCATCTGTGCGTGTCCAGTCTGGCAGTGCTAGCTAGCGTCAGCCATCAAGAGGTCCAACCGACAACATCCTGGCTAGGATGTTTGGCCCAGTATTCTGTAAACAGTTTATTATCCTGACATCCGCTTGTCACGCGGAAGGTCAGCTCTGTTTACGAGCTCATGCCGGGGACTCTAAATCATTGTTGCTTCTTCTTTCTGTCGCTCTCACTCTGCCTTTTCCTTGTTTGTCCTTCTACTTCTCTTTTTCTTAAAAAATTTTTTTTTCTTTCAACTCATTCTATGTCTGTCTGCTCTCATAGTTAATCTGTATCTTTTAGTTAGTATTTCAATCTGCCTGTATGTCTATCGATTATTTTTCGCTGTGTCTATCTTCAAAACATCACTTCCGCCATTTTTTTTTTATCTGCCTGATTGTCCGTTGCCAATTTCTTGCCGTGTCTTGCCTGAAACATACCTTCTTATATATATATATCTTTTTTTTTCTTTTCTTTGTCTCTTTCTCACTGATACTGAAAAGGTGTCGTGGTTATATCAGTCATTCTTGAGCTGCTCGAACTGTCTGAATTAGTGATTTTCCTTTATTGTTACATGTCTCTGTCACTGCATCTATCCATCTTCGTCTAGGTCTTCCTCTTGGTCTTTTTCCATGCATTCTCGAGAAGAACGCCCTTTATGGTGATTGGTAAGGATTCATTCTGACCAGGTGACCAAACCATTTAAGTTGTTGTTGTTCTATATATTCTTGGCAGGGTTTTGTTCCTACCATTTTTCTTATGGTTTCATTTGGTACTCTATCTCTTCTTGTGTTGTTTGTTACTTTTATCAAGCATCGCATCTCACATGTACTGATCTTTCTTAAATGTGATTTAGAAAGAGTCCATGTTTTACTTTCATAGCACAAAGTTGGTATGAAGATGCTATTTATCATTTGTTGTTTAGCTGCTATAGGAAAAAAAAAAAAATATATATATATATATATATAAATGTTTAGTTTGTCTGAGAGAGAGAGAGAGAGAGAGAGAGAGAGAGAGAGAGAGAGAGAGAGAGAGAGAGAGAGAGAGAGAGAGATTGCCACATAGCTGTACAAGAGATGAATAAATGGAAGGGAAGACAATTCATTGGGGTAACTGTGACTACTGGGATGTCTTGCTCATCCCACGTTCAGAATGTAACCGAGTCGAACCATATTTGTAATGATTGATTATTTTATCAGTGATCCCAGATCTCAAGGTGGGTGAGAATACCTTTTCCTACCGGAAACGGATGATACAAATGGAGGCCTCATGGTCGATCGCACATAAGAACTTATGAGAGTCAAGGATGTCTTGACGGTATTCTACTATCTGCTGACAAAGATCCAATAAAAAAGACAATTCCAACAAAGTCTGCGAAATTATGAATTTGCCAAATATGAATTAACTGGGTAGAAAAAAATCTTCAGGCTCCGAACCAACATTGGACTGAAATGGACCAAAATAGAAATCGTATAGTACCAATTCAGGAGGGGAATATAGCTTCTTTCTTCTCTCTTCTTTCAATCCATTTCCGTCTTCAGTGCTGTTTGCTCAGAGTTGTTTCCCTCACTTCAGGCTATCTGCCAGCAAGGTAGCAGTTGGTTGTTGTCAGAGTTATCTCTTTCTAGGAAAACAAATCTACAGAAAGAATGAGTTTTTTCCTGATAATCCTGTCAAATTGTTTTCATCTTCAAAGACAACTCTATTCGCCGAGATCGACATGCTATCAGATCGACATGCTATCAGATCAACGCGCTATCAGATCGACACGCTATCAGATCGACGTGCTATCAGATCGACGTGCTATCAGATCGACGTGCTATCAGATCGACATTGCATCAGATCGACATGCTATCAGATCGACATGCTATCAGATCGACATGCTATCAGATCGACATGCTATCAGATCGACATACTATCAGATCGACATTGCATCAGATCGACATGTTATCAGATCGACGTGTTATCAGATCGACGTGTTATCAGATCGACATGTTATCAGATCGACATGCTATCAGATCGACATGCTATCAGATCGACTTGTTATCAGATCGACATGTTATCAGATCGACATGCTATCAGATCGACATTGCATCAGATCGACGTGTTATCAGATCGACACGCTATCAGATCGACGTGTTATCAGATCGACGTGTTATCAGATCGACACGCCGTCAGATCGACACGCTGTCAGATCGACACGCTATCAGATCGACACGCTATCAGATCGGCACGCTACCATATCGACATGCTATCAGATCGACACGCTACCAGATCGACACGCTATCAGATCGACACGCTACCAGATCAACATGCAGCCAGATCGACATGCAGCCAGATCGACACGCTACCAGATCGACATGCAGCCAGATCGACATGCTAACCAAGAACAAAAACCAAGCATCAAAAGTTACACACCACGTGATCACCTCCTCAACATCACTCAGCTCTCCTCAAGGTGGATGAAAACCTTCAGGGTAGAAACATCTCTAAAACCTCTCCTTTCCTGTTTTTTTTTGTTTTTTTAAACAGGAAAAGATAATCATTTCAGCTGTCATAAAAACAGCAGAAAAATTATACATTAACTCCCCATGAAACCTGTTCTGGCGTCTGTTCCCATGCATTCTTGAATCTTTCTATTTTTTCCCCATTCGTTTGGTGATTTTTTTCCTTCCTGTTTATTTTTAATTATAGAGATAGCGCTTCTTTGCATTAAAAAAAAATTTATATGTCTTTTATTTTATTTTATTTTTTTTAGATCTTTCCAGGCTCTCTGTTTTACTTTTAACATTCTTGTAACTGTTTGAAAGATGCTGGCGTCAGTAGTGACTAGGTGTGTTATGAACATTAAAGCTTGTCTGGACGTTTTTTGTTAACCATTTGGAGACGCCGATAAATTGGAGCAGATATCAGGTCGGAATCTGAGTTGAGACTTAGATAGGGTCAAACATGGATGAAAGACATGACGGGGTTGAAAAAAAATAGCGCCTGTACCTTAATTCCTGGATCAGATTTTGCAAAATGTGTTTTTGCGAAACTGTGTAGATTGCGTGAAAAAGGTGACGAGGAATTTTCTCAGAATATTGTGGGCAACAGAACAGAGAATTGAAGCCTTTGAAATGTGGATATATAGAAGAATAGGTAGAATTGGATGGAAGGAAAAGAAAACAAACGGGGAAGTCTTAAAACAACTAAAAATGAAAAGAGAGCTACTAAACACAATTCAAACAAGACAAATGCGATTTTTGGGCCATGTTAAAAGACACAACAGCCTACTAAAAGTAATCCTGGAGGGGAAAATACACGGTAAAAGAGGTAGATGCAGACCAAAACTAACATGGACGAGTAACATCAAAAGATGGACAAGTCAATCTATGACAACCTGCACCATCAAAGCAAGAGACAGAGCAGAATAGCGCTCCATGGTAGCCAACATTCGTTGCGGAGACGGCACTCGATGATGATGATGAATAAAACGGATAATTATGTCTGTAAATTTACGAATATGTAAAATGAGTTTTTAAAAATGTTTAGCAGTGCAACACTGTGCTGATTATGCACGAAGGTTTGGATGTAAGTTATGGGCATTATACGGTAATTCTTGGCTGTTGAGTTTCGTGCATGTTTTGACTGTATAGAGTTTGTTATTCGGCGAAGAGAACTCTGGTTATTAGATCAAGAATTCCCATCCAGATTACTTCCCCCTTCAGCTCCCTCATAGAGAGTATAGTCCGCTTGTTACTGGGTTTTTTTTTTTCCTTGTCACGTGTAAACATATACTGAGGCATTTTCACACCTGGTTCCGTTCCAGGGTGTGGGAAAAGTGGGGAAGATGCTAGGAAACGTGAAAGACAGGGAAATAGCCTCACCTTGACTGCTTATTTTTTGAAAGCCTTCATTTCTTTGTAACTTCAGTCTGCGGTCTCCATAAGGACACATACCTCATTTGCTGTTTCGATATACTTCTTCCTTTAATAGAATAACAATCATTTGGTCTTTTATTCTTTCCACATATTTCTTACTTTAATAGAATATGAATCATTTGGTCTGTTATTCTTTTCACCTTTTCTTATTTTAATAGAATATAAATTATTTGGTCTATTACTCTTTCCACTATTTGTTATTTTAATAGAATATGAACCATTCTATTTTTCTTTCCGCCTATTCTTCCTCTTCGTGGTTTCTTTCTTCATTTGCTTCTTTGTTTAATATGTTTTCTCCACCCCCCTCCATCCCTAACGAAACTAAAAATATCGTCGTTGTCTTTTCTTCTTTCAACTTTTTGCAATAACAGCGAGGACGATTCTCCTAACGCACGTCCTGAGGTTGAAACCTGGAACGGTGATGTGCAATACTTCACTTTCCTGCAACACTATTTGTTACGGAGCACCCTATAATATTTTATCTTTAGTTTGGAATCATCGCCAACGTTGTAGATTAAGGCTTGCACGGTAGTCAACCTTGTCAGTAGAATTTGCCAACGCGCTTTGGCGGGAAGCTGTGAAATGAGTGGAGCGGATTTGCGGAATTCCTGACTGCGGTGATACTGATTTGGGGAATTCCTGAATGCAATGATATTGATTTGGGGAATTCCTGAATGCATTGATATTGATTTGGGGAATTCCTGAATGTAATGATACTGATTTGGGGAATTCCTGAATGCAATGATATTGATTTGGAGAATTCCTGAATGCAATGATATTGATTTGGGGAATTCCTGAATGTAATGATACTGATTTGGGGAATTCCCGACTGCAGTGATACTGATTTGAGGAATTCCCGACTGCAGTGATACTGATTTGGGGAATTCCTGGCTGCAGTAATACTGATTCCATGAACAGAGCCTTCTTTTCTTTTTTCATGGGAGACCTTGAAATACCCCCGTTGGCTGGTCGAAGTCTGTTCTGTGTTGGTTCTTCAGTTCGATAGTCGTCTCGTGTTATATCTTGTTTAACCAGATTACATAGTTTTGACATTGCGACCCACGTAGTCTTCGATTTCAAAAACTGATATAGATGATGTTCCTGATTCAAACTTGCTAAAGTGTGCATCAAACTAAAGACAAGAGTGTTGCACTAAATTATGAAAGATACTGTTCGTTCGTTCGTTCGCTTTCGTCAGCTTTGACCTCTGACGAAGTCCCACCCACTCAATTTTGTGGGACTGAATTTTTGCGTGTAAAGTCTGTTTTATCCCATTACAGGATGCCCCTCGCCATGCAGGCAGCTTTACTCCGACTTCAGAGGTACTAATTTTTAGGGAATTAGTAAAACCCAGGTGTCCTCGCCAGGGTACGAACCCCGGCTGTTGCCGTGGTAAGCCTTTCGGACAATCACATCTGATTGTGACACATTTTTGGATTCCTGGTTTGCCTACCCCGTCGTTCCATATCCCCGTAGCTAAACTTGTCTGTCTGTTTTTTCAGGCTTACCACAGGAATGTGGAGTATGACCTTTATCATTTCTTTGTTTACTGACCAAAATATGTCCTTTGTGATTCGTTGTCGGTGTAAGAGCTTATGGGCGCAATGGGCGCCAGTTTGTAAAGTTTATTACCAAGCAATCAAATCCATCTGGCGCTGTTTGTGTCTGTTAAAATCTAGCTCTCTCTCAATTCGTCCGAAATAAGAATTTAATTCTCCCATGCTTCATTTAGTAGCCCACCTTCGCTGGTTACCATTCCTTACACCTATCTTCCCAGGTTTATACCCCGCCAGCCTATTGCTTCCCTTGATTGAGATAACTTTTCTTGTTTTTATTTGATGTGATTAACTCTTCTTGTTTTTATTTGATGTGATTAGCTTTTACTGCGAGTTTTTTTTCCTGGTAAACCTACAACTTCCGCTCTCGTCCTTATGCGCTCAACTGTCTCTTCTAAACAAATTCCAACATCGTGACGTATCAACACACTATTCCGTTGTTTCTCAAAACTTCCGTCAAATGTCTTGCAACTTTTCTCCAGTCAAAATTGAATGCAAACTTATTTTTGAATGATTAAATAACAATGTTTTAACACATTGTACTCCGGACCATTCCGTACATGTTATCTCCCATAAGCAGATTTACCTCATGGTGCCAATACTAACAGTAGCTCCCCAGTTATATTGTTATATCTAATCTGTTGCCTCAATAGTTTCTACTTGTGTCATTTGCTTCTAAATCCCAGCAGAGCTGTCAGTATATGGATTATGTGATCAATCTGCATAATCAAATCTTCATTTTAAAAATTACGACCACAAAGTGACCTCCCTTTGTCCACAACATACACTAGAGTTGAGTACTTATATCAATGCACGGATATCAATATTACAACTTCAGCTGTAAACGTGTTATTATTTGAATGTTATATTTTTGTATGTACAGTATTATTATTATTATTGTATTATTTACGATAGGTGTAAGAAATATTTTGACATACGTCCCTACCGCAGACTCCAACAGTGGAAATTATTCCATAATTAAGTTATTTAAATTATTATTCCATAAAATTAGTTCATAATTTTATTTTTCACTTTAAAGAAAAAACGAGCGCATCATAAGTGCGTTGAATGACATAGCACCTGTACGTGTTCACTCTAATTCAGCAGATGATGGAAGAGGTATAACATATTAATGGTGTCTCTTGATTGCTTTTTAAATACATCACGTGTTCCCTGATGCCCCGCCCCTCCCCCTCCCCTTGCCAAACTCCAATACCCTTCTCAGCACTCTCTCCACGATTCCAAATTCACAAATCCGCTAGAGACAAAGGCGATACTTAATATGAACATCTTAGGTTATGAAGTCCATTAAAAAAAAAACAAATAATAGAAACTCTCATAATCAGAACTCCATTATTGCCCCTCGACAGTGATCTCGACAGTTACCAACAACTTCAAAAACGAGACCACATCATTTTTTCTTGAAATAAAAAAAACTAATACCGCTTTGGAAGTTTTCCTGTTTACTTAAAGCGGGTTGAAGAGCTCTCATAAATGTCTTCTTGGATGTTGGTATCTTGAATGTTGACGTTGTAATCCGGAGAGAAGCTACACTATCTGGTGACGTAGCCTCGGGTTCGGAGATAACTCAATGTAAAGTTGGTTGATATAAGGCGGGAGAAGAGGCGTGACAGGAAAAGGTGTGGGAATTTCATGAAGGCAAAAGGAAGTAAAGAAGAATGAAACTTTTATTAGAGAAGAGCTGTATTCTTTCTTTTTTTCTTTCTTTTGTCCCCCCCCCCCTGTTTTTTTTTCTTCCAGGATCGGTGAGTGAAGTAGTCACGTGGTACCGTCGTACTGCAGGTGAGGGGGGGGGGGGGGGTCTGACTTCCGACTTTCAAAACTTCTTAGCAGCTGGTGGTGTGGCTGAGGTGGAGGGGTGGGGGTGAGGAGAAAGGGGTTGTGGGTTGGTCTTAATTAACGATCTTCCGTTGCTCTCTTTCTTTAGATCAAACTTCTAATGTTTGAACTGGGAGGAGGAACAATGGGGGGGGGGATGGGTTAATCTTACCAGTGATCAACATTAACACCACTCTTACGTGAACACATACATACATACATACATACATACATACATACATACATACATACATACATACACACATATAGATACTTAGTTAAAAGATAGATTTATGACTGGGTTGACAGATTGACTAAAGATGGAATCGGATTGGTGGATAGAAACATGGATTGGTGGATAGATACATGGATTGGTGGATAGATACATGGATTGGTGGATAGATAAATGGATTGGTGGATAGATACATGGATTGGTGGATAGATACATGGATTGGTGGATAAACCAGCAGATATATAATTGATGGGTGTTGCATATTCCTTTTTATCAACTGTGATAAATTTCTCTTTATTATCTAAGGGAGATTGTTCTTTATCATCTAAGTATATTGTTCTTTATCATCTAAGTACATGTATATTGTTCTGTATCATCTAAGTATATTATTCTTTATCATCTAAGTATATTGTTCTGTATCATCTAAGTATATTATTCTTTATCATCTAAGTATATTGTTCTGTATCATCTAAGTATATTATTCTTTATCATCTAAGTATATTATTCTTTATCATCTAAGTATATTATTCTTTATCATCTAAGTATATTATTCTTTATCATCTAAGCATATTGTTCTTTATCATCTAAGTATATTGTTCTTTATCATCTAAGTATATTGTTCTTTATCATCTAAGGTATGTTGTTCTTTATCATCTAAGGTATATTGTTCTTTATCATCTAAGGTATATTGTTCTTTATCATCTAAGGTATGTTGTTCTTTATCATCTAAGGTATATTGTTCTTTATCATCTAAGGTATATTGTTCTTTATCATCTAAGGTATATTGTTCTGTACAGTATCATCTAAAATAAATTATACTTTTAAAGATAACAATAGACTGGATGGAAAGTCGATAGTGCGTGGAGTGGAGAGGGGTGGGGGAGGAGAGAGAGAAGAAAGAGATAGAGAAGAGGGAGAGAGAGGGCACATCAAAAGCGCAATAATTTGACGTTTAAGAACTTGTTAAATAAATTAGAAGTAAATTGTAATTTCTAATTCACAATGGTACCGTGAAGTTGCATATTGTAATGGTAACTGAAAGTGTGTGGGAAATGGGGGAACATAATGATTTTTCACTCGAGTACACTACACAGTAAGGAACACGATTTCTAAAAATACTCATTTAAATATGTAATGCAAAATGGTCCTGTGTAAGGAATATTACAAGAAAAAGATCTGATGTGAGCTAAGAGTGACATTAAGAAATATAACAAGAAAACATCATTAATGTCAATTTAGAGTTTCAGTAGGAAAGATTACAAGAAAACAGCATTGATGTCAATTTAGAGTTACAGTAGGAAAGATTACAAGAAAACAGCATTGATGTCAATTTAGAGTTTCATTAGGAAAGATTACAAGAAAACAGCATTGATGTCAATTTAGAGTTACAGTAGGAAAGATTACAAGAAAACAGCATTAATGTCAATTTAGAGTTACAGTAGGAAAGATTACAAGAAAACAGCATTGATGTCAATTTAGAGTTACAGTAGGAAAGATTACAAGAAAACAGCATTGATGTCAATTTAGAGTTTCATTAGGAAAGATTACAAGAAAACAGCATTGATGTCAATTTAGAGTTACAGTAGGAAAGATTACAAGAACACAACATTGATGTCAATTTAGAGTTACAATAGGAAAGATTACAAGAAAAAGCATTATTGGTAGCTAAGAGTGAAGTTGAGAATGATGTTTCTAGAGAACACATTTAATGACAACAACGAATTCATTTAAGAAATGTCGCGAGAAAACCTGGTTAACGGGAGCGGAGAAATTAGATTGAAGAAAGAGTCACTAGGGGAACCATGTTAACTAAATTGAATGGAAGATGCACACAAACATTTGAGCACAAACATGTGCTTAAAAATGATCGTGGCAGCAAAATTGAGTAAGAGAATCGCAGAAGGAAGACACCTGGAGCGGAATAACAGAGATTGCTAGCAAGCATGTCATTGGAAATATTGAAACGGTAAAAGATAAACAGGTTAGTTGTCAGGTAAATGATGCTTCCACGTCACTTTACACGCTATTTGGCTGTGTTGATCGGGAGATGTTAGCGTGTTCTTTATCAGCTCAGATAGGTTGTTCTCTATCAACTAAAGTAGATGGTTCTTTATCAACTAAGATAGGTTGTTCTCTATCAACTAAAGTAGATGGTTCTTTATCAACTCAGATAGGTTGTTTTCTATTAACTAAGGTAGATGGCTCATTATCAATTAAGATAGGTTGTTCTTTAAGGTAGATGGCTCATTATCAAGATAGGTTATTCTTAATCAGCAAAAGTTGATGGCTTTATATCAACTAAGATAGGTTGTTCTCTAAGATAGATAGATGACTCTTTATCAACTAAGATATGTTGTTCTCTAAGATAGATAGATGACTCTTTATCTATCAACTAAGATATGTTGTTCTCTATAACTAACGCGGATGGATCTTTATCAACGATGGCGCTTTATCAACTACAATTTTTCATTATCATCTGGAGGTAGATTTTTCGCTATCAACTGATAAGCTGTTCTTCATCAACTACAATAAACTTTTATTTATCAACTTGCATGGATTTTACTTTATCAACTTTGATAGATTCCTCTTTATCAGCTAATTTGGATTATTATTTCTCAACAAAGATATATACATATTTTGTTTCAGTCTTACCTATACAGTTTGCTATTTATCAACAACGGCGAATTTGTGTTTAATCAACTCTAATGGTAACCGAAGGAAATCCATTCTGTAATTATTTGATATCTGACACAACGGAGAGCATCAAACTAAACTCGCTATGCCTTTTTATTCCTTATCCCGCTATTTATGATCTCGGACTCCCCTCGTCGTTTATTTAATCCCTCACCTTATCACACCGTTTATGTATTCGTGGTCCTGTGCTTCACCGCGCTGAGATAAAGCTCTCTATGGCCGACACAGATTTTGACGTCATGCCAGGCAACAAACAACCAAGATACAGACCAAATTTCGCGATTCGTCCTAATTCTTTGAAACCTATTCCTCCTAATTCTTTGAAACCTATTCCTCCTAATTCTTTGAAACCTATTCCTCCTAATTCTTTGAAACCTATTCCTCCTAATTCTTTTGAACCTATTCCTCCTAATTCTTTGAAACCTATTCCTCCTAATTCTTTGAAACATATTCCTCCTAAATCTTTGAAACCTATTCCTCCTAATTCTTTGAAACCTATTCCTCCTAATTCTTTGAAACCTATTCCTCCTAATTCTTTGAAACCTATTCCTCCTAATTCTTTGGAACCTATTGCTCCTAATTCTTTGAAACCTATTCCTCCTAATTCTTTGAAACCTATTCCTCCTAATTCTTTTAAACATATTGCTCCTAATTCTTTGAAACCTATTCCTCCTAATTCTTTGAAACCTATTCCTCCTAATTCATTGAAACCTATTCCTCCTAATTCTTTTAAACCTATTTCTCCTAATTCTTTGGAACCTATTGCTCCTAATTCTTTGAAACCTATTCCTCCTAATTCTTTGAAACCTATTCCTCCTAATTCTTTGGAACCTATTGCTCCTAATTCTTTGAAACCTATTCCTCCTAATTCTTTGGAACCTATTGCTCCTAATTCTTTGAAACCCATTGCTCCTAATTCTTTGAAACCTATTCCTCCTAATTCTTTGAAACCTATTCCTCCTAATTCTTTGAAACCTATTCCTCCTAATTCTTTGAAACCTATTCCTCCATTATTCTTTGAAACCTATTCCTCCTAATTCTTTGAAACCTATTCCTCCTAATTCGTTGAAACCCATTCCTCCTAATTCTTTGAAACCTATTCCTCCTAATTCTTTGAAACCTATTCCTCCTAATTCGTTGAAACCCATTCCTCCTAATTCTTTGGAACCTATTGCTCCTAATTCTTTGAAACCTATTCCTCCTAATTCTTTGAAACCTATTCCTCCTAATTCTTTGGAACCTATTGCTCCTAATTTTTTAAACCTATTGCTCCTAATTCGTTGAAACCAATTCCTCCTAATTCTTTGAAACCTATTCCTCCTAATTCTTTTAAACCTATTCCTCCTAATTCGTTGAAACCCATTCCTCCTAATTCTTTGGAACCTATTCCTCCTAATTCTTTGAAACCTATTCCTCCTAATTCTTTGAAACCTATTCCTCCTAATTCTTTGGAACCTATTGCTCCTAATTCTTTTAAACCTATTCCTCCTAATTCTTTGAAACCTATTCCTCCTAATTCTTTGGAACCTATTGCTCCTAATTCTTTTAAACCTATTCCTCCTAATTCTTTGAAACCTATTCCTCCTAATTCTTTGAAACCTATTCCTCCTAATTCTTTGGAACCTATTCCTCCTAATCCTTTGAAACCTATTCCTTCTAATTCTTTTAAACCTATTCCTCCTAATTCTTTGGAACCTATTCCTCCTAATTCTTTGAAACCTATTCCTCCTAATTCTTTTAAACCTATTCCTCCTAATTCTTTGGAACCTATTAAAGTCTCGTCCTTTATTTGCTAAACTTTTTCTTGTTAAGTTTTTGAAGAAAGTTCAAGGCGTCTTGTAAACTGCTGAAACTGTCACGCATTTGTTACCTTTCCGTACGTTTCGACGCACAGAACGTCGTGCCTCTAAAATCTAAACTGTTATGTGAATGATATTTTAGTGGTTAATGTTTGAAAAAAAATAAAAGAAAAGAAATGGTCAATCTGAGAGTTAAATGGGTTTGGCCGGGGGGACGTAGGTACGGATGTAATATTCAATTATCTATCTTCTTTTAGACCTTCCATATCGTGGTGTATACGGAAATGATGCTGAGATAAATATTTTGTGTAACCATTAGTACTACATTCGGTAGTATGGTCAGGACTACGTCAGAGCGTATTTTTCTCACACAAATCTTCAGTAGCTATTAGAGTGGAAGAACAAAGAAGAGGTCAGTTGGGTGGGAGGGATAAACCCGACCTCTTGTTGCCAGCAGACACTAACCGCAATTCCACTGTCGCTTCCTTAGCGTGGTGGTATAGAGATATGACGCCGGTATCTGGACATAACAGTTTCCTGGTTCGAATCCGGGAATTTTTCTGTGCGAATCCATAGATTATTTGGCTTTACCCAGGCCATCTCTCTGGGCTGTGAGATCCGATGTTTAGTAATCACAGATAAATGCGAAAACGAGGGCCCGTGTGCATTCTGCGCACGTTAAAAACCGTTGAAATGTGAAAAATCGTGAAGATTAGATCAACTATGGCAGCTGTCCGGGCACAACTTAAGAGATCAAATCTGTCCAATTAACCCCTTTCATTTTCATGGTCTTCGCCGGTGCTACGGAGATTGTACATCTGGGCTGAAAGCATCAGTGCTTTCGCTTTGCTTTCTCAGTGCTTTAAGACTCACTTGTACACAAACTCTGCTTCCATTGGGCTCAACACTCACTTGTACATAAGCTCTGCTTCTATTGAGCTCAACACTCACTTGTATACAAGCTCTGCTTCCATTGGGCTCAACACTCACTTGTATACAAACTCTGCTTCCATTGGGCTCAACACTCATTTGTACACAAGCTCTGCTTCCATTGGACTCAACACTCACTTGTACATAAGCTCTGCTTCCATTGGACTCAACACTCACTTGTACACAAGCTCTGCTTCCATTGGACTCAACACTCACTTGTACACAGATTTTGCTTCCATTGGGCTCAACACTCACTTGTACATAAGCTCTGCTTTCATTGGGCTCAACACTCACTTGTACACAAGCTCTGCTTCCATTGGGCTCAACACTCACTTGTACACAAGCTCTGCTTCCATTGGACTCAACACTCACTTGTACATAAGCTCTGCTTCTATTGAGTTCAACACTCACTTGTATACAAGCTCTGCTTCCATTGGGCTCAACACTCACTTGTATACAAACTCTGCTTCCATTGGGCTCAACACTCATTTGTACACAAGCTCTGCTTCCATTGGACTCAACACTCACTTGTACATAAGCTCTGCTTCCATTGGACTCAACACTCACTTGTACACAAGCTCTGCTTCCATTGGACTCAACACTCACTTGTACACAGATTCTGCTTCCATTGGGCTCAACACTCACTTTTACATAAGCTCTGCTTTCATTGGGCTCAACACTCACTTGTACACAAGCTCTGCTTCCATTGGGTCAACACTCACTTGTACACAAGCTCTGCTTCCATTGGACTCAACACTCACTTACAAACTCTGCTTCCATTGGACTCAACACTCACCTGTACACAAAGTTGTGTTGTGGGAACGATTCTAGCGATGAAATGAGAGCACTGTAGCATACATCGATGTGCATTGCAAATGGTCTGTCGACAAAACAAAAACTAAACAGCTTCCTCTACAAGTCTATCGCATCCACTAATTAACTCCCTTCCTGTGGACGACATTTGAAAGTCGTATCTTTACCCACAAGTCAGAGATTTCCCGGTAGTAAAAGATGTTTATGAATCTCTCCTGATGTGTTCCGTTACCTGTCTTTCCACTGATGTAACACACCTGGACTATCACTGCCGATGCCAGATAATGGGAACCTCCTTTTAACTCAATCTTTTGTTGGATGCCTCAATTCATTGCTCACACCTACGCCTGTTATCTTGTATCTTCAGCTTGTATCTTTTCGTGAACGTTGTTTTATCTGCACAAAAACTGCTATTTTGTTTGTGACAGAAATCACCGTGTACAGTTTCCGGTGTCTGTGAGTCACATCACGTTAAACAAGTTACTTTAAAATTCAGAACAATTTGAAACGTTATATATATATATATATATATATATATATATATATATATATATATATATATATATATATATATATATATATATATATATATATATATACACACACATATACTAACAACAAAACAAATATCAGCAGGGCTGAAACTAAGAATGGCAAAATGTTACGTCTTCTCAATATTCCTGTATGGTGCAGAAACATGGACATTAGACAAGAAAACAGAACAAAAAATTGAAGCCTTTGAAATGTGGATTTATAGAAGAATATGTAGAATTGGATGGAAACAAAAGATAACAAACGATGAAGTTTTAAAAGAACTGAAAATAAAAAGAGAACTACTAAACACAATTAGAACAAGACAAATGAAATTTTTGGGGCATGTTAAAAGACACAACAGCCTACTAAAAGTAATATTGGAAGGAAAAATACAAGGTGGCAGAGGCAGACCAAGACTAACATGGACGAGTAACATCAAAAGATGGACAAGTCAATCTATGTCAGCCTGCACCATCAAAGCAAGAAACAGAGTAGAATGGCGATCCATGGTAGCCAACCTTCGTTGCGGAGAAGGCACACGACGATGACGATGATATATATTTATATTGTTCACTTTGATTTGAGATTTCACAGAAATAGCATTATTATTTTTAAAAAGGGTATTAAATACACATGAATATAATAGATACAATTTAATATAAAATATAATATATATAAATGTAATATAAATTATTAACTTAGTGAGAATAGAACAAGCAAAACCAGACCATCATGACCCACTATAATTAATATAAATATAGTTTTTACTACTTTTTAAAAAATGCCAATTATGGTGTAATATAACCTAGAAGGCATAGTCTGTGGTTGAATGGGCCGTCTCACAACAAGAAGGGAGAAGATACCCAAGACAACTAACCATAACCGAATAAACATAAATAGATAATCAATATTAATGTATTGTTATTTTGGTGGTCTAGTAAAATGGTGATCTGACTTAGTAAAACGATAATTTCAGTAAAGTAGTGATCTTAGATTGACTTAGTAAAACGATAATTTCAGTAAAGTAGTGATCTTAGATTGACTTAGTAAAACGGTAATTTCAGTAAAGTGGTGATCTTAGATTGACTTAGTAAAACGATAATTTCAGTAAAGTAGTGATCTTAGATTGACTTAGTAAAACGATAATTTCAGTAAAGTGGTGATCTTAGATTGACTTAGTAAAACGATAATTTCAGTAAAGTAGTGATCTTAGATTGACTTAGTAAAACGGTAATTTCAGTAAAGTGGTGATAGTAGTAAGGAAGGGGGTTTAGTGCAAGGATTTTAACATTTCGTGCAGTATCATGCAATATTGTCATGTATCGTGCAGCTGAATCTCGTCGTGCAGCATGTATCGTGCAATCTCAGGTGACCTGGCTCGGCGCGGGTGGTCTTATCTCAAGTGGTCAAGTGGTCGGCCTCGTCTTATCTCAGGTGCGACCAGTGGTTCTAAAACTTGTAGGTGTGTTTGGAGACCAGTGGTTCTAAAACTTGTTGGCTAACCTCTAAAACTTGTATGTGAGTCTAAAACTTGCGGGTGGTCGAGTGTGATGGCAACAGGAGGCAAATATGGAAAACTTGTATGTCAGTCTAAAACTTGCGGGTGTTATCATGTGATGGCTAAAAAAAGGCAAAGGGGTGTTAGTAACGATCATCATCGGAGGGCCACCTCGGTCATCATCATCGGCGCTGGTCGGCGGCGGTCGCTGGTCGTCGCTGGTCGTCGTCGTCGTCGTCGTCGTCGTCGTCGCTGGTCGGCTCGGGCAACATCATCATGTGTAGTGATTAATGGTCGTCGCTGGTCGGCTCGGGCAACATCATCATGATTAAATAGTGACGCTCTCTCTTATCATCATCATCATCATCAAGCCACACCCTCAACAACATCATCACCAAGCTACACAAATTGACACATCATCATCATCATCATCATCATGTGCCACCATCATCATCAAGCCACACCCTCAACAACACCATCACCAAGCCACACAAATTGACACATCATCAGCATGTACCACCCTCAACAGCATCATCATCATCATGTACCACCCTCAACAGCATCATCATCATCATGTGCCACCCTCATCATCATCATCATCACCAAGCCACCCTCAATTGACACATCATCATCATGTACCACCCTCAACAACATCATCATCATGTGCCACCCTCAACAACATCATCATCAAGCCACACCCTCAACTCTCTCTCTCTCTCTCTCTCTCTCTCTCTCTCTCTTTCACGCTAAAGCAAAACAAAAAAAATCGCTCTATATTTCACATATATTTATTAATACAACAAATACACAACACATATGAGAAAATATTTATTACTGTCCGATTGGTGATAATTTTAAGCGTCTGGGTTTCCTCCCTCCTGTTTTGGCTGTACTGTCTGTTTGTGTTAAATGTCTATCAAACACAGGGGCGTAGGAAGTTTCATTAGCCTTCACAACACAACCGCCCTCCATTTTGACAAACCTTGATCAAAGCTGGAATAGGTAATTGGTGACTCAGCTGAAACACCCGGGACATCGATAGTGGCCGCCGGATCTGTCGTCTGATTAACAAGAGCGAGGTTCCCTTGGTTAACAAAAGGAGGGGTCGTGTAGTTGATGAGATTCGGGTTAACAAGAGATGGTGTGTAGTTCTGGTGGTTAACAACAGGTGGCGTGTTTAGACGAATGGAGCGTGTGAGTTTTGCTCTATAAAGTTTAAAATATCCACATGTCTAGGAGGCAAACCGTAGGAAATGAAATACTCACATTCGCCGAGCCCGTTGTGACACATCATCATCATGTGCCACCCTCAACATCAACCCTGCATATCCTATCATCATCATCATCAAGTGCCACCCTCAACATCAACCCTTCATGTCCTATCATCATCATCAAGAGCCACCCTCAACATCAACCCTTCATGTCCTATCATCAGCATCAAGTGCCACCCTCAACATCAACCCTTCATGTCCTATCATCATCATCAAGTGCCACCCTCAACATCAACCCTTCATGTCCTATCATCAGCATCATACCATCAAAGTATCAAACCGCGAAATTCTCTCTCTTTCTCTCTCTCTCTCTCTCTTTCTCTCTCTCTCTCTCTCTCTCTCTTTCTCTCTCTCTCTCGCTCTCTCTCTCTCTCTATCACATTCATGGTAAAGCAAACAAAATATAGTACAGGGATAACCTTTATTTATAGGTATTTAGTTGGGTGTCTGCTTAGTTCTATGTCATAAATGAATCATAAGGGGTGAAACTGTTAGAGATTGCTGGGTAGTCAAAACTGGTAGTGTAAAGAGTTAAATATCTAAAGGCGTAGTCGAGACGTTATCATCAGCTACCTTTCTTTTTATATAGAAATAGGAAAGAGCCTTTCTTGTTTGACTGTCGGAAAATATGGAATTATTTAAGACTTTGAAACCTACATTTTTCCCACCCTTAGCCTTTTGCGTAGCGAGAACCTCTAAAAACATATCTTTAGCTAATTTGCTGTGTTGCTTACTTAACCCTTTACAATTGATTTTATCGTAATCCCCACTACAATGGTACGTCTTACTACATAAACTAACAAGAGCCGTCCCTTCGGACTCTAGTTTAAAAAGCCCGGGCGTTCGTTTGGTGTATGCTTTAACACCCTTACAGTTTACACAGTCTGGCTAATATGGTCATCGCAAAACTCGACAGGAAACCAGTCTTTATATACGCTATTAAACTCATTCCGCAGCCCTGACTTAACTATAGCCTCCAACTTAGGTGCACTTAAAGCTAAATATAAACTATCAGTATCTGTTTCACATAACTGAAAGTTGGACCTATCTACAAACTTATCTAAGAACTCGAAATAAAAAATCTAACATACGAAGTTTTCCATATCGATACACGAAGAAACCGATTTGTAGGGGTAAGTCCCATCCTACCGGGTGTGGGAAAACGGTATTTGTACAAAAGTTTATACAGAACCTTCTAAGAGGCGCGGGCAGAAACCAAGGAGGGAAGGTCAGAAACCTAGGAGGCGAAGGCAGAAACCTACGAGTCAAGGGCAGAAACCTAGGAGGCAAGGTCAGAAACCTAGGAGGCAAGGTCAGAACTTTCTAGGAGGCAAGGTCAGAAACCTAGGAGGCACCTCGATGGACAGCTAGACAACCGAAGAAGCGTTTTACAATCTCAATATGACTAACCCCTTGTGGGTATGCCTTTTCTAATACGGTTATCATTCTGTCGGCATATTATCGTTTGTTTTTAATTATAATCTTAGTAGCATGTTGACAGTGCCACTATTGCGTGCTTTTGGTTAATTTGACGGAACCAGTTGTTATAATGCTTACATTTCAGTATTCGATTTTCAATTTCTCCCACTTATCGTTAATTTTCGCGTTTTCCCCCTCTCTTTCTCTATAAATATATGTGTAAATAAAAAAAGACATTATTTGTTTGACTAAAACCATGGTTTTTATATTTTGCTATATGTTTGTACATATGTTATCATCATCTACTAAACGTTTTAAACAGTATAAAAAAAAGGTGACAAATTATAATCACCGTCTTCTCATATAGAAAACTATTACTAACGAAGAACATATCTTTAATAAGACATCACCAATGATGACTCACCGCAACAACAACAAAAACTACGAGAACTGACAAAAATGAATATAACTTTAAATTGTAAAACAACAACTCAATATGAGTTCTCGAGCCACGCTCTTAACAAACTACAAACTTAATAAACCACAACCCCACGAACCACAACCCCACGAACCATGGACTTAACGAACCATCAACTAACGAACCACGAACCACAACCCCACGAACCACGGACTTAACGAACCATCAACTAACGAACCACAAACTCACGAACAACGAACTTAACAAACCACGAACTTAACGAACCATCAACTCACGAACCGCGAACCACAACCCCTACGAACCATGGACTTAATGAACCATCAACTAACGAACCACGAACCACAACCCCACGAACCACGGACTTAACGAACCATCAACTAACGAACCACGAACCACAACCCCACGAACCACGGACTTAACGAACCATCAACTCACGAACCACGAACAACAACCCCACGAACCATGGACTTAACGAACCACGAACAACAACCCCACGAACCACGGACTCAACGAACACCGTTTTCCCACACCCGGTAGGATGGGACTTACCCCTACAAATCGGTTTCTTCGTGTATCGATATGCAAAACTTCGTATGTTAGATTTTTTATTTCGAGTTCTTAGATAAGTTTGTAGATAGGTCCAACTTTCAGTTATGTGAAACAGATACTGATAGTTTATATTTAGCTTTAAGTGCACCTAAGTTGGAGGCTATAGTTAAGTCAGGGCTGCGGAATGAGTTTAATAGCGTATATAAAGACTGGTTTCCTGTCGAGTTTTGCGATGACCATATTAGCCAGACTGTGTAAACTGTAAGGGTGTTAAAGCATACACCAAACGAACGCCCGGGCTTTTTAAACTAGAGTCCGAAGGGACGGCTCTTGTTAGTTTATGTAGTAAGACGTACCATTGTAGTGGGGATTACGATAAAATCAATTGTAAAGGGTTAAGTAAGCAACACAGCAAATTAGCTAAAGATATGTTTTTAGAGGTTCTCGCTACGCAAAAGGCTAAGGGTGGGAAAAATGTAGGTTTCAAAGTCTTAAATAATTCCATATTTTCCGACAGTCAAACAAGAAAGGCTCTTTCCTATTTCTATATAAAAAGAAAGGTAGCTGATGATAACGTCTCGACTACGCCTTTAGATATTTAACTCTTTACACTACCAGTTTAGACTACCCAGCAATCTCTAACAGTTTCACCCCTTATGATTCATTTATGACATAGAACTAAGCAGACACCCAACTACATACCTATAAATAAAGGTTATCCCTGTACTATATTTTGTTTGCTTTACCATGAATGTGAGAGAGAGAGAGAGCGAGAGAGAGAGAGAAAGAGAGAGAGAGAGAGAGAAAGAGAGAGAGAGAGAAAGAGAGAGAATTTCGCGGTTTGATACTTTGATGGTATGATGCTGATGATAGGACATGAAGGGTTGATGTTGAGGGTGGCACTTGATGATGATGATAGGGCATGAAGGGTTGATGTTGAGGGTGGCACTTGATGCTGATGATAGGACATGAAGGGTTGATGTTGAGGGTGGCTCTTGATGATGATGATAGGACATGAAGGGTTGATGTTGAGGGTGGCACTTGATGATGATGATGATAGGATATGCAGGGTTGATGTTGAGGGTGGCACATGATGATGATGATGCTGTTGAGGGTGGTACATGATGATGATGATGCTGTTGAGGGTGGTACATGCTGATGATGTGTCAATTTGTGTGGCTTGGTGATGGTGTTGTTGAGGGTGTGGCTTGATGATGATGGTGGCACATGATGATGATGATGATGATGATGTGTCAATTTGTGTAGCTTGGTGATGATGTTGTTGAGGGTGTGGCTTGATGATGATGATGATGATAAGAGAGAGCGTCACTATTTAATCATGATGATGTTGCCCGAGCCGACCAGCGACGACCATTAATCACTACACATGATGATGTTGCCCGAGCCGACCAGCGACGACGACGACGACGACCAGCGACGACCAGCGACGACCAGCGACCGCCGCCGACCAGCGCCGATGATGATGACCGAGGTGGCCCTCCGATGATGATCGTTACTAACACCCCTTTGCCTTTTTTTAGCCATCACATGATAACACCCGCAAGTTTTAGACTGACATACAAGTTTTCCATATTTGCCTCCTGTTGCCATCACACTCGACCACCCGCAAGTTTTAGACTCACATACAAGTTTTAGAGGTTAGCCAACAAGTTTTAGAACCACTGGTCTCCAAACACACCTACAAGTTTTAGAACCACTGGTCGCACCTGAGATAAGACGAGGCCGACCACTTGACCACTTGAGATAAGACCACCCGCGCCGAGCCAGGTCACCTGAGATTGCACGATACATGCTGCACGACGAGATTCAGCTGCACGATACATGACAATATTGCATGATACTGCACGAAATGTTAAAATCCTTGCACTAAACCCCCTTCCTTAGTACTGGTGATCTTAGATTGACTTAGTAAAACGATAATTTCAGTAAAGTAGTGATCTTGTTAAAGTGATTAACTTAATACTCAACACTCACTTATTTACATACTCTGCTTTCATTAGGCTCAACACTCACTTGTGCACACAAACTATGCTTCCATTGGGCTCAACACTTGTACACAGACTGTACTTCCCCCGGTTCAACACTTACTTGTACACAAACTGTACTTCCATCAGTTCAACACTTACTTGTACACAAACTATACTTCCACCGGTTCAACACTTACTTGCACAGAAACTATACTTCCACCGGTTCAACACTTACTTGTACACAAACTGTACTTCCACCGGTTCAACACTTACTTGTACACAAACTCTACTTCCACCGGTTCAACACTTACTTCCACACAAACTCTACTTCCACCGGTTCAACACTTACTTCCACGCAAACTCTACTTCCGCCGGTTCAACACTTACTTGTACACAAACTCTACTTCCACCGGTTCAACACTTACTTGTACACAAACTCTACTTCCACCGGTTCAACACTTACTTCCACACAAACTCTACTTCCACCGGTTCAGCACTTACTTCGCCACAAACTCTACTTCCACCGGTTCAGCACTTACTTCGCCACAAACTCTACTTCCACCGGTTCAGCACTTACTTCCACACAAACTCTACTTTCACCGGTTCAACACTTACTTCCACACAAACTCTACTTCCACCGGTTCAACACTTACTTCCACACAAACTCTACTTCCACCGGTTCAACACTTACTTCCACACAAACTCTACTTCCACCGGTTCAACTTTCCTCAACCGATGTGTTCACCAGGTTCTCCTCTAAATGCACCCAACCCCCTTTTTCACCAGACTTGCTTTTCTTTACAATTGTCATTATTATCGTCTGTCTTACGGCAGCTTCGCACCTCTAGCATCTTAATGCATCTTTATGCCTTTACCAATTCTCTCTCTCTCTCTCTCTCTCTCTCTCTCTCTCTCTCTCTCTCCACTTGTACCGAGCACTACTTTCACCGCATCCCCCTCCACTAATTCCCCCACCACTGCATCAAATCGACGAATCTCATTATCTACTCTTATGAATGACTCGATATTTCACTACTTTGCACTCAGGCAAAAAAGCAAACGTGAAAACGTGTAGCCTCGAGGATAGAAAAACCAACCAGAAAAAAAAAATAAATGCACTTTACCTGTGTACATACCCCTTATTGTTACTGACATTCTTTTATGATAGATTAAGCCTAAGTCACTCCATATTTTTCTTGGCTTCCGTCCTGCTCTACTTTCCACGTGATTTAACGTAGCCGACAGTTCTATACAAATATTCGTTTATAGAGAAACCTTTCACTGGCGTTGTTGTAGATACCGCTCGTCCCAGGCTTGACAGGCAGCAGGTGTGCAGGCCTGGATGTCACATTCGTCTCATTCCTAGGGAAGGTTCAAGAGGGTTGGGGAGACTCGCGTCAGGATTCCGTTATTCTTTAAGACTTCATTATGGGTCAGTGTACTTGCGTCAGGATTCCGTTATTCTTTAAGACTTCATTACGGGTCAGTGTGCTTGTTTTATCATTTTTTTTATTGGATCGAGCATTGTTTCAAGATATTGTACTGGCAAAGTTATATTTTGTGTCTGTGGCTTTGTCGGATGTAGATGCCATTCTAATTCCTTTGATTTAATGAAATTTATGGCATCATCATCATCGTGTGCCCTCTCCGCAACGAAGGTTGGCTAACATGGATCGCCATTCTACTCTGTTTCTTGCTTTCATGGTGCAGGCTATCATAGATTGACTTGTCCATCTTTTGATGTTACTCGTCCATGTTAGTCTTGGTCTGCTTCTTTTACCTTGTATTTTTCCTTCCAATATTACTTTTAGTAGGCTGTTGTGTCTTTTAACATGCCCCAAAAATTACATTTGTCTTGTCTTAATTGTATTTAGTAGTTCTCTTTTTATTTTCAGTTGTTTTAAAACTTCATCGTTTGTTATCTTTTGTTGTTTTATCCAATTCTACCTATTCTTCTATAAATCCACATCTCAAAGGCTTCAATTTTCTGAACTGTTTTCTTGTCTAATGTCCTTGTTTCTGCACCATACAGGAATATTGAGAAGATGTAACATTTTGCCATTCTTAGTTTCAGCCCTACTGATATTTGTTTTGTTGTTAGTATATTTTTCATGGCATTAAAATTACTTTTTACCATACCTATTCTTTTGTTTATTTCAATTTTACATTTTCCATCATTGGTTATAGTATGTCCCAGGTAGTTGTAACTCTGGACTGTCTCCAGATGTATTCCCTCAACTGTGATATTTAATTGTAGGTCTTGAGAATTTTTTTTAATGAAGACATTTATCGTAAATAACGGAATAGTTGATTTACAAGATGTCACTCTGCACAGATAATCTATAATGTCTGACATCTGAGATTATTTACGCTGTGTAAATAAATACTAATTTATTGCTGTTAAGATGGTTGAGTAAAGTGGTGATCTTGTTAAAGTGATTGGCTTAATACAGCGATAATTTCAGTAAAGTGGTTGCGTTTTAGTGAAGTAACAAAGCTGGGTGTTTTAGTAAAGTGACAGGGCTGGGTGGTTTAGTGAAGTGACAGTGCTGGGTGGTTTAGTGAAGTGACAAAGCTGGGTGTTTTAGTAAAGTGTCAGGGCTGGGTGGTTTAGTGAAGTGACAGTGCTGGGTGGTTTAGTGAAGTGACAAGGCTGGGTGGTTTAGTGAAGTGACAAAGCTGGGTGTTTTAGTAAAGTGACAGGGCTGGGTGGTTTAGTGAAGTGACAGTGCTGGGTGGTTTAGTGAAGTGACAGGGCTGGGTGGTTTAGTGAAGTGACAGGTCTGGGTGGTTTAGTGAAGTGACAGTGCTGGGTGGTTTAGTGAAGTGACAGTGCTGGGTGGTTTAGTAAAGTGACAGGGCTGGGTGGTTTAGTGAAGTGACAGTGCTGGGTGGTTTAGTGAAGTGACAAAGCTGGGTGTTTTAGTGAAGCGACAGTGCTGTGTGGTTTAGTAAAGTGACAGGGCTGGGTGGTTTAGTGAAGTGACAGTGCTGGGTGGTTTAGTAAAGTGACAGGGCTGGGTGGTTTAGTGAAGTGACAGTGCTGGGTGGTTTAGTAAAGTGACAGGGCTGGGTGGTTTAGTGAAGTGACAGTGCTGGGTGGTTTAGTAAAGTGACAGGGCTGGGTGGTTTAGTGAAGTGACAGTGCTGGGTGGTTTAGTAAAGTGACAGGGCTGGGTGGTTTAGTGAAGTGACAGGGCTGGGTGGTTTAGTGAAGTGACAGGGCTGGGTGGTTTAGTAAAGTGACAGGGCTGGGTGGTTTAGTGAAGCGACAGTGCTGGGTGTTTTAGTGAAGCGACAGTGCTGGGTGGTTTAGTGAAGTGACAGGGCTGGGTAGTTTAGTGAAGTGACAGTGCTGGGTGGTTTAGTGAAGTGACAGGGCTGGGTGGTTTAGTGAAGTGACAGTGCTGGGTGGTTTAGTAAAGTGACAGGGCTGGGTGGTTTAGTGAAGCGACAGTGCTGGGTGTTTTAGTGAAGCGACAGGGCTGGGTGGTTTAGTGAAGTGACAGGGCTGGGTAGTTTAGTGAAGTGACAGTGCTGGGTGGTTTAGTGAAGTGACAGGGCTGGGTGGTTTAGTGAAGTGACAGTGCTGGGTGGTTTAGTAAAGTGACAGGGCTGGGTGGTTTAGTGAAGCGACAGTGCTGGGTGTTTTAGTGAAGCGACAGGGCTGGGTGGTTTAGTGAAGTGACAGTGCTGGGTGTTTTAGTGAAGCGACAGTGCTGGGTGGTTTAGTGAAGTGACAGGGCTGGGTGTTTTAGTGAAGTGACAGTGCTGGGTGTTTTAGTGAAGCGACAGTGCTGAACGAGTCATCAACAGAATAAGAAAACACATTTCTCTTTGTGTGTGGCCAGCGCTGGGGTCTAGTGACTCAATCTCATAGCGTTTATTGAGGGCTGGTGGTGTTGTATTTTCATATTTTTGCTTTATCACGCCTTGAAACATTTTATCCGTTGTTTATTTACTTGACTAAATTGCGGTAATTATTCCTAGATTTAAAAAAAAAATAATTCTTATTTCTTCACTTCTGATTCTATTTATCATGTCGTTATACTATACTATTTATCAAATTGTTACCTGCCATGCGACTAACACAGCGCTTCTCTGCGTGATCCCCGTCATACATTGTTTTCATCCCATGGCCCCCTGATTTTATCGTGAAAATAAACATAATAAATAAACACGATATATTTTCTTTTTCTACCTAATTCTTTTGGTTTCTCTTATATGCGCTACTAAGGAGAAACAGATCACAGAGTGGAAAATGAGAATGAGTGGGAAATAGAACATGAGCGCTGTATTCCACAACATACGGAATCCTTATACTGTTAATTAGCTGAGTGGCAGTGTCCCCTAGCGTTCGGCTTCTCGTGGCAAGGCGCAGTGCCATGGAGTACGGGTTCGATCCTACTTCGGACCATATATTGTTCTTTGTTTTTTTTCTTCTGTTGTTGTTTATTTTTCCTGAGTGCTGTAATACATACCTCCTCCTCTTATGATTCCCTGAATTATCACCTCGGATGTTCCTCTACAGTAATATTTATTTATTATTGTGTTGTCTCCAGTACAAAACCTCTGTCTCTTCTAGCTTCTGTCGTGGCGCGCACACATCTCCTCCCAATCTTGTTCTGTAGATTTATACCTGTGGTCTCTTGTAATTTTATGTGCCCCCCTCCCGCCCCCCCCCCCTCCCCGGTTAAGAAACACTGTTCTAACAAATTTGGTTTTTGTTGATGGTTTTTATATTCTTCGTGAGTCATGGTTTTTGTTGATGGTTTTTATATTCCTCGTGAGTCAAGGTTTTTGTTGATGGTTTTTATATTCTTCGTGAGTCAAGGTTTTTGTTGATGGTTTTTATATTCTTCGTGAGTCAAGGTTTTTGTTGATGGTTTTTTATATTCTTCGTGAGTCATGGTTTTTGTTGATGGTTTTTATATTCTTAGTTAGTCAATCAAGGGCAGATATAATTTGTATGTATAAATAAATAAAAATAAATATATATGAATATAAATAAATAAAATAATGAAATATAAAAAAGTAAAATAAATATTAAAAAAATAAATATAAATAACTTTACAATATTCATCATCATCTGTGAGGCAGAGATTGTGCAGTAACGTGTGTATCGTATGTTGATGTAACTTAGTTGTCAGGAACAACATTCATCCATCAACTGAAATCATTTACAGGACATGCATTCCTACTGCTCATTAAAGTATAACAGCCACAAACGTTGACAATGTACGACAGCGATTAAGTTCACACGGCTAGGATGTTTCTACATTCAAATTCCTCGTTACACATGGCCTTGCTTGCTTCTAACAGCGTGTCCCGACCTTGACACAGCGTGTAGCACTGTCATGCCCTCCAGCAACGGTCTCACAGTTTAAGTTTGGCAAGCCTGTCTTTTTTCTTTTTGAGAACGCCTCCCTCCAACTTTTGCAAAATTAACCATCAAGGGTTGGGTAAAAGTTGGGGTGGTGGTAGGAAGATATACGTACCTGGTGTCATCTTAGCAGGGTCAGCCACTCACGCTGTTGCTGTCTCAATCACCTTACCTTCACGGCTGTTTGTCATTAATACTTTTGTTGATTTGTTAATTCGCGTCCATCCAAGAAGATAAGATCCACATATTTTTCTTTTACATATTCAAAGTGATTGGAAGATCATCATCAAGTACCCGGCCTGCTGGCGTAGGTGATCATGTCTCTCCACAACTTTCGATCACGACAGTTATTTGTCATTTCTGTTGTTGACCTTCTGCCAAGCCATTCTCTTAAACTGTCTGGTATTTTCTCTCTTTGCTTCCCTCTATCTCTTCGTCCCTCAATTTTTCCAGTTGTTACAATATATTCTAGCTGTTCTCTTCTCATTACATGGCCAAGAAATGATGATTGTTTCTTCCTAATATTGGAAATGAGCTCTCTTTTTGCTGTTACCTCTTTCAGAACATTTTCATTTCTCTTCTTAGCTGTCCATGGTATTCTCAACATTCTTCTGTAAAACCACATTTCTGCAGACTCCAGTGATTTTCTTGTCTGTTGTCCTATTGTCCATGATTCACACCCATATGTTAAGACTGGAAGATAATGTATCTAAAAATGTTAAAGAATGTTAAAGAATGTTAAAGAATGTTTGTGGTTAAAACTTGAATGTTACATTTTGTTAGAATCTCATCTCTTTGTTACGGACTTTCATCATCACTGAGTGCCGTCTCCGCATCGAAGGTTGGCTACCATGGAGCGCCATTCCGCTCTGTCTCTTGCTTTGATGGGGCAGGTAGTCATCGGCTGACTTGTCCATCTTTTGATGTTACTCGTCCATGTAATTCATGGGCGAATATGGCTGACTACAGTGAAAGAGAGTGCAGCCTCATCACGTAATATTCCAAAGAAAGCCATATCGAACACTAGCTACACAAATACAATCTTCACATAAATACTTCATCATCATCATGTGCCATACCGGTTGGCGAAGGCGATCGTGTCCTTCCACAATCTTCTGTTTACAGTGCATCGTATCAGTTCTGTTGTTGACTGTTTTTTCAATGCCATGACACCAAGCTATCCAGTAATCTCTCTCTTTGTCGTCTGCGATCTCTCTTTCCCTGTATTTTACCAGTTGTAACCAAGTATTCCAACTTTCCTCATCTCATGATGTGCCCGAAAAATGTTGTATGTTTCTTTTTGATGTTACTTGATGGAGCTCCCTTTTCAAACAAATATTTACTTTCGCTAAACAAATACTTACTTTAGCTAAACAAATACTTACTTTAGCTAAACAAATACTTACTTTAGCTAAACAAATAAACAATGACACTGTGTGTGCTGTGTCACCAACCACTTCCTTGCAGTATCAACTTTAAGAACGAGCGAAAACTACCAGGTTCAGGATATTTGAAATATATCAATAACCATAAGCACTACTAGGGAGCTGCGATAGCTCAGTGGTTAGTGAACTGGACTACAAAGGACAAGGGGTAGCGTTCGATCCCAACCGACGGCTTCCGAGTTCACCCAGCCTTTGATTGGTACCAGATTTTTTTCTGGGAAAGTAAAGCGGCACGGGCGTAATACCGACCACATTACCGCAAAAATCATGTGCTGAAGGTCTGTAACATTTATGGTCACTAACACCATATTCCATATACGCCGTTATTGCGTGACGGGGGTGCTTTACTTTTTTTTATATAGATAGATGTAGCATACTGACCATATCATGCAATCTATTTTGAGAGACCGGGTATTCCGCCACATGAAGGAAAAAACACAGCCAACTATAGATTTATTAGGCCCACAGGCAGAAAATAAAACAGGAAAACCCTCCAAATAGCGTGACGTTTTCAACTATATGAGCAATAGATGGCTGACGTCACTCAACCCACAGACGTTCTTGCTCTCAAATCGGCACAAAAAAATGACACTGTGTGTTCTGTGTCACCAAACACTTCCTTGGTTGAAGAACAAAAACTGTCAAAACTGAACACGTGACATCAGTTGGAGGTTTTCCGGGAATTCCCTCTTAGTCCGATGAATTAAGTAAATCTATCATCATCATCATCATCGAGGGCCCTTTCCGCATCGAAGGGTGGCTACCATGGAGTGTAATTCCACTCTGTCTCTTGCTTTGATGGTGCAGATTGCCATAGGCTGACTTGTCCATCTTTTGGTGTTACTCGTCCATGTTAGTCTTGGTCTGCCTCTGCCTCTTTTACCTTGTATTTTCTCTTCTAATATTACTTTTATTAGACTGTTGTGTCTTTTAACATGACCACAAAAAGTAAATCTATGGCTGTGGGAAAATCCTCAGAGAAGCAAAACCAGCACCCAAGCACTTATCAAGGGAATCGACCACGAGGTAGTATACAAAGAGATAACAGGCAAACAGTGGAAGTGGTTGAGTCATATACACAGGAGATATCTAGAGACAATAACAATAACGGCATTATAGCGGTCTCAAGGGGAAACGAGGGAGAGGCTATACCAATGGTATCTTGATGGAGGTTAGTGGAAACAGTGTAGGCCAGACGATGGGGATCCTGGGAATAATGGAAAAAAAATATAGAGAGAAAAAAAATGGTATCACTAAAGCTTCACGTAACAAGTGGACAACTCAAATCAGAACGACGTTTCGGCACAATAGGCTTTCAAAAGGAACAAACATGCAACAAACGCACAAATATGTATTTAAAATAAAAAAGAAATAATATAAAAAATCGAACTAGAAGGAGAAATGAAAGGAAAATAAGAATAAAATCTTCCCTGTATGTTTGTATGTGTATGGGCAGAACGGAAGTGCGTACGAGTTGCGTGTGCGTGCACGTGCACACAAGTCAAAATGACAAATGATAGGGATGGACCGTCGGAAGTGTCTCGTCCTACAACTGCTTTGTTATCGGCCAAGAAAGAAGACGTGCCCACGCCTTTGCAGGAGAGGATAGTCGATAGTTCACAGTTATCATTGAGATTGTACTGCGCCCGTTGAAGCACTGAAGACATCTAGAAGTTGTGGACTGTGCGGAAGAAATTGCAAATGTCTGGTGGATGCAGTGAAGTATCAAGCATCTCATCATAGAAAGTGGAGAGCAAGAACAAGAGGCATTTATTGCGTTCATGTATCCCTCCCTCCTTTGAAATGTGGATATATAGAACAATAGGTAGAATTGGATAGAAGGAAAAGAAAACAAACGATGAAGTCTTAAAACAACTGAAAATGAAAAAAAAAAAAACTACTAAACACAGTTCAAACAAGACAAAGCGAATTGTGGGCCATGTTAAAAGACAAAACAGCCTACTAAAAGTAATCCTGGAGGGGAAAATACAAGGTAAAAGAGGCAGAGGCAGAGACAGACCAAGACTAACATCAAAAGATGGACAAATCAGCCCATGACAACCTGCACCATCAAAGCAAGAGACAGAGCAAAGTGGCGCTCCATGGTAGCCAACCTTCGTTGTGATGAAGATCCCTCCCTAGGTCTAGTTCGTCTTGACATTGTCGTCGCTCTGAGTGAAGCTGGGTGTGGATTAGAGAGGAAGAGTACGTTGCTTATGCTCTCTCTCTCTCTATATATATATATATATATATATATATGGCTCGCTGATGATGACCACGACAATCGTAGCAATGAGTTTGAAAGGTAGAACAATCTTAGCCTAAGATTTAAGAATTAGAATAATGTTGATATCGAATATTATGTTCAGTACAATTTTTACGTCTAATGTAATGATCACAACATTTTAGTATCGTATGAGGGTCATAACAATTTTAGCAACATATATGAGGGTCATAACAATTTTAGCAACATATATGAGGGTCATAACAATTTTAGCAACATATATGAGGGTCAGAACAATTTTAGCAACATATATGAGGGTCATAACAATTTTAGCAACATATATGAGGGTCAGAACTATTTTAGCAACATATATGAGGGTCAGAACAATTTTAGCACCATATATGAGGGTCAGAACCATCTTAAGTTCGAATGAATCATTTTGATATTTGTGGTGAAGGTTATAGGATCATGGAGTCATCCACACTCGACATAACAGCTTTAAATCAAAAGATATTAAAGATACCTATACAATACAAGTAAAGAACACATACCAGAAGCTGCTAGAAGAAGGAATTGAACAATACAGAAGAGAAAATCCTGATGAAAAAGTAACAACCAAATGGCAATGCATAAAGAAAAGCATACAAAAAGCCTGCGACACCTTACCCAAAAGAGAAAAGAACAAAAAAACAAAAATGGATAACTAACACCATCTTAGAAAAAATGGAAGAAAGGAGACAAGCGAAGAACACTGCCCAATACAATAAAATAGATAATGAGATACGCAAAATGTGCAAAAAGGCAAAAGAAGACTGGCTCAGCCAAAAATGTAGAGAAATAGAAACTATGGAAAGCAAACAAGACCTAAGAGGAATGCACACAGAAATAAAGAGAATGACTAACAAAAATAAAAAAGCCACAGAAGGTGGATGCATTGCAGACAAAAAAGGAAAAATGCTAACAGACAATAAGGATATCATAGATAGATGGCAGGAATATATAACAGAACTATTTCATGATCAAAGGGACAAGAAACCAGTTATAAAATGTACATCAGGCTATAAAATCTTAAAATCTGAGGTGGAAAAAGCTATAAAAACAATGAAAAGGGGAAAAGCAGCAGGACCTGAAAGCATACAGATAGAGATGATACAGGCACTTGAAGATTTTGGCATTGAAGTGATTACAGACATATGCAACGACATATACCACACAGGATACATACCAAATGAACTAAAAACATCAACTTTCATTGCATTGCCTAAAAAGAATGGTGCAGTTGAATGCAGTGACTTTAGAACAATAAGCCTAATGAGCCATGTTACAAAAATCTTGCTAAAAGTTATACAAGGAAGGATTCAGAATAAAATCAATACCGAATTAGATGAGCAGCAATTTGGATTTAGGAAAATTAGCGGGACAAAAGAAGCCATATTCTGCATGAGAACATTAATCGAAAAATACACAGAAGTAAACAAACCAATATATGCCTGCTTCATAGACTACACCAAAGCTTTTGATAGAGTACACCACAAACAACTTATAGAATGCCTAAAAGAGATACATCTAGATGACATGGATATACGACTAATATGCAATCTATACTGGGAGCAAACAGCAATAATAAAATATAACAAAGAGTTCTCTACACCCATTGATATAAAAAGAGGAGTAAGACAAGGATGCATCCTATCACCAAGCTTGTTCAATCTATACACTGAGCAAATCTTTAAAAACATCATAGAGATGCCAGGCCTACAAATTAATGGAAAGATAATCAATAACCTAAGATATGCTGACGATACTGTACTACTAGCAGAAAATCCTAAAGACCTACAACAATTACTTAATGAAATAAACACGACAAGCAAAAAATATGGACTAGATATGAATATCAAAAAGACTAAAACTATGATCATAAACAAAGAAAATACTCAAAACCCACAAGTGGATATCAAAATTGAAGGAATAGACCTTGAGACAGTTCAGAACTATAACTACCTTGGACATACTATAACCAGTGATGGAAAATGTACAACTGAAATAAACAAAAGAATAGGAATGGCAAAAAGTAATTTTAATGTCATGAAGGACATACTAACATCAAAACAAATAACACCAGAACTAAAACTAAGAATAGCAAAATGTTACATCTTCTCAATATTCCTATATGGTGCTGAAACATGGACATTAGACAAGAAAACAGAACAGAGAATTGAAGCCTTTGAAATGTGGATATATAGAAGAATAGGTAGAATTGGATGGAAGGAAAAGAAAACAAATGACAAAGTCTTAAAACAACTAAAAATGAAAAGAGAACTTCTGAACACAATTAGAACAAGACAAATGCGATTCTTAGGCCATGTTAAAAGACACAACAGCCTACTGAAAGTGATCCTGGAGGGGAAAATACAAGGTAAAAGAGGCAGAGGCAGACCAAGATTAACATGGACGAGTAACATCAAAAGATGGACAAATCAACCGATGACAACCTGCACCATCAAAGCAAGAGATAGAGCAAAATGGCGCTCCATGGTAGCCAACCTTCGTTGCGGAGACGGCACTCAATGATGATGATGGAGTCATCCACCGCTCCAGTGTGAGAACCGTGTCCTGTGTCTCCCTCTACCTGGGCAAGCTCGTCTTTTCTGAGCTGAAGGGTCCCCCTACAAACACCTGCCTCCTGACGTCCTAGAATCCGACAATCCCATTGGTTACTGGACAACGTGACACATTGCTCAAGTGGGGGAAGTAACCCCGTGCTGAAGGCGCCTAGAAGGTAGAAAATCAGCAATAGGGCAATAGGGCTTAAACTTTGATTGGGGGGAAAGAGGCCGGCATCACAATGGCAAGTCAGTTGTACAGAAAGCACTTGTTGTGTGCTTAATGTATGCACGGATAGGTTGTTGTTTTTTTAATATGAAATTTGTAATAACGGGGACAAGAAAAGAAGGAACTGGAGTGAACTAGGAAATTGTGGATAGTCATTGGTATATACGATAAGTTTGTTTATAGGGTTGTCTTTACAGTTGTGGGTCTTTTATTGGTTTGGTAATCAGATAAAGACCATAGGGGTGGAGAGAGAGAGAGAGAGAGAGAGAGAGAGAGAGAGAGAGACCGCGAAAGAGATATATTTCATGAGAAGATGCCTTCCTCGAAACGGTCCTCTTTTTCGCCTCTAAAGAGAGAGAGAGAGAGAGAGAGAATGGGAGGAGACAAGGAGAGAGGACCTTCTTGTTTTGTTAAGTGTGTTAACTTAAAAGCTCAATTTTTCACCTTCAGAAAGTGAATGATAGGGAGAGGCAAGGAGAAGAGGAGCGAGGAGTGAGAGAAGAGAGACAGAGTAGTTTGGCGGAGGTAAAAATACCGTCCACGATACGATCTTATTTGACTTTGGAGGTGATTTTTTTTTTTTTTTTATAAGAGGAAATCAACTGAATAAAAATATAGTCCTTTTTCACTGAGAGAGAGAGAGAGAGAGAGAGAGAGAGAGAGATAAAATCAATGATTTGATCGATCAATCAATCAGTCCCGACTGTCGTAGCATTAATTGATGATCAAGTTTCTCAGTTCCCCACTGGCCAATGTCTTTGTGATTGTATCAGCTGACCATTGTTGAATTTACAATTTTGTTGTTTTTTGTTTGCGTAAGCCTAAATTACAAACTTGATAGTACATCATCCTTCTTATAACTTGCCCTCTGTGTTTTCCCATGATAGCACATCATCCCTCTCATAACTTGCCCTCTGTGTTTTCCCATGATAGTACATCATCCCTCATAACTTTCCCTCTTTGTTTCCCCATGATAGTACATCATCCCTCTCATAACTTGGCCTGTTTTTCCCCATGATAGCACATCAACCCTCTCATAACTTGTACTCTGCGTTTTCCCATGATAGCACATCATCCCTCTCTTAACTTGTCCTCTGTGTTTTCCATGATAGTACATCATCCCTCTCATAACTTGCCCTCTGCGTTTTCCCATGATAGCACATCAACCCTCTCATAACTTGCCCTCTGCGTTTTCCCATGATAGCACATCATCCCTCTCATAACTTGTCCTCTGTATTTTCCCAAGATAGCACATCAACCCTCATAACTTGCCCTCTTTGTTTCCCCATGATAGTACATCATCCCTCTCATAACTTGGCCTGTTTTTCCCCATGATAGCACATCAACCCTCTCATAATTTGCCCTCTGCGTTTTCCCATGATAGTACATCATCCCTCTCACAACTTGCCCTCTGTTTTCCCATGATAGCACATCATCCCTCTAACTTGGCCTATGTGTTTTCCCATGATACTACATCATCCCTCTCATAACTTGGCTTCTGTTTTCCCATGCTAGTACATCAACCCTCTCATAACTTGCCCTCTGTGTTTTCCCATGATAGTACATCATCCCTCTCATAACTTGCCCTCTGTGTTTTCCGCATGATAGTACATCAATCCTCTCATAACTTGCCCTCTGTGTTTCCCTATGATAGCACATCAACCCTCTCATAACTTGCCCTCTGCGTTTTCCCATGATAGCACATCAACCCTCTCATAACTTGCCCTCTGTGTTTTCCGCATGATAGTACATCAATCCTCTCATAACTTGCCCTCTGTGTTTCCCTATGATAGCACATCAACCCTCTCTTAACTTACCCTCCTCGTTTTCCAATGGTAGCACATCATCCCTCTCATAACTTGCCCTCTGTGTTTCCCTATGATAGCACATCAACCCTCTCATAACTTGCCCTCTGTGTTTCCCATGATAGCACATCAACCCTCTCATAACTTGCCCTCTGTGTTTTCCCATGATAGCACATCACCTCTCATAACTTGCCCTCTGTGTTTCCCCATGATAGCACAATTATCCAGCCTCTCTCTCCCCCGCACCTCAAAGAACCGTAACTGTTTCCCATCTTATGTGACTACTTTACATAGGCCTGCGGACTGAGGAAGAAATTCCCGGAAAATCACCATTAGCGTGACGTTTTCAGCTTTGCAAGCAGGGGTGGTTGTGGATAGAGTGAAATCAGTCGTCCATATCTCCTATATTTGATCACGTCGCGCCCATTGGTGGGTTTTCCCAGTTTTGCTTTCTGTACGCGGGCCTTTAGCTATGGTTACCACTTAGATATCATGTCCCGTCACGCAAGAACAATTCTCTCCCCTTGTTAACGGCATCATCTTGTTAGAGAATTGATTGTAAGCTTCAGAGTTTCATAACTCACTGGTTGCGTGATAAAGCGTCAGAGACTGATAACTCACTGCCTGCGTGATAAAGCGTCAGAGGCTGATAACTCACTGGTTGTGCGATAAAGCGTCAGACTGATAACTCACTGCCTGCGTGATAAAGCGTCAGAGACTGATAACTCACTGCCTGCGTGATAAAGCGTCAGACTAATAACTCACTGCCTGCGTGATAAAGCGTCAGAGACTAATAACTCACTGCTTACGTGATAAAAATGTCAATCTAAATGTTTAACCAAAAAATGTTAGAATTTTAACTCTTATCGTACGTTTCGACGCACCATGTGCCATGCTGATTTCGGTCATGTACGTTTAGCCGCACAGTGCATCACTCTCAATTTGATTAGTGTCAACTGTCATCAATAAATATCTCCAGTAATAAAGAAAAGACGATGGTCACATGTTGGACATGTGATGAAATGAGATAATAACCGAATAGCAAAGCAAGCCCTCATGTGGGAAACAACAGGTAAGAGGAAAAGAGGAAGATCAAGAGAGACACTGAGAAGAACATTGATGAGAGAGGCAAGAGCAGCAGGAATCGGCTACCTCAATAATGAGACAGAGCTGCTTGCACAGAACAGAGACAAATGGCGAGATTTGATAAAATATCTTTAAAAGAATTAAAAACTGCTAGAATAAAAAATTTAGATAAGAGAAGGAGTATCTTGGTCTACGCCCTATGGGCCGGCCACGGCTCGAAAGGTCAATAGATACTGTCATCAAACTATATTCTTTTTATAGGTCTTGTATCATCTTGGCGTTAGCGAAATATATTTCCTAGTTTAATTATCTAAAAATACATATATAATATGTTGTGTGTTAGATAAATATAAACATGTAGATTAATATTTAAAAACATAAAACATGTTGTCTCTGAAATCTCTACCCCTAAATTGATAAAAAACCTTCCGTAGCGAATGAGTTCATGCACAGCTGCTTGTACTAACTGTGACTATGTAATAAAATAAGCAGTGTATTTGTGTCTTCCTGCAATACATGAACTAAAGCATCAATGACAAACAGATTACACTACACAACCGCGCCTACGTTAGCGTCCGTTTAAGGCAGGGTGTTAGAGAGTAATCTTGGGAGACACATCAGAGGTTAGAGAGTAATCTTGGGAGACAAATCAGAGGTTAGAGAGTAATCTTGGGAGACAAATCAGAGGTTAGAGAGTAATCTTGGGAGACAAATCAGAGGTTAGAGAGTAATCTTGGGAGACAAATCAGAGGTTAGAGAGTAATCTTGGGAGACAAATCAGAGGTTAGAGAGTAATCTTGGGAGACAAATCAGAGGTTAGAGAGTAATCTTGGGAGACAAATCAGAGGTTAGAGAGTAATCTTGGGAGACAAATCAGAGGTTAGAGAGTAATCTTGGGAGACAAATCAGAGGTTAGAGAGTAGTCTTGGGAGACAAATCAGAGGTTAGAGTGTAGTCTTGGGAGACAAATCAGAGGTCAGAGAGTAATCTTGGGAGACAAATCAGAGGTTAGAGAGTAATCTTGGGAGACAAATCAGAGGTTAGAGAGTAATCTTGGGAGACAAATCAGAGGATAGAGAGTAATCTTGTGAGACAAATCAGATATTAGAGAGTAATCTTGTGAGACAAATCAGAGAAGTCTTCCTGCCTGTTCATAGACGTCTCATCATCTTCTTTAATAACACTATTGTCGTTGCCTCCGACTTTATCATTTGCTTATATTGATTGTCAATGTTTTGCGTTCCCATTGTAAGATGGGTTCGATGAACATAACAAAAAGTATTGGTTCTCATCTGAAGCCCCGTTATATTAGATCTATATCAGTAGAAATGTGGTTTTACAGAAGAATGTTGAGAATATCATGGACAGCTAAAAATAGTAATGAAAACGTTATGAAAGATACCAAAGCAAAGAGAGAGCTATAATCTAATTTTTGGAAGATACAATCATTTTTTTTGGCCATGTAATGAGAAGGGAACAGCTGAAATATATTGTAAGAACTGGAAAAATTGAGGGAGAAAGAGTTGGAGGGGAGCAAAATAGAAAAGATACCAGACAGCTTAAGAGAATGGCTTAGCAGAAGGTCAACAACAGAAATGTTAAATAACTGTTGAGATCGAAAGTTATGGAGACACATGATCACCTGTCGTCAGCATGCATGGCACTTGATGATAATGATATCAGTTCACCATCTCCCTATTCTTTCAGAGCAATTGTTCATTCCCACGGACTATTTTCAATGATAAAGCTTGTCCGGTTTTTTTCCGCGGACAAACGAATAACCGAAATAACCGCTAAAATGTAAACGACCGCTATGCACGATCAGCTCTGTTATATCACGTCACGGTTGGTCCAATATCATCCCCAGCGCGTGACTGTCTCTCGTGAGTTATCATTTGGAGGCGTGGCAAATGTTAACATTTGTACGGATGAAAGGAGTTAATGTTAACAAGGTCAGCAGGCGTGGGATGTTGTGATTTGGGTTCAGGCCTGCGGAGTTTTGCCAACAGCTGGTCATTTATTTGTTCCGACTGTCTCCAGATTAATGTGACTTTATGCATTCTCGTGAATTGGGGAACATTATGATAGAATGTGGCGTTATATGGGGATAATTTGATGAATATGACGTTATAAGCGATTGTTTGACAGAATATGACGTTATGTGTAATAATTTGTTAGAATATGACACTATGTGGGATAATTTTTATATAACATGACGTTAGGAGTCGTATGAATATTTTGGCAGAATATATATATTACAGAGAATAATTTGATAGAATTTGACCTTAGGAGAAATGAATGAATAATTTGATTTAGGAGAAATGAATGAATAATTTGATTTAGGAGAAATGAATGAATAATTTGATTTAGGAGAAATGAATGAATAATTTGATTTAGGGGAAATGAATGAATAATTTGATTTAGGAGAAATGAATGAATAATTTGATTTAGGGGAAATGAATGAATAATTTGATTTAGGAGAAATGAATGAATAATTTGATTTAGGAGAAATGAATGAATAATTTGATTTAGGAGAAATGAATGAATAATTTGATTTAGGGGAAATGAATGAATAATTTGACGTTTAGAGAAATTAATGAATAATTTGACGTTAAGAGAAATTAATGAATAATTTGACACTAAGAGAAATTAATGAATAATTTGACGTTAAGAAAAATGAATGAATAATTAGGCTTAGGAAAAACGAATGAATTTGTCAAAAAGAAACGATAGGAAAAATGAATGAATAATGAGGCATAAATAACTTAAGGAGAAATGTGAATGAATAATTTGGCAAATTGACTTTAGGAGAGAAAGCTAAATAATCTGACAGAATATGACTTTTGGAGAAGGGAATAATTTGACAAAATTTGACTTTTGGAGAAGGGAATAATTTGACAAAATTTGACTTTTGGAGAAGGGAATAATTTGACAAAATTTGACTTTTGGAGAAGGGAATAATTTGACAAAATTTGACTTTTGGAGAAGGGAATAATTTGACAAAATTTGACTTTTGCAGAGGGAATAATTTGGCAAAATTTGACTTTTGCAGAATGCGAGTATAATTTGAAACATTTTAAAGCTTGACGTTATGAATAAATAATTTTGCAGAATAAGATTTTTAAAAAGATATGAGTGAGTTTTTTGAGAGAGTAAGATTGTGAAATATCCCTCCTTCTCTTGTTGATATTTGTGGATGCTCTGTCCTGTTTCGGGAGCAGCGATAGCTCAGTGGTTAGTGAACTGGACTACAAAGGACAACAGGTAGGGTTCGATCCTAACCGACGGCTTCCGGTTCACCCAGCCTTTAATGGGTACCGGATTTTTTTCTGGGAAAGTAAAGCGGCACGGGCGTAATACAGACCACATTACCCCAAAAATCATGTGCCGAAGGTCTGTAAAATTTATGGTCACTGACACCATATTCCCTCCCTATACGCCACTTGGCGTGACGGGGTACTTTACTTGTTTTGTTTTTTTTCTGTTGTGTTTCAAACGGCACAATAAACTTACTGGTCGTATCAAGTTATATCTACCCCAAACTTCCGGTCATATGTCACAGGTGTAGAATATATATGATCTAACAGCTGTACAGATTTGGGAGGGGTTCAGTTATTTTATCAGCCGGCGATTTTGTCATATCATGTTGACATTGAACCATCCATTTGGCTCCGCCTATTTCATGTTCAGTCATTCTCGCTAATCTCTTTGATGTCCTCGGCTTGTCCATACATGACACGTGATGAGAGTTAAAGGTCACGGGTTTAAGTTCCACATTTTGAATATATTTTTTTTTTTTACGTACCTTTCTCGGCTGGATCAGCGTCGTTGTGAGGTATTTTGCTTTATTCATGAAATCGGTTTCATTGCAATCGAGAAGTACCCATATCTGCTGCATTGCTCGTCACCAGCATTTCTCAAAGCGTGTACAGACTGATTGTTCATCTAAGGTTGTGACTGTAGATACATCTACTTTTCCCACTAACGACTCCGGATCGATCCCTTACCACCTTTATTCTTCTCACTCTCTCATCATTGCCCCAACCATTTTCACAGTCTCTCAATATATACATCATTGCCCCAACCATTCTCACAGTCTCTCAATATATACATCATTGCCCCGACCATTTTCACAGTCTCTCAATATATACATCATTGCCCCGACCATTCTCAGTCTCTCAATATATACATCATTGCCCCAACCATTCTCACAGTCTCTCAATATATACATCATTGCCCCGACCATTCTCAGTCTCTCAATAAATACATCATTGCCCCGACCATTTTCACAGTCTCTCAATATATACATCATTGCCCCGACCATTCTCAGTCTCTCAATATATACATCATTGCCCCAACCATTCTCACAGTCTCTCAATATATACATCATTGCCCCGACCATTTTCACAGTCTCTCAATATATGCATCATTGCCCCGACCATTCTCACAGTCTCTCAATATATACATCATTGCCCCGACCATTCTCACAGTCTCTCAATATATGCATCATTGCCCCGACCATTCTCACAGTCTCTCAATATATGCATCATTGCCCCGACCACTTTCACAGTCTTTCAATATATACATCATTGCCCCGACCACTTTCACAGTCTTTCAATATATACATCATTGCCCCGACCATTTTCACAGTTTTTCAATATATGCATCATTGCCCCTACCATTCTCACAGTCTCTCAATATATACATCATTGCCCCGACCATTTTCACAGTCTTTCAATATATACATCATTGCCCCAACTATTCTGTCTGCCTGTCTCCTCCCTCCCCCCTGTCGTTCCTTCCTCCCAGCGTCGAGGCGAAATACAATTTGCGGTCTTTTGCTCTTCTCTTGGTCTTTCCTGCTGTTATGTTCCCTAGTGTTTCTAATACTCCATCAATGCATCTTTTTCGTGGTCGGCCCTTCAGTCTGGTGTTCTTGAAACGCTGGGGTGTGCTTTAGTCCAGTTTTCTTATATTGATGTCAAAAGGTAGAATATTGACTTCTTATAATTTCAATATCCGGTGGTAGTCAAGTATTACATTTTACTATTTCCCCTATTATTTTTTTTTTTTTTGGATGGCGTCAGTGTTCTTCCTGACTGTTATTTACTTTTTCCAAATTATTGAGATGGGCACCCTTTTTTTTTCTTCCCATCCGGGCCGACTACAGAGCGTAAAGCCGTGATCTATGCGTTTATCTATTACTTCGGTTTTTATACTCACTTATATTACAATTATAATTTTTTTAAAAGCGCTAAATTTGTTTCAAAAAAACTTGTTTAATGTTTCTTTATGGTTAAAACTAATAACAAAAAAAAACTATTATATATTCTGTACTATTTATATATGTGAAGGGGATGAAATCCGTGTTCTATTTATATGTGTCTACGCCCTTGCGCATTCAGTTTCTCATGCTGACGCCTTATTTCTCTGCGCGCGTGTGTGTGTGTGTGCACGAGGTTCCAAAGTTCGACCTTCTGACCCACTTGGGATCATGGGCGTATGCCACTCTTCTATCGGGGAGTGGGCGGGGGGGGGGGATCACTATGATTTCAAATTATAAAACATTTTTTATTATAAAAATTACCAACACCCAACGTCCCCCACCTATCATCCTTCGGGTCAACCACTGTCTACTTTATCTTTATTTCTCTTACATGGAGACATAGTAGATGGTGTTGATAAGTGATTACTTACAAAGGGAGATGTTGTTATGAATCCAGCGACCTTTGAGCTGCTGCCCGTCGGGCCAATGCCATGTAGTAGTCATCATCATCATCATCATCATCATCATCATCATCATCATCATCATCATCATCATCAAGTACCGGGCCTGCTGATTTAGGTGATCATGTCTCTCCATAACTTTCAATCTTGACAGTTATTTATCATTTCTGTTGTTGACCTTCTGCCGAGCCATTCTCTTAAGCTGTCTGGTAACTTTTCTCTGTGCATCCCCCTCTCTCTCTCTCTCTCTCTCTCTCTCTCTCTCTCTTCATCCATCAATTTTCCCAGTTGTTACAATATATACCAGCTGTTCTCTTCTCATTACATGGCCACAAAAATGATGATTGTTTCTTCCTAATATTGGAAATTAGCTCTCGTTTTGCTTTGACCTCTTTCAGAACTTTTTCATTACTCTTCTTAGCTGTCCATGGTATTCTCAACATTCTTCTGTAAAACCACATTTCTACAAACTCCAGTGGTTTTCTTGTCTGTTGTCCTATTGTCCATGATTCACATCCATAGGTTAAGACTGGCTCTACATAACATTTAAAACTCTTTTTCTTGTTTCTATTGTCAAGAATTGATTGCATAGTATCTTCCTCATTTTTTGGAAAGCTGCTTTTGACTAAACCATTCTACATCTCACCTCTTTTGTACATCTTCCGTCTGAGGTTCCCAAAGTTCCCAAATATTTAAATTCATTTACTTGTTTTAATATTGTTCCACTTGTCTTAATTTTGCACTAAGGTGATGTCTTTTTCTTTGTTGTTACCATTACTACTGTCTTTTTGCTTTTATGTAGTAGTATCTGCAGGTATATTTAAGCTCTGCAAAAAGGGAGATAATTAGCACGAACCATCGATGTCTTATCAGAAAAAATGTAGGTGTTGTTATACAATACATGATTATACAGTTATGACTTGAAACACCGCCGCCTTGTTTATTTATTTATTTTGAAATAATTTTTTTAGAGCGCCAATTTTCGGGTATCGAAATGATATTATAGCATCGAAAATAGCGGAAAAGTAAATAAATAAATAAAAATATCCGTGGTAATTGATAAATTTGATAAAGACTTCACGGAAAGGTAGGAAATCTTGGCAATATTTTAGAAAAAAAAAAGGCATTTCAAAATTAAAAGGGAGATTACACAAAAACAAAGTGATGTTTTTACATAATATGTCTTTAATATTTTTCTAGTGTTTTGAAAAACAGGTTTCAAATTTGTTATTTTTATGTGCTTCCTGCAGACCAAACATGACGTATAGGATAGAAGGCATTAATTTTTTATTTTCTACCATAATGGTTAGTTTGTAAATGAATTGTGTATTTTTGTTGATTGTTCTTTCTCTACTGACGGGAGTCTCTTTACACTTGAAATCCAATATCTTTTAAATAATAGATTTGAATGTGTCCTTGAACTTATGGGTCATTGGGTCATTTTTTTTAAAATGACTCTCCACGTTGCCCCATAGATCTGTCTCAGTTCGTGACGCAAAATCTGTGTGTTCTAGCGACGAGGTCAAAGTTTGTTTGTTCTTTCATTTAAATGAATCGATATTGAAGAGAGGCTTAATAAATTAATATTGACAAACAATACTAGAGAGAATATGGTTGTGAATCATGGACAATCTCGCAAACAAGGAAGAAAATCTATTCATTCGAAACAAAATGCTATAGAATAATCCTTAAGGTACCTGGGATAATGGAAAAGAGCAATGAAGACATATTAACAGATTTAAACATTATGAATAGGTGTGAACAAGTTTTTATTACACGCCTCAGAACAGGACACAATCAACTCCAAAGTCACATGTATACAAAATTCAAGATCGGCGCCTCAACTAACATGTACATATACTTCAAGACTGCACTGAATATAGTAGACTGAAGAAAATCCATTGGCCCATAGATACAACACTACAGACAAAATTATATCTGCCACTGCAAGAATTACAAAAGACTGTAAAATTTATACAGGAAACGGCATTGCTGATATAGACATTACTTCAGAAAGATCATCATCATCATGTGCCGTACCGGTTGGCGTTGGCGATCATGTCCTTCCACAATCTTCTATCCACAGTGCATCGTATCAGTTCTGTTGTTGACTGTTTTCCATGCCATGACACCAAGCTATCCAGTATTTTCTCTCTTTGTCGTCCGCGATCTCTCTTTCCTTTTATTTTGCCAGTTGTAACCAAGTATTCCAACTTTCCTCTTCTCATGATGTGCCCAAAAAATGTTGATTGCTTCTTTCTGATGTTTTTTAAGAGCTCCCTTTTTGTGTTGGCCTCTTTGAGAACTTCCTCATTGGTCTTTTATCTGTCCAGGGAACTTTCAACATTCTGCTGAGAAATCCCATTTCTGTGGCCTCTAATCGTATTTTCATTTGTTTGTCTATTGTCCATGGTTCGCTTCCATAGGTCAGAATTGGTTCTATATAGCATCGATGAACTCTCTTTCTCATTTCTATTGACATAGATTTGTTGCATAAGATATTTTTCATTTTCTGAAATGCTATTTTGGCCTGAGTTATTCTGCTTTTTATTTCTGTGGTGCATCTTCCATCTGATGTTATTATTGTGCCCAAGTATTTCAAACGTTGTTTCAGTCAGAAGTCAGAAAGATAGATAAATTTAAACATTAAAATGAACTTTCTTATAAACGCAATTCTACAGAGGAAGTTAAAATACTATGGCCACGTAAAAAAAAAAAATCATAGCGGAAGAACAATAATGGAGGGCATGGTTCTTGGGCGACGCGTCAGGGACAGATCAAGAAGAAGGTGAGACTTTGAACATGACATGAACAAGAACAACATGAACCTTGAACATGACAACTGAAAAAGTGATTTGACAGAGGTTCGCTCAGACCGGATGTGGTGAATACAAAGTTCTGTGGGAGATCTGGATAGAGACAGAGATTCTTTCAGACCGGCTGTGGTGAATACAACGTTATGTGGGAGATCTGGATAGAGACAGAGATTCTTTCAGACCGGCTGTGGTGAATACAACGTTATGTGGGAGATCTGGATAGAGACAGAGGTTCATTCAGACTGGCTGTGGTGAATGCAATGTTCTGTGGGAGATCTGGATAGAGACAGAGATTCTTTCAGACCGGCTGTGGTGAATACAACGTTCTGTGGGAGATCTGGATAGAGACAGAGGTTCATTCAGACCGGCTGTGGTGAATACAACGTTCTGTGGGAGATCTGGATAGAGACAGAGATTCTTTCAGACCGGCTGTGGTGAATACAACGTTCTGTGGGAGATCTGGATAGAGACAGAGGTTCATTCAGACTGGCTGTGGTGAATACAACGTTCTGTGGGAGATCTGGATAGAGACAGAGATTCTTTCAGACCGGCTGTGGTGAATACAACGTTCTGTGGGAGATCTGGATAGAGACAGAGATTCTTTCAGACCGGCTGTGGTGAATACAACGTTATGTGGGAGATCTGGATAGAGACAGAGGTTCATTCAGACTGGCTGTGGTGAATGCAACGTTCTGTGGGAGATCTGGATAGAGACAGAGATTCTTTCAGACCGGATGCGGTGAATACAACGTTCTGTGGGAGATCTGGATAGAGACAGAGATTCTTTCAGACCGGCTGTGGTGAATGCAACGTTCTGTGGGAGATCTGGATAGAGACAGAGATTCTTTCAAACGGGCTGTGGTGAATGCAACGTTCTATAAATGCCATGTGGCCTGGTGATGATAGAGTGGAGAGAACGAGATATATATATATATATATATATATATATATATATATATATATATATATATATACTCGATTATTTCCTCTCTCTCTATCGCTCTCTCTTTCTCTCTCTCTCTCTCTCTCTCTCTCTCTCTCTCTCTCTCTCTCTCTCTCACACACACACACACCAACAGGAAACAGCTAATAATAATCCAGCCCGCCGACACCTATTTCTTCCCCTTTCTGTGTCCGTGATATCATGTTCAGCTTACTTCCCTTGTAAAGTCCAATAACTCTGACAGTGATTGACATGTTTTTAGCCTTAACCCTGTCACAACATGTCACTGACCCATTGAATGACGGACACGTCATCACCCCAACCTATCTTACATTTCTTTGTAAACAGCCGCCACAACCTATCTTACATTTCTTTTATATTTCAGTGTTCTATGTTGAATGTTCTATGTTCTGGGAAATAAGAACGTTTTCAGAAACATCAGGCGAATCAAAACTGACTGTACAAATTCTTCTTCTTTCTTTCCTCATTTGCTTATCAGCGTCTAGGGGAGATATAATTTGCGGTCTTTTGCTCTTCGGCTTGCCTCATCTAGATATATATAAATAAAAGTAAAAGTGAAGTACACCCGTCACGCCAAGTGGCGTATAGGAAAATATGGTGTTAGTGACCATAAATTTTACAGACCTTCGGCACATGATTTTTGGGGTAAAGTGATCGGTATTATGCCCATGCCGCTTGACTTTCCAAGAAAAAAAATCCCGTACCCATTAAAAGCTGGGTGAACCTGGAAGCCGTCGGTTGGGATCGACCCCTACCTCTTGTCATTTGTAGTCTAGTTCACTAACCACTGAGCTACCGCGGCTCCCTATATATAAATATATTAGCCTCTGGTGAAGTTCCTAGATTCTAGGAACTGATTTTTTTCCCTGGCAGCCGTGCGCACAGGGGTCCCTCGCCGCACAAGCAGATAACTCCGACCTCTGAGATAATCATACTTTTTTTCCGTCCATGAGTAATTGATGTATCAAGCCGGGCCTCGCTGCTGAAACAGGGCGTGGTTGCCGCATAGAAAAATGACAAATATAAATCCCAACTAGTGCTGCCGGGATTTGAACTCATTCCTCTCTGTCTCGAGACCGGCGCCATGCCTCGTGACCACCCATTCGCCATAGAGGCGTATTTAACTTTAACCAATTCCCTCTGTCTCTCTTCGCTGTCTTCAAGTCCCGTTATACCCCTTCTGATGTAGAGGAAGACACAAAGTTCTAGTACTTGGTCATTTGGCAGCCTCAGGCACTGTCAAGTTGATGTTGTTGTAGGTCTCTCGACCGTTGTCAATCCATCTTACTCTGGGTCCACTACTAGTTCTTAACTTTAGACCTCATTAATAATTTAATATATACCTTGGGTCAACTTTAGACCGCATTAATAATTTAATATATACCTTGGGTCAACTTTAGACGGCAATGATTTAATATATACCCTAGGCCAACTTTAGACCGCATTAATAATTTAATATATACCTTGGGTCAACTTTAGACGGCAATGATTTAATATATACCCTAGGCCAACTTTAGACCTCATTAATAATTTAATATATACCTTGGGTCAACTTTAGTCAAGAAGTAAAGGCATCAAGATGCATAGAGATGCGAAGCTGCTGTAAAGCTGATGATAACATTTGCTGCTGTCAACTTTAGTCCCCGTTAATAAAATATATGCTCTAAGTCAACTTTAGTCCCCGTTAATAATTACATTTAAACCCTAGGTCCAACTTTAGTCCCCGTTAATAATTAAATATATACCATGGATCAACTTTAGTCCCGTTAATGATTAAATATATACCCTGGATCAACTTTAGTCCCCGTTAATAATTAAATATATACCCTGGATCAACTTTAGTCCCCGTTAATAATTAAATATATATCCTGGGTCAACTTTAGTCCCCGTTAATAATTAAATATATACCCTGTGTCAACAACTTTAGTCCCCGTTAATAATTAAATATATACCCTGTGTCAACAACTTTAGTCCCCGTTAATAATTAAATATATACCCTGGGTCAACTTTAGTCCCCGTTAATAATTAAATATATACCCTGGATCAACTTTAGTCCCCGTTAATAATTAAATATATATCCTGGGTCAACTTTAGTCCCCGTTAACAATTAAATATATACCCTGGGTCAACTTTAGTCCCCGTTAATAATTAAATATATACCCTGGATCAACTTTAGTCCCCGTTAATAATTAAATATATACCCTGGGTCAACTTTAGTCCCCGTTAATAATTAAATATATACCCTGGGTCAACAACTTTAGTCCCCGTTAATAATTAAATATATACCCTGGGTCAACTTTAGTCCCCGTTAATAATTAAATATATACCCTGGGTCAACTTTAGTCCCCGTTAATAATTAAATATATACCCTGGGTCCAACTTTACACATCGTTTTAAACTACAATTTTATCTCCCCTTTCTCTGCGCGCAATTTTTATTCCAGCTTATATGTTACAAGCAGTATGCCCAGATTTCTTTGTTTTGGAAGGGGACGCTATCAGACTCTGCAGCCACCCAACTGTTAACTTACTCACTGACGCCAGTTCTCACGAACCTGTTCTCCCCATCTCCTGCGACCCGTTCCCAACATTCCCCACATCCCTCACCCACACATCACACACTCCATGTGTTTTTGGTATCTTCTGAAGACATGAGTGAACTTAGCAGATCAGGGTTTTTTTTTAAATTTAAATATATATTTTTTTTTCTTCCCATTGGAAGCTCCCAGTACACAATATCCATAGTGGCGTATGATTGTAACATATGCATGAATATCATAAGTGTAGACAATAGTGACATATGATTGTAACATATGCATGGATATCATAAGTGTAGACAATAGTGACATATGATTGTAACATATGCATGAATATCATAAGTGTAGACAATAGTGACATATGATTGTAACATATACATGGATATCATAAGTGTAGACAATAGTGACATATGATTGTAACATATGCATGAATATCATAAGTGTAGACAATAGTGACATATGATTGTAACATATGCATGAATATCATAAGTGTAGACAATAGTGACATATGATTGTAACATATGCATGGATATCATAAGTGTAGACAGTATAGACGTATGAGTGTAACATATATGTCAATATCATAAGTGTAGATAATAGTGACGTATGATTGTAACATATGCATGAATATCATAAGTGTAGACAATAGTGACGTATGATTATAACATATACATCAATATCATAAGTGTAGACAATAGTGACGTATAATTATAACATATACATCAGTATCATAAGTGTAGATAATAGTGACGTATGACTGTAACATATACATCAATATCATAAGTGTAGATAATAGTGACGTATGATTGTAACATATACATCAATATCATAAGTGTAGACAGTATAGACGTATGAGTGTAACATATGCATTTTCTCTATTATCATAAGTGTAGACATGAGTGACGTATGATTGTAACATGATGTATGATTGTCTCTTTTTAACATACCCCAAAAATCTCATTTGTCGTGTTTCAATTGTTTTTAGTAGTTCTCTTTTCATTGTTAATTGTTATACGACTCCATCTTGTGACAGAGCTTCTAATCACTTTGAATATCAAACCAAAGATGCTTATTCGTGAAAGACAATAATTAGTAAGATTCTAAAACAACATCATCATCATATGCCATACCGGTTGGCGTAGGTGATCATTTCCCTCCACAATCTTCTATCTACAGTGCATCGCATCAGTTCTGTAGTTGACTGTTTTTCATGCCATGACACCAAGCTATCCAGTATTTTCTCTCTTTGTCGCCCGCGATCTCTCTTTCCGTTTATTTTGCCAGTTGTAACCAAGTATTCCAGCTTTCCTCTTCTCATGATGTGCCCGAAAATTGTTGATTGCTTCTTTCTGATGTTTTTTAAGAGCTCCCTTTTTGTGTTGGCCTCTTTGAGAACTTCCTCATTGGTCGTTTTAGCTGTCCAGGGAACTTTCAACATTCTTCTGAGAAATCCCATCTCTGTGGCCTCCAATCGTCTTTTCATCTGTAAACAATATTATCTAAAACAGCAGTGTCACAAGAAACAACTGTGCAACATGCTGTCTACGCTAAAGGTAAACTACGAGACTTGAGTTGGTGTCTTAACACGCGAATGTTCACCCATATGTGCTCGGCCGCCTATCCAGACGTGTTCACAGAGACTTCTAGATGGTGTTGCTTCAAGCTTCGAGACTCATGATGCCAGGGATGGGGGGGGGGGGCGCATTCCTGTCCTTCCCAGTGTACTAACCTGGTACTCATTTCTGCCAGCGGCTGGGTCGACCGTGGGGGGTATTTTTTTTTCTTTTTCCAACCACGAGTACAACTCACACTGCTCCCAGCGGAAAGCGAACACGGGTTGTCCGAACGTCGGTAGTCCAGTCGGGTGGTTTTTCCCAACTAAGCTACCGAGGGCGCCCCCCCCCCTCCCCTTACTATCTATGATGCTAGATTTGAACAAACATTGCTTAACAGTAGAGTGAAATAAACGTACCACCATGAGATGAATTTAAAGCAAAAATAAAGAAACAAAGAAACAGCCTGTGAGAATGTACCCGCAAGACACGAGACAACGCTGGAGATTCATGGTAAACAGCATTTGCTTGCTTGCTTTATGTTCACCCGATGACTAAAGTATTCTAGAGTATTCGTAGACTGTAGAACTCCTCTTCGTCATCCGCCCTTAAAAGGACGTTAAGTGGACGTATCTGCGCTGTGTTGTGGTTTGCAGTATAACTGTTATATTTGCGTCTTTCAGCCCAAAACATCCGACTTCAGCACATTTTTGAGTACAGGGTTGTCTTACCTCTTCGATCTCTGCTCGCTTGGCCAGACTAGACAGGTTAGTCTGTTACTGGAGGCACCACGGAGAGGTGGAGTAGGGTCAGGATGGTTTTGGTTCACCGATCCTGGCGCAAGCCATCAGCTGTGGGCCGCTGACAACTTCCAGCTCTGGTGCTGGGAGGCGCTCCTTCGCCTCCAAAAAACAGTATTTGATTTGGAGACGACGGCTGACATAAGTGTCAACACATTCTGTCTATTTTCTCATTACTTTCCTAAATGAAAATGGGTGTTTTTTGTTAATATTTTCATTGTCCGAGTAATTGAAAGCCACAACAAATAATTTAATGATAACTAGGAACGCACGTACACCAAACACAAGAGCACAAATACAAGAACACTAACACAAGTAGTGTACGTGTTTTTTCACTGCTGATCCCATTATTTTTTTTATATCTTTGCATTCCTAGTTTTTAATTACTCGTTGTGTCTACCTTTATACTTAAATCAATCAGCACTTTTTTGATTCATGTTTTGTAAACACCAATGTGATGCATCATCATTATCATATTCTTCATTTTTCTTTTATTTTATTTTAAGATACTACGTCTGCTAGCCCTGAAAGTTAATTCTTTCTGTCTTCCTGCCTCACTTATCTCTGTTTCACTCCTATATATCTATGTATTCCTGCCTCACTTATCTCTGTTTCACTCCTATATATCTATGTCTCCCCGATTCACTTATCTATGTTTCACCCTAGTTTATCTATATCTCCCCGATTCACTTATCTATATCTTGTCGACTTTTCTTTTATTTTTGACTCACTCATATTTTTTCTGTCTTCCCAGCTCACTTGTCTCTGTGTCTTCCCGACTCCCTTATCTCTGTGTTGACACATGTATTTCTGTCTTTCCAACTCACTTATCTCTGTGATGATTCTCATATTACTATGTCTTTCCGACTCACTTATCTCTATTTCGACTCCTATATTTCTATGTCTTTCCGACTCACTTATCTCTATTTCGACTCCAGTATTTCTATGTCTTTCCGACTCACTTATCTCCATTTCGACTCCTATATTTCTATGTCTTTCCGACTCACTTATCTCTATTTCGACTCCAGTATTTCTATGTCTTTCCGACTCACTTATCTCTATTTCGACTCCAGTATTTCTATGTCTTTCCGACTCACTTATCTCTATTTCGACTCCAGTATTTCTATGTCTTTCCGACTCACTTATCTCTATTTCGACTCCAGTATTTCTATGTCTTTCCGACTCACTTATCTCCATTTTGACTCCTATATTTCTATGTCTTTCCGACTGACTTATCTCTATTTCGACTCCTGTATTTCTATGTCTTTCCGACTCACTTATCTTCATTTTGACTCATGTATTTCTATACCTCTTTCCCAGCAACCACCTCACACTTACAGTTAATAAAATGCCTCTTTATATTTTTTTCTAAAACATCACAGACAGTTTAATATAAATTTAAAAACACGGTCTCGTTTAAAAGATAGCAGGAAAAAAAAAAAAAAACACTGGACCAAACTCGCGCTTTCCATCTTGCCCTTGAGAGCAAAAGCAGCCCTTCTTCGTTTTGAGCCGGTTAATATATGTCCTAACAAGTGTCATAGACATACATCCCTGCCATTAATACCTTATCATTTTGTCTAACTCTTTCAGTATTTTTTAATTCATGATCGCACTATCTCTCACTACCTCTGTTTTGCTTAAGTATCTACATTTTATCATTTGAGCTGACCCTCTTATCCGTTTCTTATCAAGTGCCAGAATTTTAAATGAAATTCTTTACATTTCGTGATTTATTAGTTTCTTTCCATGACTTCCTCATTAGTGGCTCTTTCATACCATCTCCAATGTTTTATTCTGAATGTGCTATGAATGTCTGTACGTGCACTTCTTCAGTTCTTCTTATAACACACAGGTTTCGTCTTTCTTGTGTTATTGGTGGTTATTGTTTTGGCTTCTGAAAAGGCCAACTGGCAACCTTCATGTCTTCCCTCTCCATTGAATGACTAGGGTGTGGGAAAGTTTGTGCGAAAGTCTCAGGCTGTCGAGGGGATATCTGATCCCTGACGTTGGAACGGGGTCAGAGTGTATTTTACTGCATAACGGGCGTCTTTGTGTGAGCTTGACGTTGGGAGTGGGGGGAGGGGAAGAGAGAAGAGAGAATCAGGGGGGGGGAAAGGGGGGGGGGGTTAAGGAAATACTTTAGAAGGTAGCATGTTAAAGGTTCGGAGTAAGGCGACTCTTGAGGAGAAGAAGATGAGCTATGCCAGTGGCGTAGTGATGCGCAGGCGTCCCGGACCCTCCTGAATCTTTGAAATCAGAAAATGTGTGATGGTTTCGCATAGTGTGACCTTTGTTATTAGAGAGACCTTGAACTACGAATATTTTGTTGAAATCGCAGGCACGAAGATAATTGTCAGTATTTTGTAGAAAATTTCTTTTTCTTCTTGAACAAGTGTTTATATTTGTTATGTTCACACAGTTGTGATATGTGTCAACTCTTGCCCGAAGCTACATGTTAACTCCACAGAGATCTAATTCTAATATTGAATTCTGGGACCAAGAATTGATTGTAATATTGAGTTTTGGGACCAAGAATTGATTGTAATGTTCAGTCTTGAGATCAAGAATTGATTGTAATGTTCAGTCTTGAGATCAAGAATTGATTGTAATGTTCAGTCTTGGGACCAAGAATTGATTGTAATGTTCAGTCTTGAGATCAAGAATTGATTGTAATGTTCAGTCTTGAGATCAAGAATTGATTGTAATGTTCAGTCTTGAGATCAAGAATTGATTGTAATGTTCAGTCTTGGGACCAAGAATTGATTGTAATGTTTAGTTTTAGGACCAAGAATTGATTGTAATGTTGAGTTTTGGGACCAAAAATTGATTGTAATGTTGAGTTTTGGAACCTCGGACTCATCTTCCATAGGCTTAATTGTTCTGTATGTTTTTAACTAGAAAGCAATTTTTTGATTTTCACTTGTGCTCATTAAAAAAAAATTATCTTTATAATTAACACTGTTACGTGACATTATTAATTAAGTTATTGAGTTATTAGCGGGTCATCACCATTGCACTCCGAACATGTCCATAGGTGCTCATATCCCTTCCCAGCAAGTCCCGCAGTGTCCAGCGACTGACAACTCCAGTTCTGTGTTGGTTAATTAGCCTTACACGCCCACTAAGTTTCTCGTTTCTGGCTGTGCCAATCTTAACTCACATCTCTTTCATCCGAAGGAGTGACGTGGACTCATGGTTGCCGAAGTCCTTTGTCCTTCCCACTTCTCAGAGGGTATTGATGATGTCCGCCCGATTCATTGGTTGACCGTCCTCAACAATAGCGCAGCCAGCCAACCTGTCCGCTCTTTCATTTCCCCGTACTCCCGCATGTCCTGGGACGTAGACAAAGGTGACCGTATGTATTTTTGAATTCTGCAATGACTCTAGACATTGCCTGCGTCCACTTTTCTTATCATATTCATCGAATCACTCAGTATACAGGCGAGGCTGTAGTCTTGTGACTCTAACCAGATGAATGCCTTGGTCACTGCCATCACCTCCATCGTCATGCTACTCGTTGTCGTAATTGTGAAAATCGTGACATTATTAATGTTTTGATATAATTAATTATTGAATTGTATCTTCTTATTTTGTCTGTAACATGAGCAGGTGATTTGTTTATGTCTACTTTGCTACACTAAGCGGTCTCAATCCACTCACATTTGTGGTGAGTTCCTTCACGATGTTCTTGATGTAGCTGAAGGCTCTCTATTCTCCTGTAGGCTTAAGAAGTTTCCCGATCTTCTTCATCTTCATCTTCATCTTCATCTTCATCTTCATCTTCATCTTCTTCATCGTTCAAGTCTTGTAAAAATGCAAACTGAACTGTTTGTCCTGTTTCATGGTGGAGGGGTAAGAACAATATCATGACAAACGATGAGCTGGTCGCATGGTCGGTGCTCGTATATGGAGGGGTAAGAACAATATCATGACACACGATGAGCTGGTGGTATATGCATGTGATTTGATTATTCCTCTAAACATGTGCCGTGTTGATGATACACTCAGTCTTCGACAGTCACGTTCCGATTTCTGAATGCTCTCTATATTAACCACTTTTACTGGTGAGTTAAAAAAAAAAAATAGAATACAAAAAATAGAATACAAAATTCAACTCCAATATTAAGTCAGTCCTATCGTATGGATGTGAAGCGTGGAGAACAAGAAAAATACAGTCATGAAGATAACGACCTTCATTAATGGATGCTTACGCAGAATAAAAGGATGGAAATGGCAGGACAAAATCACTAACATAGAATTCTGGAAACGAACCAATCTAATGCCAGTGGACAAAGAGATACAGCGAAGACAATGGCGCTGGATAGGACACACACTGCGGAAGCCAACTGAAAGTATTACACAAGAGGCCCTTTTTGGAATCGCCAAAGAAAAAAAAAACCAAGGAACAAGAGGGAGACCAAGGAATTTTTGGAGAAGACAGATTGAAGATGATGGGGAAGACATGGAATGATCTTAAAAGAATGACAAGAAACAGAACGGCTTGGAAAGTGTTTATTGAAGACCTATGCTCCACAGGGAGCTGAAAGTGTTTGATGATGTTGAAGACCTATACTCCACAGTGAGCTGAAAGTGTTTGTTGAAGACCTATGCTCCACAGGGAGTTGAAAGTGTTTGTTGAAAACCTATGCTCCACAGGGAGTTGAAAGCGTTTGCTGAAGACCTATGCCCCGCAGGGAGCTGAAAGTGTTTGTTGAAGACCTATGCTCCACAGGGAGCTGAAAGTGTTTGTTGAAAACCTACGCTCCACAGGGAGCAGAAAGTGTTTGTTGAAGACCTATGCCCCACAGGGAGTTGAAAGTGTTTGTTGAAGACCTACGCTACACAGGGAACAGAAAGTGTTTGTTGAAGACCTACGCTCCACAGGGAGCAGAAAGTGTTTGTTGAAGACCTATGCCCCACAGGGAGTTGAAAGTGTTTGTTGAAGACCTACGCTACACAGGGAACAGAAAGTGTTTGTTGAAGAGCCATGCTCCACAGGGAGCTAAAAGGAAGCAGATTGGTGAGTTCATTCACTGTGACCCTTTCTCTAAAACTCACGACTCGCCACTTTTGTTAAGATTCGCCACTGTGCTGCACGAGGCATCCCTCTGTTGGCATTTTCCCCCCTGGAAATATCGTTGACGTTTTTGGTCTACCCTCTCAAGCTTGATAAAGTAGGGGGAGGGAGAGGGTGTGCTCTAGGAGGAAAAAATGTGTTCACGAGATGTGAGGAGGGCGGGAGGGAGGTAGTGGCTGGTGGAGAGTAAACAGGGAGGGGGGGGGTCGCTTTCCTGGGGATGGTGTGGGTGAGTTGGGAGGTGGGGTTGGATTCGGTAGAGTGATGGTAAAAATAAAAGAAACAAAATTGTAAGATGAGGAGTACAGGAATACCGCACTAGAGTAGATGTAGAGGTTATGTTTACTAGTGGAGAGGTTCCATTCGTTGATGAACAAGGGAGATAATCTAGAAGTGTGAAGGAGGGGAGTCTCTGGTTCATAGGGAAAGCGGTGGAAGAGTGATCTGCCCTTCTGGCCTAGTTCTGAAAAGTTTGAAGACCCCGGGACTAGTCGTCCGTCTGGTCACGTGCACAATCTCACGCCCATTTGGGGGGGGGGGGGGTGTTCTAGTTACTCCCCTTGTTGTTGGTGCTTCAAACCTTCATGTTTTATGGATGCTCATATTATTGCTGCCACATTTGAACCAAAAAAAAAGAAATTTTAAAGTTAAATAAACCCGTTGCACAATATGAAAGTAAAGTGGAGTAATATGAAAGTGAAGTGAAGTAATATGAAAGTGAAGTGAAGTAATATGAAAGTAAAGTAAAGTAAAAAGTAAAGTAAAAAAAAAGTAAAGTAAAGTAACGTAAAGTAAAAAGTAAAGTAAAAAGTAAGGTACAGTAACGTAAAGTAAAAAGTAGTAAAGTAAAGTTAAAAAGTAAAGTAAAAAGTAAAGTAAAGTAAAGTAAAGTAACAAGTAAAGTAAAGCAAAGTAAAGTAAAGTAAAGTAAAGTAAAGTAACAAGTAAAGTAAAGTAAAGTAAAGTAAAGTAAAGTAACAAGTAAAGTAAAGTAACAAGTAAAGTAACAAGTAAAGTAACAAGTAAAGTAACAAGTAAAGTAACAAGTAAAGTAAAGTAACAAGTAAAGTAAAGTAAAGTAAAGTAAAGTAAAGTAAAGTAAAGTAAAGTAACAAGTAAAGTAAAGTAAAGTAAAGTAAAGTAAAGTAAAGTAACAAGTAAAGTAACAAGTAAAGTAAAGTAAAGTAACAAGTAAAGTAAAGTAAAGTAAAGTAACAAGTAAAGTAACAAGTAAAGTAAAGTAACAAGTAAAGTAAAGTAAAGTAAAGTAACAAGTAAAGTAACAAGTAAAGTAAAGTAAAGTAACAAGTAAAGTAAAGTAAAGTAAAGTAAAGTAAAGTAAAGTAAAGTAAAGTAAAGTAAAGTAAAGTAAAGTAAAGTAACAAGTAAAGTAAAGTAAAGTAAAGTAAAGTAACAAGTAAAGTAAAGTAAAGTAAAGTAAAGTAAAGTAAAGTAAAGTAAAGTAAAGTAACAAGTAAAGTAAAGTAAAGTAAAGTAACAATTAAAGTAAAGTAAAGTAACAAGTAAAGTAACAAGTAAAGTAAAGTAAAGTAAAGTAAAGTAAAGTAAAGTAACAAGTAAAGTAAAGTAAAGTAAAGTAAAGTAAAGTAAAGTAAAACAACAAGTAAAGTAAAGTAAAGTAAAGTAAAGTAAAGTAAAGTAACAAGTAAAGTAAAGTAAAGTAAAGTAACGTAACAAGTAAAGTAAAGTAAAGTAACAAGTAACAAGTAAAGTAAAGTAAAGCAAAGTAACAAGTAACAAGTAACAAGTAACAAGTAAAGTAAAGTAACGTAACAAGTAAAGTAAAGTAAAGTAACAAGTAAAGTAAAGTAAAGTAACAAGTAAAGTAAAGTAAAGTAAAGTAAAGTAACGTAACAAGTAAAGTAAAGTAAAGTAACAAGTAAAGTAAAGTAAAGTAAAGTAACGTAACAGGTAAAGTAAAGTAAAGTAAAGTAAAGTAAAGTAAAGTAAAGTAACGTAACAAGTAAAGTAAAGTAAAGTAAAGTAACAAGTAACAAGTAAAGTAAAGTAAAGCAAAGTAACAAGTAACAAGTAAAGTAAAGTAAAGTAAAGTAAAGTAAAGTAAAGTAAAGTAAAGTAACGTAACAAGTAAAGTAAAGTAAAGTAAAGTAAAGTAAAGTAACAAGTAACAAGTAAAGTAAAGTAAAGTAAAGTAAAGTAAAGTAACAAGTAAAGTAAAGTAACAAGTAAAATAAAGTAACAAGTAAAGTAAAGTAAAGTAAAGTAAAGTAAAGTAAAGTAAAGTAAAGTAAAGTAACAAGTAAAGTAAAGTAAAGTAAAGTAAAGTAAAGTAAAGTAAAGTAACAAGTAAAGTAAAGTAAAGTAAAGTAAAGTAAAGTAAAGTAAAGTAAAGTAAAGTAAAGTAACAAGTAAAGTAAAGTAAAGTAAAGTAACGTAACAAGTAAAGTAAAGTAAAGTAAAGTAAAGTAAAGTAACAAGTAACAAGTAACAAGTAAAGTAAAGTAAAGTAAAGTAAAGTAAAGTAAAGTAACAAGTAAAGTAAAGTAAAGTAACGTAACAAGTAAAGTAAAGTAAAGTAAAGTAACAAGTAACAAGTAAAGTAAAGTAAAGTAAAGTAAAGTAAAGTAAAGTAACGTAACAAGTAAAGTAAAGTAAAGTAAAGTAACAAGTAACAAGTAAAGTAAAGTAAAGCAAAGTAACAAGTAACAAGTAAAGTAAAGTAAAGTAAAGTAAAGTAAAGTAAAGTAAAGTAAAGTAAAGTAAAGTAAAGTAAAGTAAAGTAAAGTAACAAGTAAAGTAAAGTAAAGTAAAGTAAAGTAAAGTAAAGTAAAGTAACAAGTAACAAGTAAAGTAAAGTAAAGTAAAGTAAAGTAAAGTAACAAGTAAAGTAAAGTAACAAGTAAAATAAAGTAACAAGTAAAGTAAAGTAAAGTAAAGTAAAGTAAAGTAAAGTAAAGTAAAGTAAAGTAACAAGTAAAGTAAAGTAAAGTAAAGTAAAGTAAAGTAAAGTAAAGTAACAAGTAAAGTAAAGTAAAGTAAAGTAAAGTAAAGTAAAGTAAAGTAAAGTAAAGTAACAAGTAAAGTAAAGTAAAGTAAAGTAACGTAACAAGTAAAGTAAAGTAAAGTAAAGTAAAGTAACAAGTAACAAGTAACAAGTAACAAGTAAAGTAAAGTAAAGTAAAGTAAAGTAAAGTAAAGTAACAAGTAAAGTAAAGTAAAGTAACGTAACAAGTAAAGTAAAGTAAAGTAAAGTAACAAGTAACAAGTAAAGTAAAGTAAAGTAAAGTAAAGTAAAGTAAAGTAACGTAAAGTAACGTAACAAGTAAAGTAAAGTAAAGTAAAGTAACAAGTAACAAGTAACAAGTAAAGTAAAGTAAAGTAAAGTAAAGTAAAGTAAAGTAAAGTAAAGTAAAGTAAAGTAAAGTAAAGTAAAGTAAAGTAAAGTAAAGTAACAAGTAACAAGTAAAGTAAAAGTAAAGTAAAGTAAAGTAAAGTAAAGTAACAAGTAGCAAGTAAAGTAAAGTAAAGTAAAGTAAAGTAACAAGTAACAAGTAAAGTAAAGTAAAGTAACAAGTAACAAGTAAAGTAAAAGTAAAAGTAAAGTAAAGTAAAGTAAAGTAAAGTAAAGTAAAGTAACAAGTAACAAGTAACAAGTAACAAGTAACAAGTAAAGTAAAGTAAAGTAAAGTAACAAGTAAAGTAAAGTAAAGTAAAGTAAAGTAAAGTAAAGTAAAGTAAAGTAAAGTAAAGTAAAAAGCAAAGGCCCTGTAAACCCACGTGATATGTAGGGAATATAGTGGTAAGGCTGCATGTTTTTTCGTACTTAAAAAAAAAAAATGCCGGCCCTAGGACAGGAAGGACCTGGGTCCGGGCCCACCAAAAGATTCGGTGATTTAAAAAATTAAATAAGAAATTTAATCCGAGGTTTCTACATTGCCCTCCTTTGAAAAAAAAAAAAAAAGTAAAGTACCCCCGTCACGTTAAGTGGCGTATAGGGAATATGGTGTTAGTGGCCATAAATTTTGGGTTAATGTGGTCGGTATTACGCCCGTGCCACTTTACTTTCCCAGAAAAATATTCGGTACCCATTAAAGGCTGGGTGAACCGGTGGCCGTCGGTTGGGATCGAACCCTACCTCTTGTCCTTTGTAGTCTTGTTCACTAAGATCTCCTTTGTAGTGAGATCATAATGCATAGCCCTATCGGATAAACATATTAAACGGTTCAGTGTGCACTCGCACACGTTAAAGAACCCTTTGGCAGTTAAAATCGAAAAAGAGTAAACCATAAATATGTGCCGCTGCCCGGGCAAAATTGTCATAAGCAACCTACCCACACTGTGGATTACAGATCGTGCTACGGAATTCGTGCACGTGGGTAAGAATTATTTTAGAACTTTCTTGAGTTTCTCGATGGGGGAAGGGGGGGGGGGGCTATCAGAACACGTATGGATCCGTCCGGTGTGCAGGGATGATGGTCCTAACAACAAACAGCAACACACTTCACACACAGTGCCGTAACACGCTTCACACACAGTGCCGTAACACACTTCACACACAGTGCCGTAGCACACTTCACACACAGTGCCGTAACACACTTCACACACAGTGCCGTAACACACTTCACACACAGTGCCGTAACACACTTCACACACAGTGCCGTAACACACTTCACACACAGTGCCGTAACACACTTCACACACAGTGCCGTAACACACTTCACACACAGTGCCGTAGCACACTTCACACACAGTGCCGTAACACACTTCACACGCAGTGCCGTAACACACTTCACACACAGTGCCGTAACACACTTCACACACAGTGCCGTAACACACTTCACACACAGTGCCGTAACACGCTTCACACACAGTGCCGTAACACACTTCACACACAGTGCCGTAACACACTTCACACACAGTGCCGTCTCCCTATCAAAAGCTTTGTACAGCCTTCAGCATCACTTTCATGTGGCTTATTGTTTTTCCTGTTATCTTCTTTCTTGTTTTAAATTCCACGACTAAGAGATTAGTTTTATTGGCGTGAAACTTTGCGCCTCTTACCGCCACGTTACATCTACATTCTGTAGACACATTAAAATGTGAATGTGGTGAAAACGAATTCTTGTTAGCTGTAGATAAATCACATCTACACTTGTAGACTTATGTAAGGTGATGACGAAAGCAGGTATATCAGTGGCGATGAAGTAGACGAAATTAGGGTGCAGTAAATCAAGTCGGCTTTTCGTGGATAGCTGTCCCGAACTAAATGACTGCCATCGCTTAGTCGATAATGTCGTCATTTATTGGGAATTGTTCCGTCATTTATTGGGAATTGTTCCGTCATTTATTGGGAATTGTTCCGTCATTTATTGGGAATTGTTCCGCCATTTATTGGGAATTATTCCGTCATTTATTGGGAATTGTTCCGCCATTTTTTGGGAATTGTTCCGCCATTTATTGGGAATTGTTCCGCCATTTATTGGGAATTGTTCCGTCATTTATTGGGAATTATTCCATCATTTATTGGGAATTGTTCCGCCATTTATTGGGAATTGTTTCGTCATTTATTGGGAACTGTTCCGCCATTTATTGGGAATTGTTCCGTCATTTATTGGGAATTGTTCCGTCATTTATTGGGAATTGTTCCGTCATTTATTGGGAATTGTTCCGTCATTTATTGGGAATTGTTCCGCCATTTATTGGGAATTATTCCGTCATTTATTGGGAATTGTTCCGCCATTTATTGGGAATTGTTCCGCCATTTATTGGGAATTGTTCCGCCATTTATTGGGAATTGTTCCGTCATTTATTGGGAATTATTCCGTCATTTATTGGGAATTGTTCCGTCATTTATTGGAATTGTTTCGTCATTTATTGGGAATTGTTCCGTCATTTATTGGGAATTGTTCCGTCATTTATTGGGAATTGTTCCGTCATTTATTGTGAATTGTTCCGTCATTTATTGGGAATTGTTCCGTCATTTATTGGGAATTGTTCCGTCATTTATTGGGAATTGTTCCGTCATTTATTGGGAGTTGTTCGACTTAAATTATAGGCTGGAAATAAGGCCGCGTGACCAGCGCATTTGCGACGTAACGTGCCAATTCGTGTTTTTGTTTGTTTGTTTGCTAATGTCATATTAGCCTCGGTGGCTGAGTTGTTAGTGTACTTGCTTCCTGACCAGAAGGGTCCGTGTTCGATCTCCAGCAGTGGCGGATTTTTTTTTTTCGGACTGACAAGGCTCCGGGGTTCACCCAGCCTCTAAAAATGGGTACCAGAAATTTTTCTGGGAACTAAAGGTGGCCTGGCGTGATACTGACCACATCACCCAAAAATGCGCCGTGGTTATAGAAAAATATGGGCACTAACAACATATACCCCATACGCTTATCAAGGCGTGGAGGGAACCTTTACGTTACTAACGTCATATCCAGGGGCTGGGTGGAGGACTAGAGGAAGACGTTGATCTGTGGACAGGAAGGTCTAGGGGATCACCGCAAGCGGTGGAAATTGTTCGCGTCGAATTTGTTTTTTCCTCTTCGACGTCACCCTCCACTTCTCCCTGGGTAGCGAGAGTCGATCCCTAGCGGCGTAAAAGAAGTCCCGTGTGCACGCGCACACGTTAATGAAGCTTTGGTCGTTAAAGGTTGAAAAGAGTAGGAAGAAAATGGGCGTCCACCGGTGAAAAATTGGTAAGCAAATGTACCCATACCGAAGACGAAAGTATCAGGTTTGAAAGCACAAATATCGCAGCTTTGTTGTAGACTAGCGACACGGCGCATCTACGACCGTGAAGGCTAAGAAGAGTTTTCATTAAAAAAAAAAAATGTAAAGTACCCCCGTCACGCCAAGTGGCGTATAGGGTATATGGTGTTAGTGACCATAAATTTTACAGACCTTCAGCACATGATTTTTGGGGGTAATATGGTCGGTATTAAGCCAGTGCAGCTTTACTTTCCCAGAAAAAAATTCCGGTACCCATTAAAGGCTGGGTGAACCTGACCCGTCGATTGGGATTGAACCCTACCTCTTGTCCCTTGTAGTCCAGTTCATTAACCACTGAGCTATCGCAGCTCAAGAAGAGATTTCAGGCTCAATTGAAAAACTTGTTATCAGTCAGGTAATTGAACCCGCGCCGCTTGATTGACAGACGATACCTGTTAAGTGCACACGGCCACTGCTACCCGGTCAACGGATTTAGCTAGTGGCGTTGCTAAACTTCATCGATTCTCTTAGAATTTGAAGATGAGGTTTGGGAGAGAGGGTGCCGTCATTACTAACTGCTAGTACCTTCTCCAGATAGGGAATAATAGAAGGAAAAGGTATGTGTTAGCACTCGGAAAAAATGACAAATAAACAACAACAGAAAAAAAAACAAAGAACAATATATGGTCCGAAGCAGGATCGAACCCCTTCGGTTCTTACACATACCTTTTCCTTCTATTATTCCCTGTTTATCGCCTCGGAGGTTTCCCTATTTAATAATATTTATTTATTATTATTTGTCTCCTTCTCCAGTTAACTGGACATGGTTGTCTATTTGCAGGTGTGGGGACAACTACATGGGCGAGTACTGTGAAGAGAACAACCCTTGTAGAAACGACTTCTGCATGAATGATGCCAAATGTCAGGTCAAGGTCAACGACAACGGAGAAGCAAAGGCTGAATGTAACTGTCCTATTGGTGAGGTTTTTGTCATGCTGTCATTTATGTCATAACATGTGCGTGTGTCTCTTTCTCTCTCCTATTGGAGATAATATATGTCTTTTCCCTAAGATTGGGTATCTAATATGTGTCCTTTCCATAATATTGGGCATGTAATATGTGTCTATTCCCTAAGATTGGGTATGAAATATGTGTCTTCCCTAAGATTAGATGTAATAGGTGCCTTTTTTTCTATAATGGGAGATGTCGTATCATGTATACGGGAAATGGGTGGTTTAGAGGTAAGACTTCGGCCTTTAGACAGGAAACTCCAGGTTCGAGTCCTACTACATGCGGTGGAAATTTTCAAAAATCGAATCCGCAGCTTCTTCGTGGCTTTTCCCTCTCCCGGTCTTTGGGTATTGAGACCCGATGTCTAGCCCTCTCTGGCTAGTGAGACCCGATGTCTAACCCTCTCGCAAAACGGAGAAAAACAGGAGGTCCCGTGTTCACTCGCGCACGTTAAAGAACCATTGGCAGTTAAAGTCTGAAAGAATAGGCCAAAAATCGTCGCTGTCCAGACAAAAAAGGTGTTAGCAAATCGACAAATTCATGCCGAAGACGGATGGATCGGGCCGAAAGGTGGAGATATGGAGACTATGACCGTAAACTAACGAGATAATGCATCCACGCCCACTTTACTGGTGAACGCACAGTGAAGGCTGGTGAAGGCTGGTGAACGCAGTGAAGGCTGGTGAACGCACAGTGAAGGCTGGTGAACGCACAGTGAAGGCTGGTGAACGCACTGTGAAGGCTGGTGAACGCACAGTGAAGGCTGGTGAACGCACAGTGAAGGCTGGTGAACGCACAGTGAAGGCTGGTGAACGCATAGTGAAGGCTGGTGAACGCACAGTGAAGGCTGGTGAACGCATAGTGAAGGCTGGTGAACGCACTGTGAAGGCTGGTGAACGCACAGTGAAGGCTGGTGAACGCACAGTGAAGGCTGGTGAACGCACAGTGAAGGCTGGTGAACGCACAGTGAAGACTGGTGAACGCACTGTGAAGGCTGGTGAACGCATAGTGAAGGCTGGTGAGCGCACTGTGAAGGCTAGTGAACGCAAAGTGAAGGCTGGTGAACGCACAGTGAAGGCTGGTGAACGCACAGTGAAGGCTGGTGATCGCACAGTGAAGGCTGGTGAACGCACAGTGAAGACTGGTGAACGCACAGTGAAGGCTGGTGAACGCACAGTGAAGGCTGGTGATCGCACAGTGAAGGCGTAATGAAGAAAGGGGAAAGGGAAGGCGAGGGTTGCGGAGAAATGACAGATGATAGTTTTGGAGCTCATTCGGCTACGCAGGATCGACGGGCCATCAGCTGACAAGACATCCCATTGTCGATCTTCCCTGGTAGTAGCCTGCGTTACTGCGTTAAAACAAGTTGGCTAACAGAAGCTAGGACCGCAATGTTCCCTGTAGTGGTGGATATTATTATTATGCAAGACCCAGTATTGCAGTACCTCAAGGCTGGTCAAGTCACACAGACTGGCTAACAGAAGCTAGGACCGCAATGTTCCCTGTAGTGGTGGATATTATTATTATGCAAGACCTATTATTGCAGTACCTCAAGGCTGGTCAAGTCACACAGACTGGCTAACAGAAGCTAGGACCGCAATGTTCCCTGTAGTGGTGGATATTATTATTATGCAAGACCTATTATTGCAGTACCTCAAGGCTGGTCAAGTCACACAGACTGGCTAACAGAAGCTAGGACCGCAATGTTCCCTGTAGTGGTGGATATTATTATTATGCAAGACCTATTATTGCAGTACCTCAAGGCTGGTCAAGTCACACAGACTGGCTAACAGAAGCTAGGACCGCAATGTTCCCTGTAGTGGTGGATATCATTATTATGCAAGACCTATTATTGCAGTACCTCAAGGCTGGTCAAGTCACACAGACTGGCTAACAGAAGCTAGGACCGCAATGTTCCCTGTAGTGGTGGATATCATTATTATGCAAGACCTATTATTGCAGTATCTCAAGGCTGGTCAAGTCACACAGACTGGCTAACAGAAGCTAGGACCGCAATGTTCCCTGTAGTGGTGGATATTATTATTATGCAAGACCTATTATTGCAGTACCTCAAGGCTGGTCAAGTCACACAGACTGGCTAACAGAAGCTAGGACCGCAATGTTCCCTGTAGTGGTAGATATTATTATTATGCAAGACCTATTATTGCAGTACCTCAAGGCTGGTCAAGTCACACAGACTGGCTAACAGAAGCTAGGACCGCAATGTTCCCTGTAGTGGTGGATATCATTATTATGCAAGACCTATTATTGCAGTACCTCAAGGCTGGTCAAGTCACACAGACTGGCTAACAGAAGCTAGGACCGCAATGTTCCCTGTAGTGGTGGATATCATTATTATGCAAGACCTATTATTGCAGTACCTCAAGGCTGGTCAAGTCACACAGTTCTCCAGCCATATCGTGGGACTAGACGAACTCCAACTTCTCAAGTAAAAGACGGGAATGTCAAGAAAGCCATTACGACCCGACACACTCTATAATGCTTCCGCTCAAATCAACCCGTGGCATGACGTCAACAACAGCCCCAGAGAACAAAGTATACAGCTCCGCCCCTGGTTCTCTGGTGATAGATTCAACTACGTGTAAATTCTTCACCTTTGGTCCGATGCCATGTTGTTGTGTTTGCGAGTATCTGTTTTCTTTCTTACAGATAATTCAGGCAGTTCCATTTGTTTCCCTGGCCTTACAGAGACGGATATATTTCCAACTTGATCCAGTGATTAACATTCATAGATGTGATGGCCAACGATTTTATGAAAACTTGTGCAACTTTGGCACTGTGGGTGTATTGTGGTTGGAATCTATTCAAACCAATCACACTTTTGAAGAAGTGGATGCGGCTTCTCATTTACAGTTCATGTTGTTGTTAAAAAAGAGGATATTTGTTCTTTGAAACCCGTTATATTGCAGACTGCCAAAGTGATCACTTTTTACAAAAAAATATTTGGAATAGAATGATCGGAGGATATAAGGAGTATTTAATAACAGAGTTGAAGGTAGAGTCGCCTCCCAGCAGCAGAGCTGGAAGTTGTCAGCGACCCACAGCTGAAGGCTTGCGGTAGGATCGGTGAACCAGAACCATCCAGACTCTACTCCACCTCTCCGTGGTGCCTCCAGTAACAGACTAACCTGTCTAGTTTGGCCATGCGAATAGGGATCGAAGAGGGAAGACAACCCGGTACTCAAAAATAACATGCTGAAGTCGGATGTGTTGGGCCGAAAGGTGCAGATATCACAGTTTTACTGCAAACCACAACACAACGCAGACACGCCCACTTAACGTCCTAAAGGGCGGATGATGAGAAGGTGTATCCCTTTAGTCATCGGTCGAACACAAACAGGAAATAAAAACGTTGAACAAGATTTGTGAAATTGGAATCCAACGTAATTTTGCATGCACATTTTGATCTTCAAATGGAAATGAAAGGTTTAATTCATAGAAATTATTTCAGTTTTAAGATTTTATTTTTTCGTGTCTGAATATTCTCACTTGTATTCTGGGTCATTTCCAAATCTTGTTTTTCTTCGTGTATTTTAGATGATCGCTTCTGTATCTACATGTCGGTTAAAGAACATGGCCTGACGGTATATATATATATTTGTGTATGTTAGAGGCTCGCCCAAAACGGACACATGATAAGACACAATGCAGGTCTTGTTCCAAGTCCAACGCTTAATAGCAAGATCATCGGGCATATGAAGTCTATCATGTTTGCTCAATGTGTCGTCTTTGACTCCAAAGGACAATAGACAAATAGATACTTGAGTCTGCATCTTCATTTAATTTCTCGTACTTTCTGTGATAGTTTTGTTCGTTTCTATTGTTCCTGTTATGATTTTGCTCTATACATTCTAATATCGTTTTGTTCTGTACATTAGTTACTGATATCGCTTTGTTCTGTACATTAGTTACTGATATCGTTTTGTTCTGTACATTAGTTTCTGATATCGTTTTGTTCTGTACATTAGTTTCTGATATCGTTTTGTTCTGTACATTAGTTTCTGATATCGTTTTGTTCTGTACATTAGTTTCTGATATCGTTTTGTTCTGTACATTAGTTTCTGATATCGTTTTGTTCTGTACATTAGTTTCTGATATCGTTTTGTTCTGTACATTAGTTTCTGATATCGTTTTGTTCTGTACATTAGTTACTGATATCGTTTTGTTCTGTACATTTGTTTATGATATCGTTTTGTTCTGTACATTAGTTTATGATATCGTTTTGTTCTGTACATTAGTTTCTGATATCGTTTTGTTCTGTACATTAATTACTGATATCGCTTTGTTCTGTACATTAGTTTATGATATCGTTTTGTTCTGTACATTAGTTTATGATATCGTTTTGTTCTGTACATTAGTTTATGATATCGTTTTGTTCTGTACATTAGTTTATGATATCGTTTTGTTCTGTACATTAGTTTATGATATCGTTTTGTTCTGTACATTAGTTTATGATATCGTTTTGTTATGTACATTAGTTTCTGATATCGTTTTGTTCTGTACATTAGTTTATGATATCGTTTTGTTCTGTACATTAGTTACTGATATCGCTTTGTTCTGTACATTAGTTTATGATATCGTTTTGTTCTGTACATTAGTTTCTGATATCGTTTTGTTCTGTACATTAGTTTCTGATATCGTTTTGTTCTGTACATTAGTTACTGATATCGTTTTGTTCTGTACATTTGTTTATGATATCTTTTGTTCTGTACATTAGTTTATGATATCGTTTTGTTCTGTACATTAGTTTCTGATATCGTTTTGTTCTGTACATTAATTACTGATATCGCTTTGTTCTGTACATTAGTTTATGATATCGTTTTGTTCTGTACATTAGTTTATGATATCGTTTTGTTCTGTACATTAGTTTATGATATCGTTTTGTTCTGTACATTAGTTTATGATATCGTTTTGTTCTGTACATTAGTTTATGATATCGTTTTGTTCTGTACATTAGTTTATGATATCGTTTTGTTATGTACATTAGTTTCTCATATCGTTTTGTTCTGTACATTAGTTTATGATATCGTTTTGTTCTGTACATTAGTTACTGATATCGCTTTGTTCTGTACATTAGTTTATGATATCGTTTTGTTCTGTACATTAGTTATTGATATCGTTTTGTTCTGTGCCTCATTTCCTACTGCAGCTTTATTCTGTACTTTATGGTTTTGTTCGTTTACTTTAATTCCCATTATATCTGTTGCTTCACTTTAGTTTCTTGTGTAGTATAGTTCTGTACGTTAGTTCACTGTTGTATCACAAGAAATAAGACATACTCAAACCAAATAAAAGTAAAAGACCTTTTTAGAAAACACCACACACGTGCCATCAAATTTCCAAAATCTGCATTGTCTGGCGCAATGCCTGAGCTTATTAACCACCCCCTCCCTTTATTCTCTCCCCCCTCCCCCTCCCCCTCCCCCTCCCCCCGTTGAACTATCAACCATTAACGGTTAAAACACTTTAGCTTTTGTTAATAGTATAATGGAGGGCTGTTTAGCTAACGGCTCTTGTTAGTTTCTCTTAATTTACAGTAGCGATTGAGTGCCACCATACTATGTTGACGCATGAGCGCTGAAGTCTGTGATCTGTCAAGTACTCACTCAGAAATCACATAATAAAGGAGCGCTGACTGAGGAATCACATAATGAAAGACGGCACAATAAAACCTCCTGTTCATTGTTTCCTATGAGGTTGTTACGTTTCTCTAGCATGGAAGACAAGCACACTATTAGGATAATGAGACGGCTAGAGTGAACGCGCACGACGCGTGCGCACCAACATTCGATCAGATCGGTGTCTGGCTCGTCATAAATGTATCTGCTTGGTAGGTAATGTAATTGACTCACATTGGTAGGTAATGTAATTGACTCACATTGGTAGGTAATGTAATTGACTCACATTGGTAGGTAATGCAATTGACTCACATTGGTAGGTAATGTAATTGACTCACATTGGTAGGTAATGTAATTTACTCCATTGTCACATGTATACAAAATTCAAGATCGGCACTTCAATTACTTGTACATGTGGACAGGCGCCCCAGACTGCTGAATACATACTTCAAGACTGCACTTAATATAGTAAAAAAGTAAAAGTAAAGTATCACCAAGTGGCGTATAGGGAATATGGTGTCAGTGACCATACATTTTACAGACCTTCGCACATGATTTTTGGGGTAATGTGGTCGGTATTACGCCCGTGCCGCTTTACTTTCCCAGAAAAAATTCCGGTACCCATTTAGTGCTGGGTGAACCCGGAAGCCGTCGGTTGGGATTGAACCCTACCCCTTGTCCTTTGTAGTCCAGTTCACTAACCACTGAGCTATCGCGGCTCCCACTTAATATAGTAGACTGAGGAAAATCCATTGGCCCATAGATACAACACTACAGACAAAACTATATGGACCACTGCAAGAATTACAAAAGACAGTAAAATGTATACAGGAAACGACATTGCTGATGTCGACAATAAATACTTCAGGCGAACGAAAGATAGATATGTAACGTAATAAAACAAGCAACGAAGTATGTTAAATTATCAGACAACTGTAACGACTGCTGTCCAGTAAGGAAATAACACTAGAGGCAAGAAAGGCACTCTGCAACATAATCTTCATCTCATCGTTGTGCTACCAATACCACACATTTGGACGCTAGACTCAAGAACAATAAGAAAACAACTACTATCAAGATGAAATGAGTTAGACGAATGACAGAAAACAATCGCAGCAACATACCGCAGAGGGGTGGAGCAGGGTCTGGATGGTTTTAGACGAATGACAGAAAACATTCGCAGCAACATACCGCAGAGAGGTGGAGCAGGGTCTGGATGGTTTTAGACGAATGACAGAAAACAATCGCAGCAACATACCGCAGAGAGGTGGAGCAGGATCTGGATGGTTTTAGACGAATGACAGAAAACATTCGCAGCAACATACCGCAGAGAGGTGGAGCAGGGTCTGGATGGTTTTAGACGAATGACAGAAAACAATCGCAGCAACATACCGCAGAGAGGTGGAGCAGGGTCTGGATGGTTTTAGACGAATGACAGAAAACAATCGCAGCAACATACCGCAGAGAGGTGGAGCAGGGTCTGGATGGTTTTAGACGAATGACAGAAAACAATCGCAGCAACATACCGCAGAGAGGTGGAGCAGGGTCTGGATGGTTTTAGACGAATGACAGAAAACATTCGCAGCAACATACCGCAGAGGGGTGGAGCAGGGTCTGGATGGTTCTGGTTCACCGATCCTGTCGCAAACCATCAGCTGTGGGTCGCTGACAACTTCTCTGAGAAGAAGACTCTGCCTCCTCTTGCTGGTCTGTTTGACCTCGTCTTCCAGGAACAGTGCCATCCATTATTGTTCTTGCCATCTGCTCGCTCCCTGTGGGATTTGATGGGTCGGTATCAAGATGCCGTTTATAGACAGTCCTCACCCCCACCACTCTATGTTTTATGATTATATATATATATATATATATATATATATATATATATATATATATATATATATATATCTGCGATCAAGACTCAATCAGAGTAGGATTCCAGACTCTCTCATGAAGTCAGCTGTTTTTTTAAGTGATTCGATTGCCCCATATAGTTTCTCATCCAGGGAGGTGGGTGTGGACCACATTGCTCTTCTCAGGTCTGTGTACTGGGGGCAATCTTGTAGAACATGTTTTGTAGTCATATTGTCCAGTGTACAGACTGTACAGTGGCATAGGCTGGTTGTACCTATTTTGAATTTGGTGAACATGTGATTTCTCATTCAACTGGAAGAGTTTTATGATATGATGTGATAATAATGAATATTAATCTAATTTTGTGTTTGTTTTAGGCTTCAAAGGCATCATATGTGACATTATAGATGAGCTAAGTGCTTGCTATAGAAATCCTTGTCAAAATGGTGGAAAGTGTATTGTCGGACAATCGCTAGATCAGTACGTCTGTCGATGTCTCATTGGATACCGAGGTAGGTCATGTGGCAGTCTTAAAACCACTTAAAATATTTGGTGTGTGGCGGTTGAGTCACTCACTTCATACCTGTTTTTCTTTGTCTCTGTCCGTCTGTATGTCTGTCTGTATGTATGTCTGCCTACCTGCCTGCCTGTCTTCTCTCTCTCTCTCTCTGTCTTCTCTCTCTCTGCCTCTCCCTCTGTCTCTCTCTGTCTGTCTCTGTCTTCTCTCTTTCTCTATGTCTTCTTTCTCTCTCTTTCTCTCTCTGTCTTCTTTCTCAGTCTGTCTCTCTCTGTCTGTCTCTCTCTCTCTCTGTTTCTTATCTCTCTGTCTTCTCTCTCTCTCCGTCTGCCTCTCTCTCTCTGTCTTCTTTCTCACTCTGTCTGTCTCTCTGTGTGTCTTCTCTCTTTGTCTTCTCTCTCTCTGTCTGCCTCTCTTTCTCTCTCTCTCTCTCTCTCTCTCTCTCTCTCTCTCTCTCTCTTTTCTACCTAAAAATGTTGTCAAAACTGACATCAGTGCCACCTTTCCTAACGTTTTTGAGATGCTAACTAAATTATATCTCCCCTCGACGCTGAAAGGCAGATGAGGAAGGAAAGAAAAAGAAGAACTAAATTTCAAAGCAACAGACCTGCAGAAAAGCGTTTAGCTTGTGCTGTAACACATATAATAGCAAAGATAACTCCAACGAATGATCACTTGACTAGCAGCAGTGAATATGTTACACCTTCCTCACAAAGACTTTCAAGAGATCTCAATATTTCGTCTACGATGTGAACTCTGTATGCTCATCAATCAACTTCATCGTCACAAAGTGATCAACTTAAAAGAATTTCCATGCGGAACTTCGCCAATCGAGACGAGAACTACATCTTGGCGACCGGAATGCGGATGTGATTCTCATGACCAAGACAAAAACGAAGAATAAGCTACTCGAGAACGGAGAAAATAAATGTATTATTTTGAGGGGCTGGTTGGTCTCCAGGCAAGACACTGGCCTTGAGACAGAGAGGTTGTGAGTTCAAATCCGGCTGAACCGGTTGGGATTTTTATTTATAATTTCTTTCTGCGGTAACCACCCCTGGTTTCAGCACGGAGACCCGGCTTGAAACGTCAATTACTCGACGACGGAAAAAAATATTACTACCACCGAAGACGGAGTTATCTGCCTGTGCGGCGATGGACCCCTGTGCACACGGCTGCCAGGGAAAAATAGATTAACACGCAAAATTCAGTTCCTAGTCTCAAGGGACTTCGTCAGAGGTGAAAGCTGACGAACGAAAAAAAATGTATTATTTAGCACTTGAGTGGGAGAATGTACATTCAATACAAGTAGAAAAGGAGATTTAGCTGATGATAATGTGCTGCCACGCTGTCAAAGCTAAGTCTTACAACTTAGACCCTGGAATGTAATATGGTGGTTGGAGGCATTTTTGTTTTGTTTTTCAGGATTTTGCTGGGGAAGTTTTCTTCTTGTTGAATTCTTTTATTGAATAATGTTCTCTATATGATCAAGCCAAGCCATCGTTTACTACACGACCACGGCGATCTGCACCTAGTTAGCCGCTTTACGGCGATCTTCATATAGTTAGTCGCTTTACGGCGGTCTTCATATAGTTAGTCGCTTTACGGCGGTCTTCATATAGTTAGCCGCTTTACGGCGATCTTCATATAGTTAGCCGCTTTACGGCGGTCTTCATCTAGTTATCCGCTTTACGGCGGTCTTCATATAGTTAGTCGCTTTACGGCGGTCTTCATATAGTTAGTCGCTTTACGGCGGTCTTCATATAGTTAGCCGCTTTACGGCGGTCTTCATATAGTTAGCCGCTTTACGGCGATCTGCATCTAGTTAGCCCCTTTACGGCGATCATCATCTAGTTAGCCGCGTTGTTCCCAATAGGGCCTAGGTTGGGAGTTGAACGATGTCCTAAACAGCTGTTGATCATTGGCCATGTCATGGCGATCGAGGATTGTCAAGCTGCTACTACCAACATGGGGTTTAAACCTTTGAATCAGGAAACCGAAGACATGCGCATGGGTACTCGTCGGCATTTGCTGAAGTCATGAACTAAAGAAACATTTGGAATGGCCACTGATGCAGTGTTACCATTTTTGTCACCGGAACTGAACACATTAACTCATCTTGCTTGTGAATCCAGACTTTACAATGACATTTTTTATCCTTTTTCATGTCACACAACGAATAATTGGATGGAGATGATTTTCTTGACTGGGTGGTAACTATTAAAGAAATGTACAGAAAATACAAGAAACCACAGCGAGATCTGAAGCCAACAACTTCAAGTGGACATTGTAAAGACTTGCCAGAATAAATAACTACTCAACATCCGTTCTCTTCTTTTTTTTTTTCTCTTTTTTTCTCTTTTCTTCTTCATGAGTTCCCTTCCACAAACCATGGAAGAAAGAGAGATAGGAGGGAGAGAGAGAGAGAGAGAGAGAGAGATAGGGATAGAGATAGAGAGAGAGAGAGAGAGAGAGAGAGAGATAGAGAGAGAGAGAGAGAGAGAAAGAGAAAGAAAAGTTGTAAAAAATGAAAATTAGCTAACTGACTAGCTGGCCAGCCAACTAGCCCTCAACCAAGCTCACCAATTAACCAACCCACCAACCAACCAGAATCCACACACCAGCCAAACCAACCAACCAACCAATCAACCAGCCAACCAACACCCATTCATCAACACACCCATCAAAATGAACTGAACAAACGTACTTACAGCTTTGAAACTCATCATTCTAAATCTTCTCAGGTTCTACATGTGACCAAGAGGATCACTGTGCTTCTATGCCCTGCAGAAATGGAGGGTCCTGCTCGCCAACAACCAGCGGATTTGAGTGCGCATGTCAGGCAGGATACAGAGGCGTCACTTGCATGGAAGACGTGAATGAGTGCTCTGAAGACCGCAGTATTTGTCGAAATGGAGGCACATGCAGGGACAAGTATGGCAGCTTCGAGTAAGTTGTCAATGTCTGTGTCAGGTCTTCTAGAAATTCATATTATATCACTTGGTATGTCCGCTAGAAAACGCATGTGGGTGTCGATCGGTCAGTCTTCTTTATGACCGATAATGCAGAATATCTAAAGAAAGGTAAATACCAGTGCAAATTCCGGTGGGATAAAATGTTTTTTTTTTTCTATCGATCGGGAAATAAAATGTCATACCCGAGCACCTCGCGGGACTGCTTAGAAACATAACAGCAGGCGAAGCAAACAGAAGAACAGAATACAGTAATTTTTTTCCCCCTTAACGAAGGAAGGCAAATGAGGAAAGAAAGATTAAGATAAGTCTGCGCCTTTAAAAAAAAAAAATCAATATTCTATTCTTCCAATAGCTCTGGTCAAAATAGCATTTCAAGAAATGTAAAACGTTTTGTGCAACAATTCTAGGTCAATAGGAGAGAGAGAGAGAGAGAGAGAGAGAGAGAGAGAGAGAGAGTGTGTGTGTGTGTGTGTGTGTGCGTGCGTGCGTGCGTGCGTGCGAGCGAGAGAGAGAGAGAGAAAGAGAGAGAGAGACTTAATCGGTGCTATATAGAACCAGTTCGGACCTATGGAAATCAAATCATGGGCAGTAGACAAACAAATGAAAAGACGATTACCGGCCACAGAGATGGGATTTCTCAGAAGAATGTTGAAAGTTACATGGACAGCTATATACCAATGAGGACATTCTCAAAGAGGCCAACATGAAAAAGGGTGCTGCTAAAAAAGATTAGAGAGAAAAAAAATATCTTTCAGGTACAAAATGAGATGAGGGAAGTTGGAGTACTTGCTTTACTACTGGGAAGTAAGAGGGAAAGAGAGGTCGAGGGCGACAAAAAGAGAAGAAACTCAATAACTTGGTGTAACGGAGTTGTACAGTCATACAAGAATGAATACGGTGCACTGTAGATGGACCACCAACAAGGAATATTTGGGGCATGTTAAAAGACACAACAGCGTAATAAAAGTAATATTGGAAGGGGAAAATACAAGGTAGAAGAGGCAGAGGCAGACCAAGACTAACATGGACGAGTAACATCAAAAGATGGACAAGTCAACCTGTGACAATCTGCACCATCAAAGCAAGAGACAGAGTGGAATGGCGCTCCGTGGTAGCTAGCCTTCGATGCGGAGACGGCACTCAGTGATGATGACGATGTAGATGGAAAATTATTGAAGGACATGATTGCCAACGCTAACCGGTATGGCACATGATATTGATGATTAATGTAATATTTCGACCTCCCCTTATTCCACCCACTCTTGTCTGAAATCCTTGTTTGGTAGGCTCACGTTTTCTTGTCACGATGTCACCTAGGTCCGGTTACAGCCCCTTGCTGTAATAACTGGCACGTGCAATTAACTCAGTAAAAACGTCACATTAAACATTTCCAAATACAAACAAAAGCTTCGCTTTGTAAAGAAAATGCAAATGATTAAATACCCAGAAATCAACGCAATACCGGAACACGCGTCATGACAACTTTGACTGGACTCCATATTTGTTTCTTATATAATCAGTGAGCGTGCGTGCCGTGACGTACCGTTTGCCGATGGGATAATCCGACATGCTGTTGGTATGTTGGCACCACGTTGCATTCTGTATCCGCTTGCATGATTTTAAAATAGCACCTTTGAGTGGTGACTTCATGTGAAAGGAAATGCTCCCTGGAAAATTGGAGGGGAAAAAGTGAGAGTAAGGGAAAGAGGTGGATGGAGGGTGTAAGGAAGAGGAAAAGTAAGAAAAGGTGTTTGGAAAAAGAGGAAGATATTGGAAAGTGAGACGGATAGAGAGGGGACTTATGGAAATGTAAAAGGGAGAATAGAAGTTAGTGAAATGTGAGTGAAGATGGAGCATAGTTGAAGGAAGGAAGGGAGGGAGGGAGGAAGGAAGGAAGGAAGGAAGGAAGGAAGGAAGGAAGGAAGGAAGGAAGGAAGGAAGGAAGGAAGGAAGGAAGGAAGGAAGGAAGGAAGGAAGGAAGGAAGGAAGGAAGGAAGGAAGGAAGGAAGGAAGGAAGAGAACTGACAAAAGGGACAGGATAAAAACTAGTGTGTGTGTGCAGAGAGAGAGTGAGAGAGAGAGAGACAGTAGGAAAGAAAGAAATATAAAATAATATTGAGTGGCATTAAAGAGTAAAGTGAGAAAACACGAAAGCTCGAGAGACATAATGAGGAAAACAGTAGGAGAGAGGGGAGGAGAGAGAGAAAGAGAGAGAGAGAGAGGGAGGAAGGGAAAGAGAGAGAGACGTGCTATCCCTGTTATAAAACTTTCAAAGCTGCCTACAATCCGGCTTGTTTTGTCAGGCTATCGGCCCTGTGATCTCCCCGCCAAAATAACACCTTCATGTCCCAGACAGTCGTAGAGCCAGCTCTCTACAAAGGGAAATCCCAACAGCACATCCCGACGGTAAACGCTATAAACTGAGTAGTTGTAGTTGTTTATAGTTGCTGCAGTTGTTGTTTAGGGGACCCAGTATATAAAGTGGGTAACGTTGTATTTCTTCAAAGAATGTATCCTGCTTGATAAGTTAGAAAGAAACGATCATCGGTAATATATAGATATATAGAAACAAATGGTATGCTTAGAGTTTCGCGTAACAAGTCGACAGCACAAATCAGAACGACGTTTCGGCGCAAAGACCTTCAACAAGAACAAACATACAACGCCAAGTGGCGTATAGGGAATATGGTGTCAGTGACCATAAATTTTACAGACCTTCGGCACATGATTTTTGGGGTAATGTGGTCGGTATTACGCCCGTGCCGCTTTACTTTCCCAGAAAAAATCAGGTTCCCATTTAAGGCTACACAAGTCTAAAATAAAATATGTATTAGAGTGAACACGTAGAACGATATACAAACAAACATACAACACACGTCTAAAATAAAATATGTATTAGAGTGAACACGTAGAACGATATACAAACAAACATACAGCACACGTCTAAAATAAAATATGTATTAGAGTGAACACGTAGAACGATATACAAACAAACATACAACACACGTCTAAAATAAAATATGTATTAGAGTGAACACGTAGAACGATATACAAACAAACATACAACACGCGTCTAAAATAAAATACGTATTAGAGTGAACACGTAGAACGATATACAAACAAACATACAACCCACGTCTAAAATAAAATATGTATTAGAGTGAACACGTAGAACAATATACAAACAAACATATAGTAGCAGCGGTATTGTGATGCACACAAATGCATCAAAAAGCGAAGCTGCAGTAAAGCTAACAGTGAGGAGAAATGGAAAAAAAATTGGCTGGTTAAAGCTTCGGGTAACAAGTGCACATCACAAATCAGAACGACGTTTCGGCGCAAAGGCCTTCAACAGGAAACAAACATACAACACACGTCTAAATTAAAATATGTACTAGAGTGAAAACGTAGAACGATATACAAACACCAAGTACCAGTTGGCAAAGGTCCATATACATTTGAGTACTTGGTATTATAATAGTTGTTGTTAACATACAAACTGTAGGTTAATAACGTTGGGATGCGAGTGGTTAAATGTTAACTATTGCTGGTGTTAACTTACGCAATTCTAGAATTCACAATTTAGAAATTCGTTTATGCTATTTCGTCCACATAAACGTGACAACTATATACCTCCCTCCCTCCCTCCCTCCTCCTCCCTCCCTCCCCCTTCCTCCCTCTCCTCCTTCCTTCCTTCCTTCCTTCCTTCCTTCCTTCCTTCCTTCCTTCCTTCCTTCCTTCCTTCCTTCCTTCCTTCCTTCCTTCCTTCCTTCCTTCTTCCTTCCTTCCTTCCTTCCTTCCTTCCTTCCTTCCTTCCTTCCTTCCTTCCTTCCTTCCTTCCTTCCTTCCTTCCTTCCTTCCTTCCTTCCTTCCTTCCTTCCTTCCTTCCTTCCTTCTTCCTTCCTTCCTTCTTCCTTCCTCCATCCCTTCATTCCCCTTCCTTCCTCCCGTCCTCACTCCCGTCCTTCCTTCCTCCCTCCCTCCCCCTCCCTCCCCCCTCCCTCCCTTCCTTCCTTCCTTCCTTCCTTCCTTCCTTCCTTCCTTCCTTCTTCCTTCCTTCCTTCCTTCCTTCCTTCCTTCCTTCCTTCCTTCCTTCCTTCCTTCCTTCCTTCCTTCCTTCCTTCCTTCCTTCCTTCCTTCCTTCCTTCCTCCATCCCTTCCTTCCTCCCGTCCTCCCGTCCTCCCTTCCTCCTCCTTCCTCCTTCCTTCCTTCCTTCCTTCCTTCCTTCCTTCCTTCCTTCTTCCTTCCTTCCTTCCTTCCTTCCTTCCTTCCTTCCTTCCTTCCTCCCGTCCATTCCTTCCTTCCTTCCTCCCTCCCGTCCATTCCTTCCATCCTTCCTTCCTTCCTTCCTTCCTCCCTCCCTCCCTCCCGTCCTTCCTTCCGCATGGTATATTTCGTTTGTCCTTTTTGTCCACGAGTAAAAAAACATAATAGCAACAAGAAGGAAAAAATTAAAACCTTTGAAATGAGTGAAAAAAGCAGATAACTTTTGTCTGCTCGGCATGCTGGTTTGTTGGGAACATGTATTAGTTACACAATTAGTGCATGAACACTTTTGTTCAGTGTATTCATATATTTTTTTAAAGAATCCGGTTGAAGAGAGAGAGAGAGAGAGAGAGAGAGAGAGAGAGAGAGAGAGAGAGAGAGAGAGAGAGAGAGAGATGGAGGGAGGGAGAAAGAAGTGAGGGGAGGGTGGTTAACGGTTTTTATAATTTATGTCCTTCAGTTATTTCAAATTTTACATTCTAATACATGCCGAGTTGATAAACCCACGCCAGAGCTGTATTTAGTGGCTCTTTTCGTTTCTTGGAGGAGGAGTCAGCCATGTTTTCAGTTCACTCGGTGACGTTCTCCGAGCTGTCACGTTGACATGGAAACAAGGGGAGATGACGCCTGATGTTGTTCTCTGTTGCTGGTCACTGGCTTCTTATTTGAGAAGGGGAGGGGAACTATTTAGTGGGGGGGGGATGATGGTGATAGAAGAGGAGTACTACATTATCATTATCTTAGTTACCTCTTTTGGAACTTGGCTGTCATGTCACAATCCTGACTGAAGTTTACTAGAAGATATTACAAGAAACTAGGTTTTTTTTTTTAATGCGTTCGTCAGCTTTTACCTCTGACGAAGTCCCTAGAGACTAGGAAATGGATGTTGCGTGTTAATCCGTTTTTCCCTGGCAGCCGTGTGCACAGGGGTCCCTCGCTGCACAGGCAGATAACTCCGTCTTCGGAGGTATTCATATTTTTTTTCCGTCCATGAGTAATTGGCGTTTCAAGCCGGGCCTCGCTGCTGAGACCAGAGGTGCTTGTTGCCGTAGAGAGAATTCACAAATAAAAATCCCAACTGGTGCAGCCGGGATTTGAACCCACAACCTCTCTGCCTCGAGACCAACAAGTCAACTAGAAACTTAGTTTACCACCGATACTTTAGTAGTTTATACACACGTTTCTCCTATTTCAAATATTAATTATTCATAAATTACTCACTCAAAATGACTACAATAAACTGCATTCTAATATAACACAAAAAGAAATTTGGTTGAATATTAATTGCTGCATTCCCAAAGAACTCTCATTTTGGCCAATCTTTTTATTAATTACCAAACAAAATTACCGGCCATTGACTTTAGTTTAACATTTGACGTTTTGTGTTTGATACCACAAATTGAAACCACTCACATAAAATATCACATTTTTAGAATGAGTGGAATGTATCGGGCTCAGGGTATCTTCATTCATAAATGTTGCAAAGTGTACAAGATTATAATGAAAAAGGAGGCAAAGGCGCGCCTCACAGCACCAGAGTTGGAAGTTGTCAGCGATCCACGGCTGATGGCTTGCGACAGGATAGGTGAACCAGAACCATCCAGACCCTTCCCCCACCTCTCTGTTGTGCTTCTAGTAAAAGGCTAACCTGTCTAGTCTGGCCAAGCGAGTAGGGATCGAAGAGGGAAGACAACCCAGTACTCAAAAATGTCATGCTGAAGTCGGATGTGTTGGGCCGAAAGGCGCAAATATCATCACAGTTATACTGCAAACTACAACACAACGTAGGCACGCCCACTTAACGTCCTTTTAAGGGCGGATAACGAAGAAATGTACTCCTTTAGTCATCGGGCGAACGCAAGCAAGCAAGCAAGCACGCAAACAAGCAAGCACGCAAACAAGCAAGCATGCAAACAAGCAAGCAAGCACGCAAACAAGCAAGCAAGCACGCAAACAAGCAAGCACGCAAACAAGCAAGCACGCAAACAAGCAAGCACGCAAACAAGCAAGCACGCAAGCAAGCAAACAAGCAAGCACGCAAACAAGCAAGCACGCAAACAAGCAAGCACGCAAACAATCAAGCAAGCAAGCACGCAAACAAGCAAGCACGCAAACAAGCAAGCACGCAAACAAGCAAGCACGCAAACAATCAAGCAAGCAAGCACGCAAACAAGCAAGCACGCAAGCAAGCAAGCACGCAAACAAGCAAGCACGCAAACAAGCAAGCAAGCAAGCAAACGAGCAAAATGAAAGTGCCACTTTGAGGTGAAAGCTAACTGCAATGATCAGAAGCCAGTGTTTATATTTGGGAATGCTGTAAATGATAACGATATGAATCTGGTCAAACGATGGTCTTTTTTAATAGATGGATGTTCTTCTGTAGACATTAGAAATAGAGGGTTACACGACAGGGTTATTGTTTGGTTCCCATAGTGTAGTAAGATTTTTGTTTCAATAAAATAAATGATAAAAAAATAGCCCCGTCACGCCAGGTGGCGTATAGGGAATTGGCGTTAGTGACCATACATTTTACAGACCTCCAGCACATGATTTTTAGAGTAATGTGGTCGGTATTACGTCAGTGGCGCTTTACTTTCCCAGAAAAATATCCTGTGCCAGTTTAAGGCTGGGTGAACCCGGAAGCCGTCGATCAGGATCGAACTCGACCTCTTGTCATTTGTAGTCCAGTTCACTAACCACTGAGCTCCTAAAAACAAGTGGTAACGGTTTTATATTCTGAAACTATCATGTTAGTTGGGTGTCCGGTTAGCGCAATCGATAGGCGGTTGGCTTACCACGGCAACAGCCGGGGTTCGTAATCCTGGCGAGGACACCTGGGTTTTACTAATTCCCTAAAAATTAGTAGGAGCCGCGATAGCTCAGTGGTTAGTGAACTGGACTACTACGGACAAGGGGTAGGGTTCGATCCCAACCGACGGCTCCGGGTTCACCCAGCCTTAAATGGGTACCGGATTTTTTCTGGGAAAGTAAAAGCAGCACGGGCGTAATACCGACCACATTACCCTAAAAATCATGTGCTGAAGGTCTGTAAAATATAGGGTCACTAACACCATATTTCCCTATACGCCACTTGGCGTGACGGGGGGTACTTTACTTTTTTATCATGTTAGTTAGAGCTAAGACGTTCTGAGAGAGGTCAAAGCAAAAAGAGAGCTAGTTTCCAATATTAGGAAGAAACAATCATCATTTTTGGCCATGTAATGAGAAGAGAACAACTGGAATATATTGTAACAACTAGAAAAATTGAGGGACGAAGAGATAGAGGGAAGAAAAGGAAGCAAAGAGAGAAAATAACAGACAGCTTAAGAGAATGGCTTGGCAGAGGGTCAACAATAGAGATGATAAATAGCTGCTGAAATCGAAAGTTGTGGAGAGACATGATCACCTACGCCACTAGGCCCTGTACTTGATGATGATGATCATGTTAGTACTCTGTAGTACTATTCACTGTGGATACTATGATCATGTTAGTACTCTGTAGTACTATTCACTGTGTATCCTATAATGATCATGTTAGTACTCTGTAGTACTATTCACTGTGGATCCTATGATGATCAAAGGGAGCTACTCAAACACTGGGAATTTATTCTCTTTCGTGATTTAAGTTTATCGTGTTTTTAAAAATAAATAAATGCAGGGGGAGATTATATTCTATGAATGAAAGTGTTATGTTCTAGAACGGCGTTTCTCAAATCGTGGTCTACAGACCCAGGTGTCTGCGGTGCCGTGCAGGGGTCCGCGAGGTTTAGCGTGGAGAGGTAATTTAGAATAATGAAAAGGGAAAGAAAGTTTACAAGGGATTATGGGTTTCAATGTTGCATTCACCTGTGGCTGCCTTGCTAATAGGATTACAACACGGTAACCCACTCAGTGGGTGTCAAATCGTGAACCCGCATACTGAGTCAACTGCCATACTGGGGTATTTTGTTGTTGATAAGTTGAAGTTTACATCTGGTTCTCCATTTCGTATGTTTGATTGTCGATTTGATCGTGCCTTATCTTTCGAATGGTCTTTAGGAAGCGATCTGACGTCTCTTGCCCTTTTATTGTTGTCGTGATAGTATACTGTAAATTTCTTTCTTTCTTTCTTTCTTTCTTTCTTTCTTTCTTTCTTTCTTTCTTTCTTTCTTTCTTTCTTTCTTCTTTCTTTCTTTCTTTCTTTCTTTCTTTCTTTCTTTCTTTCTTTTTTCTTTTTTCTTTCTTCTTTCTTCTTTCTTTCTTTCTTTCTTTCTTTCCGTCTTTCTTTCTTGCTTTTTCTAAACCGCTATTTTTTTTCTCTTCTCTTTCTCTCACTTCCTTCTAACTACCCCTCCCCCCGGGGCCTACCCTGCTATATATCACGTCTTCTGCCCAAACGTGTTATTGTTATGCTGCAATTTTCTTACCAACAATTTTTCTTCGTTCAGCAAGACTATGATGTTGTAGAATCTTAGTAATGTGTTGTATATCTGCTGTAGCGTTCTTGAAGTAATATTCCCCGTCCGCCGCTTAAGCCGATTAGAGGTATAACAGATCCCAAGTGCTGAGTTGAACAAGTAGATGTATCTCAAATTAACACCTTACAGGAACAATCAATCTGCATACGCTTCGAGAAATGCTGGGACAGACGGTGGAGCGGGTATGGGGACGCCTCGACTGTAATGAAACTGATTCCATGAACAGAGTAGAATTGAATAGTTTAAAAAAAGTAAAAAGCCCTGTCACGCCAAGTGGCGTATAGGAAATATGGTGTTGGTGACCATAATTTTTACAGACCTTCGGCACATGATTTTTGGGGTAATGAGGTCGGTATTACGCCCGTGGCGCTTTACTTTCCCAGAAAAAAAAATGCGGTACCCAATTAAGGTTGGGTGAACCCGGAAGTCGTCGATGAGGATCGAACCCGACCTCTTTTCCTTTGTAGTCCAGTTCACTAACCACTGAGTTAGCGCGGCTCCCAAGAATAGAATAGAGGTACAGTATAACTTACTATACCCAGCAGTTCTCATGAAATGTCAGAAACCACTTTTATTTTAAATCTGGTACTCTCATCAACTCTCTCAATTAGCACTTGTCAAGAGGCCATAGCTCATTAATTTGAAAACCGTCATTCCAAGAAACATGTGGTTTATTGCGGTGTGGCCGCACGTGATGTATATAGAATACATGACTTGTGCAGCTTCTTAAGGCTCTCCCAAGGAAATGTACATTCATCAACTGTTGCCTTGATTACTTTCATGACAATTCTGTTGTGGGCTTTTCTGATGGCCAACATATGGAAGAGCGGTTTCACATGCCTGGTTCACCGGAACCCAAGTGTATGGTTCAAGTGGTGTGCTGTGCCATCTCCTTCCCCCACTTTATCTATCCATCCATCCATACATCCATCCATCCGTCCGTCCGTCCGTCCGTCCGTCCGTCCGTCCGTCCGTCCGTCTTCACTTCCAACCTCTCTTCTCCTCTCTCTCTTCTTCTTTTGCCTGAAGCATTGCCTAAATCAGCAGTGTCGTTTCCTCTATAAATTTTTACTTTGTGTGCGCGCACGCGCGCACGCGTGTGTGTGTGTGTGTGTGTGTGTGTGTGTATGTATGTATATATAATTCTTGCAGAGGTCCAGATAGTTCTGTCTGTATCGTTGTGTTATTGGTTATGGAAGGTCCCGGTATCACTGCAAATTAAAATCCATAATTGCTCAACCGCCCGTGTCAGTGAAATCATCCGAATTACTAACTCATCTCCCAAACAAAGAAAGGTAACTGTAATCCCTTTCGTAGCAGTCTCAGCACACGCCAAAAGACATAAGGCGAAACCGCGCAGAAGGTGAACACAGTTAACTGTCCCCTGTCACACGATATCATCCTACATCGTAAACAATTGGGACATCGAAACATGATCAAAACGGATGAAACACACAGCTCACAGTGTGCACAGAGCACTTAACTCAGTAGCTCCTGCAACAAGCCGTTGTGTCTATGGGTCAATAGGTTTTCCTCAATGTACTATATACACTACAGTCTTGAAATTATGTCTGTATATGTAGTTCAGGTATCGGTCTTAAATTCTGTACACATGCAACAGTGGCGTCGTTTGTGTTCTGGTCTGGGTCGTTTAATGTTAACTTGTTCCCATCTATTCGTAATATGGTAGGGGGTCTTCATCTGTGGGCTGGGGTCTTTTGATTAATGAGATTATCTGTTCCGTCTGATGATATGTAACGGGTTCTATTTTTGCTTCAGCTTGTCCACATTATGAATAAGTACTTTGGCCTCTGTAGCCTAGTTGGGAAAACCACCCGACTGGACTACCGACGTTCGGACAACCCGTGTTCGATTCCCGCTGGGAGCAGTGTGAGTTGTACTCGTGGTTGGAAACAAAAAAGTACCCCCCACGATCGACCCAGCCGTTGGCAGAAATGGGTACCAGGGTAGTACTCTGGAAAGGTGAGGAATGTCGCCTCGCAATCTGAGTTTCGATGCTTGAAGCGACACTATCAAGAAATCTCCGAACATTTCTGGATAGGCGGCCGAGCACATATGGGTTGAAACTCGCGTGCTGAGACACCGGTTCAAGTCTCGTACTTTACTTTGGCCCGCGCAGAAGAAAAAAAAAAAGAAGGGGGGGGGGGTAGTGAGAGCTACGCCAATCATCTGTAATTAGTTGTTGCGTTTTGCTTCTGTCCACTTGTAACTTGTTCACGTAATAACTTGGGAACCGCTGCTCGGTTTGTCTCTGTGCTCCACCGATCACTACACTTGATCATTGCCCGCCGTTAGCAGGGCGCTATATTGGCGTACATTGTGGTGTACGTTGTGTTGTGATTTACATCAACAAGAAATAGCTAAGTTGTTCGTCCCGACATATATCCGACGTCAACTCTGTAACATATTTTTGTACCGGATTGCCTTAATGCTTTGACCTCTATTACCACCACTCTCTATTTCTCTCTTTCTCACACTCTCTCTCATTCTCTTTCCTATTCTTTATATTAATCTTTCCCTTTTGCTAGTTTTCTTTCACTATCTCTCTTTCTCACTCTCTTTCTCTCTCACACATTCTCTTTTCTATTCTTTATATTAATAGTTCCCTTTTGCTAGTTTTCTCTCTCTATCTCTCTCTCTTTCTCACTCTCACTCATTCTCTCCCCCCCTCCCTCTCTGTCAATCTAAAAAAGTGCACTTTGTCTCTCCCACAGGTGTATATGCACACAGGAATACACAGGAGCCTACTGCTCGGAAAACTACGTTCCCTGCCTTCCATCTCCCTGTCAAAATGGTGGAGCCTGTAGTAGAACCGGACCCTACAGTTACGAGTGCAGCTGCCCTTCAGGTAAGCGCTTGCATGTTGTTGACACATAGTAGTGCAGCATTAACTGTTGAAGGATGATAACGCCCCCTTGTCGTTAACAGTAAAGGTGTCATTTACCACTGTTGCTACATCCTGACGTTGTTGTATACGACAGAAATCACGAGAAATTATAAATATCGTATACACGAGAAAGAGAGAAAATACTAGATAGCTTGGTGTCATGGCGTGGAAAACAGTCAACAACAGAACTGATACGATGCACTGTTGATAGAAGGTTATGGAAGGACAAGATCGCCTACGCCATCCAGTATGGCACATGATGATGATATACAAGATTATCACGTGCTAAACCAGTTAGCGTAGCCGATAATGTCCTCCCAAAATTATCTATCCAAAGTGTATATCATATCAGTTCTGTTGTTGACTGTTTTGCGTGACACCAAACTATCTAGTATTTTCTCTCTTTGTAGGATGTTTCTATTCTCATGTTTTTTTAGGAGCTTCCTCGTTTTTGTGTTGGTTTCTTTCAGAATGTCGGCATTCGCTTTTTTAGCTGTCCAGGGAACATTCAACATTCTTCTGAGAAATTCCATCTTTGTGACCACTAATCGTCTTTTTATTTGTTTGTTTACTATCCATGATTCGCTTCCATAGGTCAGAATTGGTTCTATATAGCACAGATGAACTCTCTTTCTCAATTTTATTGACATAGATTTGTTGCATAAGGTATTTGTCTTTGTCTGAAATGCTGTTTTGGCCTGGGCTATTCTGCCTTTTATTTCTGTGGTGCATCTTCCATCTGATGTTATTATTGTGACCAAGTATTTGACGCGTTGCACTTGTTTCAGATTTGTCCCGTTTACCAAGTATTTGACGCGTTGCACTTGTTTCAGATTTGTCCCGTTTACCAAGTATTTGACGCGTTGCACTTGTTTCAGATTTGTCCCGTTTATGCTGCATGATGGTGATGATTGTTTCTTCTATACATAAAGTACAGTTCATGTATAACAATCAATATCGTATACACAAGACACAGAGCTGGAATGACGTTAATTATAATGGAAAAAAAAAATTAAGAAAGAAAATCACTTATAAAAGACATTGTTTTTGTAAATTGTACAATAATAGAGGAGTAACTTCTTCTTCCTTCCTCATTTGCCTTTCAGCGTCGAGTGGAGATATATTGTGCGGTATTTTGTTTTTCTGTTTGCCTCTGCTGCTGTTATGTTTCCTAGTGTTTATAATATTCCATCAATCCATCTTTTTCGTGGTCGGCTCTTGGGTCTGGTGTTTTCGCAACGTTTATTGAAGACTCGTTGTGTTGTGTTTTGATCTGTCTGCCTTATCACGTGGCCAAACCGATTATCTGTTGTTTCTTTATATATCGTGTGGTGGGGATTATTCCTAGCTTTTATTCAGTTCTTCATTTCTGATCTTATCTCTCAGACTGTTTCCTGTCATTCGTCTAACACATTTCATCTCAGTAGAGGTTATTTTTCTTATTGTTCTTGCACCTAGTGTCCAAGACTGGCATTGGTAGCACAACATTGGGATGAAGATTGCATTGTAGAGTGCCCGTTTTGCCTCTAGAGTTATTTCCTTGTTGGACAATAATAGAGATAGCGATCCAATGATCTGACAAGTTTTGTTGCATCTTGGGTTGCATCTTCTACTGTTTGTGAATTGTCATTTGTCACTAAACTTCCTAGGGATTTAAATTCCTCTACTTGTTTTAGTTGTCTGCCTTCTATAGTTATGTTGATGTTCTGTTTCTCTTTTGCGATATTCATGAGTCTGTTTTGTTGATGTTGATTTTCATGTTGATTTCATGTTAATTTTAACTTTATCTGATTTTCAGTGGAGTAACGTTGGTCGCAATGTCCGCAATTCAAAAATAAAATGAAAAACGTTAAATACAATATGCACATTATTTAATTAAGAGTAAATGAGTTACGTTAAATCATCATCATCATCATCATGTGCCATATCGGTTGGCGTAGGTGATCATGTCCCTCCACAATCTTCTATCTACAGTGCATCGTATCAGTTCTGTTGTTGACTGTTTTCCATGCCTTGACACCAAGCTATCCAGTATTTTATCTCTTTGTCGCCCGCGATCTCTCTTTCTGCCATTGGAGCAGGTGGTGGATGGTGTTGTGGGAGCAGCCGACAAGTAGTGCCGGTTATGGTCCCCACACGGCGATGGCAGGCAGAGGATCTCATGTATAGAGACAACGGCTGCGATCTCCGACTAGTACAGTCACTGCCAAGAAGGAAAGGAATGGCAAACTACCTTCTTAAATTGCCTGGAATAATCATGACAAATCACAACCTTATACGTTAAATACCAGATTGGAAATGTACAAGAAGTGCGCAGTCAACCTAGATAAAAGATCTTACAAGGGGACGTGATTACTGATTGTATCTGCTATATATGCACAGGGGGTGGGGGATAGAATTACGAGCGCGTGCGTGTTTAGTTTATGGTTTCACATTTTGAGAATACAGTAACTTAATGACTCAGAACTGGTGCAATTGATAGCAAATTTATGTATGAGCTTTCTCGTTTTATGTTCTTGATTTAGACCAAGTCGGTTTGTTTCCTTTCTTTCTTCTCATTTTGCTGTAGATGTCTTATCATTTTCTATTTGTGTTGTTAGGTTGTTTGTGTTATCTTTTCTTCTTATGTTTTGGAAAAATACCCCAACTCCTCCAATAACAGAGTGTGGATGTGAAACATGGACAATTGGCATCTTTGAAATATATATATATGTATATATATATATATATATATATATATATATAATATATATATATACATACATACATACAACACACATACATGCATACATAGACACATGTATACATATATACATCATGCCTTTTTCTTTCTCTTCTTAAACGATCAGCTAGTGTTACTCTTGTAGATAGATAGGTCACAAAGTTAGAACAACATAGGTCACAAATTTTACCCAACATAGGTCACAAAGTTAGACCAACATAGGTCACAAAGTTAGACCAGCATAGATCACGAAGCTAGACCAGCATAGGTCGCGAAGTTAGACCAGCATAGGTCACAAAGCTACACCAGCATAGGTCACAAAACAAGACCAACATAGGTCACAAAGCTAGACCAACATAGGTCACAAAGCTAGACCAACATATGTCACAAATCTACACCAGCATAGGTCACAAAGCTAGACCAGCTAAGTCACAAAGCTAGATCAGTATAGGTCACAAAGCTAGACCAGCTAAGTCACAAAGCTAGACCAGCTAAGTCACAAAGCTAGACAAGCATAGGTCACAAAGCTAGACCAACATAGGTCACGAAGCTAGACCAGCATATGTCACAAAGCTAGACCAACATAGGTCACGAAGCTAGACCTGCATATGTCACGAACAAGATGGTCTTCACAGCTTCCCTTGTCAATAAGATTGTTTCTGTAGGCCATATTTGTAGGTGTTGAGAGTGCCCCCGTCCTATGGTGTATACTGTGGAGTTTGTATGGATGCTCTACAGTCACATGTTGTCAATATCTGGTATACGTCATATCTTTGTATAGGTGTACTCTCAGGCCGCAGTCACAATGTTTTGAGTCGGAATATCTTTGTCTCCTCGTGTCTGCTTAATTTATTTCAGCTATCATGTTTTAGCTCATATTTTCCAAATAACTTTCTCCTTTCTGTTTTACTGGCTTAAATCAGGGTTGTTTTGATTTGTTTTTAAGGATCTTCTTCATCTTCTTCTTTTTCTGCGAACATGGCTCTTTCAGAGTAGGATTCCGGACTCTCTCATGAAAGCAGATGTCTGTTTGTGATCACATTTTTAGGAGCTGGGGTTTTGTTGGACTGTTGGAGGTTCCCACCTGGTTCAATTCCGTCTCGTTTCCATGGATGTGATGGTATCCCCTGCAGGACTAGTTCTGTCTTTTCTGACAGCGAACACGCAAGAATGACAGCAATTACTTAGATTACCATAGACGGAGCAAAGAACAAACATGTCAACTTGTCAAGACCGTACAATTTCAGAAAACCGGTTGATAAGGGGCAAAAAAAATATAAGGAAATAAAAGGTAAACGCCAAAATGGAGAGCATAGTTCCAGATAAACGAGAGAGGAAGAGAGGGATAGATGGTGGTGCCAATATATCACAGATGAACTGGGATTGACTGCTGAAGACGCTGGTTATCTCGTGCAGGTAAAACTTCTGAGCAGCTGTCATGGGAGCTGTGTTTCAACACAGGGACAAACTAGTTCGCGATGACATTATGTTCGTTTTTTTTTTTGTTCTTCCTCTCGTTCTGCCGTTTGTTACCCTCCGTTCTTTCTCATGTTTTTTTTTCCATCCGCTGTATATCTAGGTCTCTTTGACTTTTGTCTCTTGCTGTCTCACACATTCTGTCTGTCTTTTGTTCTCACTCGATCGATATTTACAATCGTGCGTTCTTTATCTCCAGACTGGCCTCTCTGTCTGTCGTGTCTCTCTCTCCCTATGGCTCTCTCTATTGCCCTCTCTCTCTCAATGTCCCTCTCTCTCTATATCCCTCTCTCTCAATGTCCCTCTCTCTCTCTCTATGTCCCTCTCTCTCTATGTCCCTCTCTCTCTCTCTATGTCCCTCTCTCTTTCTCTATGTCCCTCTCTCTCTCTATGTCCCTCTCTCTCTATGTCCCTCTCTCTCTCTATGTCCCTCTCTCTCTCTATGTCCCTCTCTCTCTGTATCCCCCTCTCTCTCTATGTCCTTCTCTCTCTATATGTCCCTCTCTCTATGTCCCTCTCTCTCTATGTCCCTCTCTCTCTATATATCCCTCTGTCTCTCAATGTCCATCTCTCTCTCTCTATGTCCCTCTCTCTCTATGTCCCTCGCTCTCTCTCTGTGTCCTTCTCTCTCTATGTCCCTCTCTCTCTATATCCCTCTCTCTCTATATATCCCCCCTCTCTCTATCCCTCTCTCTCTATGTCCCTCTCTCTCTATGTCCCTCTCTCTCTATGTCCCTCTCTCTCTCTATGTCCCTCTCTCTCTATGTCCCTCTCTCTATGTCCCTCTCTCTATGTCCCTCTCTCTCTCTATGTCCCTCTCTCTATGTCCCTCTCTCTATGTCCCTCTCTCTATGTCCCTCGGTTTCTCTATATTTTACTTTCTCATTATCTCAGTGTATTGTTATCTATTTCTTTAATTCTGTGTCTTGTTATCTATTTATTTGAGTGTCTTGTTATCTGTTTAATTCTGTGTCTTGTTATCTATTTATTTGAGTGTCTTGTTATCTGATTAATTATGTGTAATGTTATCTATTCATTTGTGTATCTTCTTCTACCTTTCAGCTCCCAGTGGAGCATAGGTCTTCAACAAACACTTTCAGCTCCCTGTGGAGCATAGGTCTTCAACAAACACTTTCAGCTCCCTGTGGAGCATAGGTCTTCAACAAACACTTTCAGCTCCCTGTGGAGTATAGGTCTTCAACAAACACTTTCAGCTCCCTGTGGAGCATAGGTCTTCAACAAACACTTTCAGCTCCCTGTGGAGCATAGGTCTTCAACAAACACTTTCAGCTGCCAGTGGAGCATAGGTCTTCAACAAACACGTTCAGCTCCCTGTGGAGCATTGGTCTTCAACAAACACTTTCCAAGTCGTTCTGTTTCTTGCCATTCTTTTAAGATCATTCCATGTCTTCCCCATCATCTACATCTCTGCTTCAATCTGTCTTCTCCAAGAATTCCTTAGTCTTCCTCTTTGTCTTTTTCTCTGGGGATTCCAAAAAGTGCCTGTTGTGTAATACTCTCAGTTGGCTTCTGCAGTTGTGTGTCCTATCCAGCATCATCGTCTTCGATGCATCTCTTTATCCACTTGTATTTGACTGGTACATTTCCATAATTCTATGTTAGTGATTTCTGTCCTGCCATTTCCATCCTTTTATTCTGCGTAAGCATCCATTAATGAAAGTCTGTATCTTCAGGATTGTAAATTTTGTTTGTTCTCCATGTTTCACAGCCATATAATAGGACTGACTTAACATTGGAGTTGAAGCTTTTTATTATGGCGACAATGGTTGGGGTGGGTAGAACTCGGAAGGGTATAACAGAAAATGACGTAGTTAATGATTAAATATTAGTGAATTAAGGGCCGCTAGTTCTTATACCATATACGTGAATGCGGCGGTTGCGATGGCTTCCCTGATGTCCCAGGTTCTGATGGAGACGAAGGTTGTTCCTCCCTTGAGATACAGGTCAATTGTATCGTCTGGTTCCACCCCCTGCGGTGACTATGACGATCCTGACCTCGTTAACAAGTCCCCAGACCTTTAGCAAGTGATCCAACTGGGAGAAAAGTGAAGGCTTGGTCAGATATGAGTCACTTAGAAGGAAATATAGAAGAGAAGAGGAAAAAGAAGAAAACATGTGCTTTCTTTAAAACATTCCATACGAAGCAGCGTGGAAAAATTGTACAGTAAAGAAGGCATTGTACAAAACAATGGAAACTTGCTGATCGTTCACTATTACTCATCACTCGAGTTCGTTCCATCTCGCCCTCGTTTTTTGAAGCAAGCTCGTGCCAGACTGACTCACGAGGTTGTTATCGGGTACCTACATTATATATAGATTAACACTGCCTGCGAAAACGCAATACCGCTTCTTAATATTTCGAACTTAGGTAGAGTACTTTGAGTGTCGTATTTTGGCTTATCCAGTTTTTATGATGACGCAATATATATTAATAGAGGCGGCCAGTGCTGAACTGAGCTGTGAGCAGATTTTTTTTTCTTCTTCAAAAATATAAAATAGAAATTTTAAAAAAGGGGGGGGATGAACGAGAGTGAGAAAGAGATGGAGGGAGAGAGGGAAAGAGAATGAACGAGAGTGAGAAAGAGATAGAGAAACGGGGAAGGAGGGAGAAAGAAAGTAGGAGAGAGTGAACGAGAGTGAGAAAGAGATAAGAGAGAGAGAAAGGAGGGAAAGAGAGAATGAACGAGAGTGAGAAAGAGATAGAGGGGAGGGAGGGGAAGAGAGAGGGAGAGAATGAACGAGAGTAGAGAAAGAGAAAGAGAGAGGGTGAGAAAGAACGAGAGTGAGAAAGAGAGAGAGAGAGGAGGGAGAGAATGAACGAGAGTGAGAAAGAGAGAGAGAGGAGGGAGAGAATGAACGAGAGTGAGAAAGAGAGAGAGAGAGAGAGGAGGGAGAGAATGAACGAGAGTGAGAAAGAAATAGAGAAAGAACGAGATTCATCTTCAAGCCAACATTAATTTACATTGCTTTGTTATCAAGAAAGTAGCTTCAACGCGTTATCACGTTATATAAGGTGTTCACAGCGCCAATCAGCCATACGTACAAAACAATTACATGCGATTCTCCGTAGGTTTGAGCACCCTGTAAAACAAAGACATCAAATAATATCACATGTGATTTATACGCTAAAACATATGATAACTTTAATTTTTCAGGTTTCTTTTTTTTTTTAACTGCCACATCTCCCGATTAACCGGTGTTGATCTTATACGGAACAAGCCGCTCGTGCGTTTAAAACAAGAGAATTGATATAAATGGACGAATAATTGATAATGTTTAAGTGCAATGCCTTGTATTGTCACACGCTTCAACGGAGCGGCCATGATGTTGAAAGAAAATCTTTGTTGAAGTTCGGACCTGTTGAAAGGAAGGACTGGTCTCGGTGGGAGATTGACAAGGGTGTAGCACGTCACGAATTGGGAGAGACGTGTGCTAGCACTTACATCATCGTTTCTACCTGATCGAATTTGTATATTCTGTTGCGTTTAATGAGCCGCGTGTTAGCCATAGATGATTAGTTCAAAGATTTATCAGTTAGCTCATTAGTAAGACAATTTTAGATGATTTTATTGGAAGTTTTATCAGTCAGCTTATTAGTAACACAATTTTAGATGATTTTATTGAGAGTTTTATCAGTCAGCTTATTGGTAACACAATATTAGATGATTTTAGTGAGAGTTTTATGTTAGCTTATTAGTAACACAATATTAGATGATTTTATTGAGTTTTATGTTAGCTTATTAGTAACACAATATTAGATGATTTTATTGAGTTTTATCAGTCAGCTAATTAGTAACACAATTTTAGATGATTTTAGTGAGCGTTTTATCAGTCAGCATTACGCACTGCTGTTTACTTTCATCCAAAAGTGTGATTTTAGTTCTAACCTAGGAAATGTTCTGCATTTGTGCATGAAAATGTTCGTAGTATAGCACATTGTCCTTATTTTTAAATTGATATAATAGGGGAGTGGCTTCACTTTGTGACTTCACACATTAGCTCAAGTAACTATTTATGTGTGAATAGTTTAGAAGTTGACGTTCGTAATAAAACAATACAAGAACGGTAATTCCGTTTTTTTTGTCTCTTAAGATACAGTTTGTTGTAATCAATAAGGAAAGTTCTGTCCCTTGGTGATAGATAAACAACACGAACATTCTCACAGCTCACATTTAAAGAGACAAATTCTTGAATGACAAAATGTTATTTTCAATCAGCTTTTGGGAGACAAATCTTTGGATGACGAATGTTTGTCAGTCAACTTTTGAAAGACAAACCATTAAAATATCAAGGTTTGTATTGCCACTTAAAACACAAACCTTTGGAAAGCGAAAATTGTCTTTTTCTCAAAGCGAGTCTTGCCTCTCAAAGAGAGTCTTGTCTCTCAAAGAGAGTCCCTTTTGAAGGTCAGCATCAACTCTTGGGTGACAAACCTTTGAATGGTTGAAGTAAACCTTTTTCCAAAATAATTAACAAACACGAACACTTTAGCAGAACATTTCTTTATTTCGACCTACATTGATTGACCTACATTTATCTTTGTCGCAAATGCCTAGGCTCACAACTCCCCACAGGTCGAGAGCCTAGATCCCCCCCCCCCCCCCTTGTTTGTCCTGGATTGGACTGACGGCATCGCTTAAGTGATTCTGTTGACCACTTCTGCCCCTCTTGACGTACTGTTTGACCAGAGCCAATTAGTTTTTTTTTAAGTGATTATCTCCCTTCACTTCTACTACTTGCCGCTGACTGCTCAGTTCAACGTTCCACTCGTTACCGATCGCGACTTTGCCTTCATTCTCCCCTCGTATTTCTTCTTATTTCTGTTGTTGTGTTAGTTGACATTATTTGATATAATTGTAGATGTTTTAATAGACTCAGTTGACATTATTTTATATAATTGTAGATGTTTTAATAGACTCATTTGACATTATTTTATATAATTGTAGATGTTTTAATAGACTTATTTAACATTATTTTATATAATGTAGATGTTTTAATAGACTCAGTTGACATTATTTTATATAATTGTAGATGTTTTAATAGACTCATTTGACATTATTTATATAATTGTAGATGTTTTAATAGACTCATTTGACATTATTTTATATAATTGTAGATGTTTTAATAGACTCATTTGACATTATTTTTATATAATTGTAGATGTTTTAATAGACTCAGTTGACATTATTTTATATAATTGTAGATGTTTTAATAGACTCATTTGACATTATTTTTATATATTGTAGATGTTTAATAGACTCATTTGACATTATTTTATATAATTGTAGATGTTTTTAATAGACTCATTTGACATTATTTTATATAATGTGGTAGATGTTTTAATAGCTCAGTTAACATTATTTTATATAATTGTAGATGTTTTAATGGACTCAGTTGACACTATTTTATATAATTGTAGATGTTTTAATGGACTCAGTTTGACACTATTTATATAATTGTAGATGTTTTAATGGACTCAGTTGACACTATTTTATATAATTGTAGATGTTTTAATAGACTCAGTTACATCATTGTTAGAATTTTAGATGCTTTAATAGACTATGAAGACGGAGCTGGGTGGAATAGAGGTAAGACGTCGGCCTCTGGGCAGGAAGTTTTCAGGTTCAATTTCAGCAGTGGAATATAATTTCGTTTTTTTTTTAAAATAAATCCTAGATTTCTTCGTAGCTTTACTCGTTGTCTAGCCCTCTCTGAGTTGTGAGATCTGTTGTCTAGCCCTCTCGGATAACGGCAGTAAACAGGAGGTCACGTGTGCACTCACGCACGTTAAAAACGATTGTCTGTAAAAAAATCGAAAAATTAAGCCCAAAATATGGGTGCTTTCCATTCAAAATTATCAGGAAAAATCTATCCAGGCCCATCAATCCCAGGCCGTGCTACGGAGTTCGTGCACGGGGGTCAGGGTTCTCCTTGGATATTCTCGATATTTTGAAGGGAAAATGGGGTCTGGTGTACTTGGATGATCGTAACATAACATAGATGTACCTAATAAAATTACGGGGAATTATTAAGGAAAAGACCTCTCTGGGAGTTTAGAAGCAAGTAAGTGAGAAAGGCTAAGACGAGTATACAGATTTCATAGAAGAAAGAGTTTGTTGATAGTAATAAGTTATCTGGACTGTGAATCGTTGATGCTGAATTTTAATTCGTTATCTAGTTCTGGGGGTGTGCATTAGAACACGCAGAGTGTCATACCTTCGGCAGTTGCCTGAGACACTATAAAAGCTTTAGGGTATAGAGTTAATACAATCACAGACGCTATAGCAAGTATGTCTGTGTAGTGGATACATTTGCTTGCGTTCGGTCGATGACTAAATGAGTACACCTCTTTGTCATCCGCCCTTAAAAGGACTTTAAGTGGGCGTGTCTGCGTTGTGTTGTGGTTTGCAGTATAACTGTGATATTTGCGTCTTTCGGCCCAACACATCCGATTTCATCACGTCGATACATTTTAAATGCAAGCGAGGTACTTAACCTTATGTGCTTGTGAAGCGTAACTAAAGGGAAATGTAAAGAAATGTTTGAACGTTACCGAGACTGTATCTTATTGTCCTCACATATAGTGTTGAGGATGAATGTTGGTGTGGACTTTGGCCTTGCAGTTTCTCTGATGTGTTCATCGCTCAAGTTGTGTTCGTTATTGTCACACTGGAAAAACAACCATTAAAAACGGAGTTAAAATTATCACGGTTTTTTTCCTGTTTTTTTTTTATAATCATCATCATCGAGTGCCGTCACCGCGTCGAAGGTTGGCTACCGTAGAGCGCCATTCCGCTCTGTCTCTTGCTTTGATGGTGCAGGTTGTCATAGGCTGCCTTGTCCATCTTTTGATGTTACTCGTCCACGTTAGTCTTGGTCTGCCTCTGCTACTCTGTACTTTCCCTTCCTTTTTTTAAAAATAAAGGTAACTTTTTACTCAAATTTTTGTGAAAGAATAAATGTTTAGTACAAAGTTTACGCCGTTTATATTTATCAATCACAACCCCCAGAATCATATAGTTCTGGTTGAAATGTGACCATATATTCATATCATATTTTCGCCTGCTAATCCGAAACGCATAATTTCGAACAACCAAGAAGCAAGACAGTCGTATCTAATAGGCTGTTATTATCGTTACTTTGACAAGTCGCCTGCCATTAACTTATCTGTCAATGCCTCACGTTGCCTTGTCTCCTGTCTCCCCATCGTTGCTTTGATTGATTGTCTGATTGTTTGCCCGCTCTCTCATCCGCCTTTTGTCCAGCTTCATTGTTCCAATACCGGTCATCTGTCGGTCATTTTGCAGTGTCTTGTCCGCACCGGAGACGAAGGGAAGCGCTTGTTTGTGTTTTATAATTATTTTTGTGTTGTCCTTGTTTTGTGGAAAAACGTTTGTCTCAAGACACTGAAGTTGTCAGGGTAGCACGTGCGATTATGTTTGCTGTAGACCAAGATAGGATTGTTCAGCAGCAGCCGGGAAAGTTATTTTACTGTGGAATTGCATACGATGATATATGGTCTCCCTTTTCTCGGTGTTCATCCAAGAAGTAGACCTCGGTGCGTTGTGTCGCTAATTTACGGCAAATCAATATTTACGCCGTTAGACCCTCCATTAGATTCGTCTTCGACAAGAATTTTGCTTAGTACTTTGTTTTTTTTTTACCAGGGAGCATTTTTAATTGATTTTTAACGTGCGCAACTGCAGAGTACTTCCCGTTTTTCATTTTCCGAGACGATTACATATGAGATCTCACTACCCAGAGACTAGGGGCGAGTTGTTGAGTTATTTGCGGGTCATCATCAGTCCACTCGGAACATTTCTATAGGTGCTCCGATCCTCTCCTCGACAAGTCTCGCACTGTCCAGCGACTGACGACTCCAGTTTTGTGTTGATTGATAAGTCTTCTTGTACGCAGAGTTGAGTGATGCCACTAAGAAATTGCGGATTCAGTCGCGACAACAACAAATCCCATCGCTATTGGTTATTGAACCCGTGACTTTCTTGTTCATAAATCGCCGATGATAGACCAGCCAGCAGCCTATGATGGTCATCATCGTGTGTCGTTTACCACTGAAGTCCTTTAATATGGATCGTCATTTTACTATGGTTCTTGCCTTGGTGATATACATTGCTATAGATTTCCTGCCCAATCTCTATCAGTCAGTTTTAGTCTTTGTCTCCCTCTACCTCGTTAACCTTGTATCTTCTCTTTCAAGATGACTTTCCATTTGATTATTGTGTCTTCTTTAGTGACCAAACAAAATTTTTGTTTGGTTCGTTCGAATTGAGTTCAATATTTCTACCTTTTGAGTAGTTTCAAGACTTTATTACTAGTTTTATTATATGTTCACATTTAATCAGTGAGATTAAGGCCAATGTGACTACAAAACATGTTCTACAGGATTGCCCCCAGTAGACAGACCTGAGAAGAACAATGTGGTCCACGCCCACCTCCCTGGAAGAGAAACTATATGGGGCAATCGATTCGCTTAAGCAGACAGCTGACTTCATGAGAGAGTCTGGAATCCTACTCTGAATGAGTCTTGATCGCAGAGAGAGACAGAGAGATGTGATTAATGTAAAACGTGTTAGAAATTGTAGAAAGATCTTAAAAGAATGGCAAGAAACAGAACGGTTTGGAAATTGTTTCTTGAAGACCTATGCTCCACAAGGAGCTGAAAGGTAGAAGAAGAAGAAGACTAATATTTTACAATTCTAATTATCGACACAACGCAAACTGAAACCATTAAATGCATTTTTAAGAGAAGACGATAATTGTTAAGCGAAATCATTATCATCATCATCAAGTACCGGGCCTAGTGGCGTAGGTGATCATGTCTCTCCACAACCTTTTATCTCGGCAGTTTTTATCATTTCTGTTGTTGACCTTCTGCCAAGCCATTCTCTTCAGCTGTCTGTTATTTTTTCTCTTTGCTTCCCTCTATCTCTTCATCCCTCAATTTTTCCAGTTGTTACAATATATTCCAGTTGTTCTCTTCTCATTACATAGCCAAAATTATGATGATTGTCTCTTCCTAATATTGAAAATTAGCTCTCTTTTTGCTTTGACCTCTCTCAGAACATCTTCATTACTCTTCTTAGCAGTCCATGGTACTCTCAACATTCTTCTGTAAAACAATATTTCAACAGACTCCAGTGATTTTTTGTCTGTTGTCCTATTGTCCATGATTCGCATCCACATGTTAAGACTGGCTGTACATAACATTTAATAACTCTTTTTCTTGTTTCTATTGTTAAAAATGGATTGCATAGTATTTTCCTCATTTTTTGAAAAGCTGCTTTTGCCCGAGCCATTCTGTATCTCGCCTCTTTTGTACATCTTCCGTCTGAGGTTAACAAAGTTCCCAAATATTTAAGCGAAATAAGCGTATTAATTACCTGAACTTAACGATATTAATCAACGTTCAGTTTTACATCCTGACATTAAATTGTTCCATATTTATATGTTTGTATAATTGCGCAACCTGGCTGATTTTTTGTTTCAAATTCGCTACAGTTTTAACTGATGCATTCAGTTGCATGGCCTTACAGGCTGGTGTTTGTAAATGCGCAGCTTGTGCGACACTTTTTGTTTATTACTGACAATTACTTGCCCTAGTTCGTTGTTACCTTTAAATGCTCCTGTTTTGCTGATTGCTACATTTACATTTGTCCTTTTGCTAGTTATTACGTGCATGTGTATGTTTATTTTGACTATTACATGTAATTGTATGAATTGCTGGCCATTTCTTTCGTTTGCTTGCTGCATGTATGTGACTAGTAGTAGCTGGCCACATAGACCGCCATCACGCTAAATTATGTGCCTCATCAACTAATTTTTTTTTACCAATTAAAGAATATTGTATTAGAATTCCTAATTAAAATTAATACGTGAGTACGGGGAAATGAAAGGACGGACAGGTTGGCTAGCTGCGCTGTCGTTGAGGACGGTCAACCAAAGGATTGGGCGGACATCATCAATGCCCTCTTGAGAAGTGGGAAGGACACAGGACTTCGACAACCATGAGTCCACGTCACTCCTTCGGATGAAAGAGATGGGAGTTAGAGAGGGAGTTAAGATGGGCACACCAGAAACGAGAAACTTAGTAGCCGTGTAAGAAGACTTATCAACCAACATAGAACTGGAGTCGTCAGTCGCTGGACACTGAGGGACTTGCTGAGGAGGGGATCTGTGCACCTGCGAACATGCTCAGAGTGCAATGATAATGACCCGCAAATAACTCAGTAACTCCTAATTAAAATGCCTTCTATTTTAATATTTTTTTAAGTATTTCGGACAAATTATTACTTTTAAACTTTCATATTTTTGAAATATTTAAAGTGCTTTTAAAAAAAAAAAAATTCCTCATCTTTCCTTTCACGTAATCACATTCACTTGCAAGTTGGCATTTCCATTTGCTTTCTCCAAAACGCTCAGTTCCAGCCACACACCATTTCCCATCTCGGACATAAATTCTGGTTGTCGTTAGGGCGGGGCTTTGCAGCCATGGAGGGACTTAGTGTAAACAAGATATCGTCTTGTTGTCAGCCATTGTCATTTTGCTATTTCTCACGTAACAAGCCTTCTTCGAGCAATCTTGAAATGCAAACACTTGATACATGGACTCACGTCAACGAACAATTTGAAGAGTTAAAAAAAAGTAAGTAAAGTCCCCCCCGTCACGCCAAATGGCGGCGTATAGGGAATATGGTTAGTGACCATACATTTTACAAACCTTCGGCACATGAATTTTGGGTAATGTGGTCGGTAACACGCCCGTGCCGCTTTACTTTTTTTAATTTAAGGCTGGGTGAACCCGGAAGTCGTCGGTTAAGATCGAACCTTACCCCTTGTCCTTTGTAGTCCAGTTCACTAACCACTGGGCTATCGCGGCTCCCAATTTGGAGAGTGTTCTTCAGTAAATTAGAGAGAGATGGCTACCGACGACGCAGTAACAGCATTTCTGACTTATCTTTTCCTTACCGCTCACCTGTTTAGTAGGCGTGGATGCAATATGTGGCCACTAGTTTACCGTAAATCCTCGATATCTGCGTCGTTAAACCCGACACATCCGTCTTTGGCTTAACCATTTCGGCGGGACAGCCGCCATTTTTGGCATGCTCTTTTCGATTTTAAATTGCAAAAGGGCTCTTTAACGTGCGCGAGTGCACACTGGATTTCCTTTTAGAGGGCTAGACGTGGAATTCACTACCCAAAGACTGGGTGAAGGTAAAACCACAAGAAAACGCTGATTAGAAGTGGACAAACTGCCGCTGCCTGTGGTGGCTTTTGTACTCGGGACCTTCCTGGATGTCTTCTTAAATCTAGGCTACCCAGTCCCCAATACCTGCATGTAGATACATCAATCTGAATAATAATAGAAAATGTAGACGTTTTAATCAATTGAATTGCCAATAAAGACGTTAGACGTTACTAATAGAAAAATATAGACGTTTTAATCAATTGAATTGCCAATAAAGACGTTTGACGTTACTAATAGAAAAATATAGACGTTTTAATCAATTGAATTGCCAATAAAGACGTTAGACGTCGCTGGTCTTAAAATGTCAAGGAATTCCTAACAATCGCATCGGACAATCGAAAAATAGACCGGTGAAGATCATTTCTTTGTTTTTTTTTTAATAATAATAAACAAACAAACAAACACATAAATAAATAAAAACATAACAAAACAAACAAATTAAAATAAATAAAAACAAATAAACAAAACAAACGAAACAAACAAACAAATAAATAAATAAAAACAAATAAAAAACAAATAATAAATAAAAACAAATAAATAAACAAACAAACAAATAAATAAATAAAAAACAAATAAACAAACAAAATAAATAAATAAAAACAAATAAACAAAAAATAAATAAAAAAAAACAAATAAAACAAACAAACAAATTAATAAATAAAACAAACAAACAAACAACGAACAACAAAACAAATAAACAAACAAATAAATAAATAAATAAATAAAAACAAATAAACAAACAAACAAACAAATAAATAATAAAAACAAATAAACAAACAAACAAATAAATAAATAAAAACAAACAAACAAACAGACGAACAAAAATAAACAAATAAATAAATAAAAACAAATAAACAAACAAATAAATAAATAAAAACAAATAAACAAACAAAAAAACAAAAAATAAATATAAAAAACAAATAAACAAACAAACAAACTAACAAACAAATAATAAATAAAAACAAGGGAGCAGACAAGACTCCCTGTTCTCCCAAGACTACAACATTTTGAAAGAAACAAAAACCCAGAAGGAATATCGTATCGTAAAACGCATACAACATTCTAGTGTTTTCTAATTCCAACCCCAATAATATTTTTTGAATATGTTTTTAGTGGATTTTGTTGTTTTCAGAGTACTGTAAATTGCATATGTTCATGTACGCCTCCCTCTCGGAGTTTCCACCAGTAATAAATATTTGTTATTCCTAATTGTTGCCTTCTCTCAACGTTGTGCTCTCTAATGTGGATGTACACTTTTCCCTCCCGCTATAAAACTTGTGTTCTAGTCATCCTTTATCCTGTCATCTCACTCGTTACGTTCCAACTATTTCTCCTCTCTAAAAGCCATCTCATTCTACCCCCCCCACCCCCCCCGACACCTTATTTTTTTCGAAATTACTTTCTTTTCCTTATAGAATAAATGTTCTGCCCTCTGCAATAAATAAAAGATTTCAGAACTAAAGTCTCCATTCTTCTCATGCAATAACCAACTAACCTAACCTCTACAGAATAGAAGTCTCGATTCTTCTCATGCAATAACCAACTAACCTAACCTCTACAGAATAAAGTCTCCATTCTTCTCATGCAATAACCAACTAACCTAACCTCTACAGAATAAAGTCTCCATTCTTCTCATGCAATAACCAACTAACCTAACCTCTACAGAATAGAAGTCTCGATTCTTCTCATGCAATAACCAACTAACCTAACCTCTGCAGACTGGAAGAGAAGCGAGGGAATCGTTCTTAAACCAATAGCCAGATCTAAAATTAAAAAATTGTGAAGATGCAGCGGGCCGGATACTACTACTTATTGAAATCATTCCCCTCCCCCTTTTCACCCACACAAACGCGCGCGTACGCCACACACATACACACACTGAAATAATTTTTTTTAATGTGCAAGCTATTAGAATGTAGAACCCATTTACTGATAGAATATGGAAGACACGAAGGAGTAAAATAGTGGATACACAGAGAGGTGTAAGTGAATGGAGGGAGAGAGTTTCAACTATTAATTGTGAATATCAACGGAGAGAAGTGAACCGCGACAGCTCAGTGGTTAGTGCGCTGGACTACAAAGGACAAGAGTTAGGGTTCGATCCCAACCGACGGCTTCCGGTTCACTCAGCTTAAATGGGTACCTGATTTTTTTCTGGGAAAGTAAAGCGGCACTGGCGTAATATTGACCACATTATCCCAAAAATCATGTGCCGAAGGTCTGTAAAATTTATGGTCACTAACACTATATCCCTATACGCCACTTGGCGTGAGGGGGGGGCGGGGGAGAGAGTTTACTTTACTTTATCAATGACAGATCACCAGGTGAATGGTTTTGCTTGCTCTCACTGCAGGTCAAACACACGACGTCCCGAGACACAATAATCTAATGTTCAGCTTTCATGTTTTATAGAAAGTACCAATTATTTATCTTTTTTTTTTTTTTTTTGTTTAATGGTGCCATTGTCAAACTATGCCGTGACAACTGGTTACTAGCTCTCCATCTTTATTACAATATACATACCATTGACTCCCTCCACCACGATACTTTTCCTTAACTGAAACTGATACTAAAGACAAAGCTACATTATCCTTTTTATCTCTCAGGATTCTCAAAAGTACAAAACATGTTGCCTAAAAGTCTGCTGATCTGACGTTCAAGCGTTCTTGATTAAAGTGCACACACACAGACACAGACACAGACACACACAAACAAGTCCACAATCCCTTACCCATCCCTGTACTGTTAAAACAAAACTGCACCACCCTTTTCATCTCGTAGAATCGTTGAGAGTATAAAAGACTGCTGTCGTCTAATTATCAAAACCACTGACGTTCAAAGTCTTGCATGATCAACGATTTGCCGAAATCATTTTCCTTTTGGTGACACAGTCAAGCAAATAATTTTCTATGTTGACTTCTATGGATGTGAATCATGGACAATAGGACAACAGACAAGAAAATCACTGGAGGCTGTAGAAATGTGGTTTTGCGAAAGAATGTTGAGAATACCATGGACAGCTAAGAAAAGCGATAAAAAACTTTCTGAAAGAGGCTAGAGCAAAAAGAGAGCTAATTTATAATATTTGGAAGAAACAGTCATCATATTTTCGCCTTGTTGTGAGAAGAGAAGAACTGGAATATATTGTAACAACTGGAAAAAAACGAGGGACGAAGAGACCGAAGGAAGCAAAGAGAAAAACATACCAGACAGCTTCAGAAAATGCTTGGCAGAAGGTCAACAACAGAAAAGATCGAAAGTTGTGGAGTGATATGATCCTACGCCAGCAGTCTTGGTATTTGATGATGATGTTGCCTTTATTGCCCAATGTGCGTTACTTTTGTCATTGCTCCTTGTTTTAATCCAAGGGACGAGAACATATAATACTTTTAGTCAACCCGACGGGCAGGTTAAAGTTGCATTGCAGGCCCGCAGGTCGTAGGTTGCTAACCCTTCCCTACAAAATAGTACTAGAATCTGATAGTTACCTTCTATGTGGTGCTACTGAGCCAATCAGAAGTCAACAAATGAAGCGACCTAATTCCCAGGCCTTCGTTGCTTCCGTGTCTTTATTAACTCGTCCGTCCAGCTGGCCCTATTCTTTCGCTGTCATTTGTCATATCACACCATGGCCGCTCTATCCAACTTGTCTATTTTTTCCCCCTTTTATTATAGCCACATTCTCTGACTGCAAAATATAAGAGAAAACGGTAGTATAACTGGAGAGAATGTAGGCCAGAGAAATGAAACTAAGGGACCATTATCTTGAGCTTTTTTATTTTTTTTTTAAACTTCTTGTCATATTTGACATAATTTTAGAGGTGTTTTCAACTTTCTGTTTCATTCACTTTATACAGCCTCATTTTTTATTTGGAAACACACAGTCTAGGATGTAAATAAAATATTAAGGAAGATTTATAATTCAGAAAATAATTTGTATAGGGTGTCTCTTTAATGACTGTGCATTTTTGTTGTTGAAATAATTACGCACCTAAATTGTATCTATGTATGACGTAATAGTTCAAGCTCCATTTAGGTGTTCATTTAAACATCACTGCTACATGATAGATCTGGCTTACAATGGTGTTAACACAACTTTATTGTGTTAATACCAACATTACCCATTATAAGCTCGCCGATAGCAGTCAAGTATATTTGAATAATACCATTTATTTTACAATTTGTGTGACGTGACGTTTTTTCTTCCGAGAGTATAAATTCACTGCACTGCGACTTTAGAAACACCCTGTATAAATATTAATATATAAATACTTGAATTGATGTATTTGTATAAATATTAATATATAAATACTTGAATTGGTGTATTTGTATAAATATTAATATATAAATACTTGAATTGATGTATTTGTATAAAGATTAATATATAAATACTTGAATTGATGTATTTGTATAAAGGAATATATAAATACTTGAATTGATGTATTTGTATAAAGATTAATATATAAATACTGGAATTGATGTATTTGTATAAAGATTAATATATAAATACTTGAATTGATGTATTTGTATAAAGATTAATATATAAATACTTGAATTGATGTATTTGTATAATTATTAATATATAAATACTTGAATTGATGTATTTTTATAAAGATTAATATATAAATACTTGAAATGATGTATTTGTATAAATATTAATATATAAATACTGGAATTGATGTATTTGTATAAATATTAATATATAAATACTTGAATTGATGTATTTGTAAACATCTTGTTCATTCTGCTGTCACATCTGTCTATCCAAGACTGATTCAACCACGAGATAAGCTGCTCAGTAAAACAGCATCCAGAATAAGAACTAATATATAATATAACCAAACTACTGACTAATCGTGTTTGCTTGCTTCCAACCGCCAGTCGCCCATTCTTCTTCTTCTTTCTTTCTTTTCTCTTTCACTGATACCTAAAAGGTGTCGTGGTTTATATCATTTGTCGTTCTTGTGCTGCTCGAACTGTCTGAATTAGTGATTTTCCTTTGTTGTTACATGTCTCTGTCACTGCATCTATCCATCTTCTTCGAGGTTTTCCTCTTGGTCTTTTCCCATGCATTCTCGAGAAGAACGCCCTTGATGGTGATTGGTGAGGATTCATTCTGACCAGGTGGCCCAACCATTTAAGTTGTTGTATAGTTGAATTTATGGGGGAAAAAAGGAATATAAAAATGTTAGGATTAGCGGACACAAGAAAGAGAGGTAAAATCATAAAAGTGGCTCATTAGTTTTTGTTAATGGATTTAATGACACTCATTTTCTTCTTTCCTTCCTTATTTACCTTACAATCTGAGGGGAAATACATAAACAGATATGATCATCAAGTACCGGGCCTAGTGGCGTAGGTGATCATGTCTCTCCACAACTTTCGATCTCGGCAGCTATTTATCATTTCTGTTGTTGACCTTCTGCCAAGCCATTCTCTTAAGCTATCTGTTATTTTCTCTCTTTACTTCCCTCTATCTCTTCGTCCCTCAAAGTCTACAGTTGTTACAATATATTCCAGTTGTTCTCTTCTCATTACATGGCCAAAAAAATGATGATTGTCTCATCCTAACATTGAAAATTAGCTCTATTTTTCTTTGACCACTCTCAGAACATCTTCATTACTCTTCTTAGCTGTCCATGGTATTCTCAACATTTTTCTGTAAAACCACATTTCTACAGACTCCAGTGATTTCTTGTCTGTTGTCCTATTGTCCATGACTCGCATCCATATGTTAAGACTGGCTGTGCATAACATTTAAGAACTGTTTTTCTTGTTTCTATTGTCAAAATGGAAACAGATATAGCTGACGACAAAGTGGGAAATGCAATGCATCAATTTCTCTAATAAACGAATAATAAGGAAGATGGGCTCCAAACCAGTTGATTCAGAACAATTTTCTTGTTTCTGCGGCGGGTGTTTTTCTTGTCCAAATGAATTATGAAAGAAGGCAATATAAAAATATGCAGGAATCTAAACGCCAACATAGAAATTGGATGTCGTTACTTCAATTGGAAAAGTTTTGGCTGCAGTGAAATGATATATTTCATAACAGCAAATATTTTATGGCCAAATTATTTTCTTCTGGTGGCCTTTTTTTGTGGTAAAAGCTGGCGGGCTGTGTAATTATTTTATATTCACATGCTCTTACAGTTTTCATTTATCTTCGACATTGCAGGTTTACTCCGCATGTAATCACGTGATTTCAATTTCTGATCCTGAACAGCCAATCAAAATGACAATATTTTATTTTTAGCCCTATGAAGTAATGTGGCGCATTGCTTATCCAATCATAACGGGGTATTGAGGTCACGTGTGATTGTCGCTCCTGACCCGTATGTTTTAACAGGGGAGTTAATCAATTTGTGTTAACAGCCAAATAGTTTAATGGAGAGAAAAGGTTCGAAACACGTTTCTTTGACTTCAGGATTCTTTTATTTTCTTGCGGTGATGAATCATTTTCATTAATAAATAATTATTTAAATATTACACCGACCTTATACACAATTCAGATTTCTTCTACTATTTTCTTTTCCGATAGCGCCTCTTTCATTGAACTCACAATGGATCATATTAACAGCGTGATCGGAAGTGCAACTCTTCTAGAAATGGTTTTGTCCATTCTTGATATCATTTTCCTTATGTTCTTCCCTCGTTATACATATATTTAAAGTATAACTTTAGACTGTAGCCAAAATATAACTAACTAAAGTATATACGGTATTTTATACCGTTGTAATATAATATATGTTTTCTTATCTGTAATATAATATATGTTTTCTTATCTGTAATATAATATATGTTTTCGTATCTGTAATATATATATGTTTTCTTATCTGTAATATAATATATGTTTTCCTATCTGTAATATAATATATGTTTTCTTATCTGTAATATAATATGTTTTATTATCTGTAATATAATATATGTTTTCTTATCTGTAATATAATATATGTTTTCTTATCTGTAATATAATATATGTTTTCTTATCTGTAATATAAATATGTTTATTATCTGTAATATAAATATATGTTTTCTTATCTGCAATATAAATGTTTTCTTATCTGTAATAAAATATGTTTTCTTATCTATAATATAATATATATATGTTTTCTTATCTGTAATATAATATATGTTTTCTTATCTACTTTGATTACAGATACACAGGACAATGTTCATTTCCTGTATTGATGTAGAACCGAGATGGAGGTGAAGATTAGTTTATTGAAAAGCTGCGTCTCAAAATGAGAAGATAGTCCACAAATGTTAGTCAATGTAAATAAGAAATGGACTTCTTGGTTATGTAGATCCAGTCCTACCGGCGTATGAATTGTGGACAACCAAAGCACTGATAAAGACAAAAGAGTTCTTGGGGAGGACAGATAGAGGCAGAGATGAGGGTGATGGGAAGACATGGAATTATCTTGGGAGAATGGCGGGAGAAAGAACGACTTGAAAGGTGTCTGTGTTGAGGAGCTATGCTCCACAGGGAGCTGAAAGGTAGAAGAAGAAAGAAAGAACAGATAGGGTCATCGTTGGAGCTCCAGAAGTGTCAGCTTATTGAAGAATGTTGCCAGTACAATGGGCAGTAACAAGTGAAGTGATAAGGCTCTAAGTGAGGCCAAATGAGAAAGGAAACTTGTTTGGGAGAAGCGAGTTATAATTTTTAGCCCTATGATGTGAAGGGAGATAATAATAAATGAATATTATTCTAGATGGAAACTTCCGAGGCGATAATCAGCGAATCAATTCGGAGGAAGAGGTATGTTTACAGCACTCGGAAAAAAATGACAAATAATCAACAGAAAAAAAAACAAAGAACAATATATGGTCCGAAGCAGGATCGAACCCGTACTCATTGACACAGCGCCTTGCCACGAAAAGCCAAACACGAGGGAACAACTCAGCGAACTGATGCTGTAAACATACCTCTTCCTCTGATGAGAAGAGGACAGTGCGGGTATATTGTGATAACTGGAAAAGTTAATGGAAGAAGAGATAGAGAAAAAGAGAGAGAAGATATATAGGAAATTTGAAGAGAATGATTTTGTAGGGAGTTAGCAACGGGGTTGTAAACAGCTGTGGAGAAACATGGTCACCAACGTCAGTATGCGTAGCACTTGTTGATGCTGATGGCGATGATGATGCTTATCTGCGCCGAGTGATCGGTTCTTTATTACACAAAAACAAAGCTGACAATATGATGAGTGATGTGTAGTTTCAGTATTTTTATATGGATGTTAATGATGGATATTAAACAACGGACAAGAATGTTGGATGTTAAACAACAGACAAGAATGTTGGACGTTAAACAACGGACAAGAATTATGGACGTTAAACAACAGACAAGAATGATGGACGTTAAACAACGGATGACGATCGTTATCACTAATGATCCTACCAAATTGAGGAAAGACTCTACCGATGCTTGTAACCCCCAACTGCCCAGTTGTACATGCTAGTCTACATCTTGGAATGTGTTCTAACCAATAGACAAGCTCTCTCTCTCTCTCTCTCTCCCGTACATTCAACAAGCACTTGTACTTCACGAACTTGTCAAATATATTCGGTCTGAATGTCTCATCATCATCGAGTGCCATCTCCGCATCGAAGGTTGGCTACCATGGAGCGCCATTCTGCTCTGTCCCTTGCTTTGATGGTGCAGGTTGTCATAGGCTGGTTTGTCCATCTTTTGATATTACTGGTCCATGTTGGTTTTGGTCTGCCTCTTCCTCTTTTACCTTGTATTTTCCCCTCCAGGATTACTTTTAGTAGGCTGTTGTGTCTTTTAACAAGGCCCAAAAATCACATTTGTCTTGTTTGAATTGTGTTTAGTAGTTCTCTTTTCATTTTTAGTTGTTTTAAGACATCATCGTTTGTTTTCTTTTGCTACCATCCAGTTCTGCCTATTCTTCTATATATCCACATTTCAAAGGCTTTATTTCTCTGTTCTGTTTTCTTGACTAATGTCCATGTTTCTGCACCATATAGAAATGTTGAGAAGACATAACATTTTGCTATTCTTAGTTTTAGCCCTGGTGTTATTTGTTTTGATGTTAGTATGTTTTTCATGACATTAAAATTACTTTTCGCCATTCCTATTCTTTTGTTTATTTCAGTTGTACATTTTCCATCACTGGTTATAGTATGTCCAAGGTAGTTGTAGTTCTGAACTGTCTCCAGGTCTATTTCTTCAATTTTGATATCCACTTGTGGGTTTTGAGTATTTTCTTTGTGTCTATTTTCTTCTGAATGTCTACCCTTTTTAAAGTGCTTGTGTTCACGCGCCGAGGGTTACACCCTTGACCTTTGTTTGACCTTCCTCTGTTTTTCCTCCAACTAACAACCGTGCGCGGCAGGTCCTCTATTGTTTAAATAAATATACGTGGAGCACTGGCGGTCCTAACCATAGCATTGTATCTAACGACACATCGTTGGGATAATCCATTTGTGAAGCAAGTCTCCAACAATGAAGTCAAGGTGTGGTTGAGTCCAACTCTCCGGGGGTAAGATAGCAGGAAAAGGAGGAGGAGGGGGGGGGACATGGGGTGAAGGTTGGACAACCGTTTTCTTTTCTTCTTACTTGGTTGACTACTTACTAGAGATAAATATAGGGTGCCCACCCCCCAAAAGAACCAGGAGTATCGGGGTTTAGTAAAGAGCCCCGTCACGCCAAGTGGCGTATAGGGAATATGGTATTCACCATCATCAAGTACCGGGCCTACTGGCGTAGGTGATCATGTCTCCACAACTTTCGATCTCGGCAGCTATTTATCATTTCTGTTGTTGACCTTCTGCCAAGCCATTCTCTTAAAGCTTTGTGTTATCTTTTCTCTTTGCTTCCCTCTATCTCTTCGTCCCTCAATTTTTCCAGTTGTTACAATATATTCCAGTTGTTCTTTTCTTATTACATGGCCAAAAAATGATGATTGTCTCTTCCTAGTATTGGAAATTAGCTCTCTTTTTGCTTTGACCTTTCTCAGAAGATCTTCATTACTCTTCTTAGCTGTCCATGGTATTCTCAACATTCTTCTGTAAAACTACATTTCTACAGCCTCCAGTTATTTTCTTGTCTGTTGCCCTATTGTCCATGATTTGCATCCATATGTTAAGACTGGCTCTACGTAACATTTAAGAATTCTTTTTCTTGTTTCTATTGTCAAAAATGGATTGCATAGTATCTTCCTCATAATATGGTGTTAGTGACCATAATTTTTATAGACCTTCGGCACATAATTTTGGGGTAATGTGGTCGGTATTACGCCTGTGTCGCTTAACTTTCCCAGAAAAAAATCCGGTACCCATTTAAGGCTGGGTGAACCCGGAAGCCGTCGATCAGGATCGAACCTGACCGCTTGTCCGTTGTAGTCCAGTTCACTGACCACTGAGCTAACGCGGCTCCCGGGAACATCGGGGTGGCCAAAGTTTATTTGAAATGACATGGCCAAAATTAAGTCCCTTTTTTGGCGACAGTTTCATTTCAAGGTGACTTTGGTTATCAATCTATCTCAAAGTTCCTGGTTCTCTAGCGATTGGGACGTCCTAGACTAGAACAGAACAGATGAAGAGGATGTTCCGGGAACAGACAGGGTTTCTATATAACATAGAAAATGGTTTTTCAGGGACTTGTGGAAAGAATGTTCCAGAAACAGGTGCAAAGAATGTTCCAGAAATAGGTGTACCGACCACATTACCCCAAAAATCATGTGCCGAAGGTCTATAAAAACTATGGTCACTAACACCATATTCCCTATACGACACTTGGCGTGACGGGGCTCTTTACTCTACTTCTACTTCCTCTTCGTCTTCTTCTCTTTCCTTCCTTTGCTTTCAGTGTCGAGGGGAGATATAATTTGCGGTCCTTTGCTATTATGTTCGCCTCTGATATGTTATGTTTCCTAGTGCTTCTAATATTCTATCGATCCATCTTTTTCGTGATCGACCCTTGGGTCTGGTATTCTCACAACGTTTGCTGAAGGCTCGTTTGTTGTGTTTTGATCTTTTTGCCTTGTCACGTGGCCAAACAATTGTATCTGTTGTTTCTTTATATATTCTATGACGGGGGTAATTCCTAGCTTTTTTCTCATTTCTTCATTTCTGATGTTATCTCAAAGATAGTTTCCTGTCATTCGTCTGACACATTTCATCTCAGTAGAGCTTATTTACTGATATTACTTTACTTAAATGGAGAAAGTCTGAGAGATATAAAGTGGTCGGCATTACGCCCATGCCGCTTTACTTTCCCAGAAAAAAAAATCGGTACCCATTTAAGACTGGGGGACCTCGGAAGCCGTTGATCAGGATCGACCTCTAGTATAACTATCTTATCTGCCTACATATATACCTACTTAATCCATGTCTGTGTGTCTGTCTGCCTTTCTTGTTGTGTATGCCTGCCTCTCTATATTTGCACCGCTATCTATTTATCTATTTACTTATATATTTATTTCTGTATTTGTATATTTTTCTATATCAGCTTTTGTATATACCCTTCATACCTCCCGCCTGCAGATATAATACCAATAAGCACACCTAATCTACACTTCTCACCGTAGCAGACTTTATGTAACACACAAACAATGCGAGTGTCGGCCATTTGGAAACAAACTATTACACGCACGTTTTTAGTACGTCTGGCGGGTAATCTCCTGGCACTGACTCCTCACTACTCAACGAAGTACAACACATGCCATATATTTGCTGGTATTACAACACACTTTGCGAGTCGACTTCAATATCGGGCGTCTGCCACATTATTTGAAGCCAAAATGACAACGTTGCAAGTGCAATTTCCTTATTAAAAATTAGCCGATAAAAGTTGCAGGTGCAGGCCTGTAATGAAACATTCCGGAATCAGTTTTGCTGACATGCTCACACGGAATCGTATGTTCTGAAAGTTGGATAAATATGTTTAGAATTATAATGTTTTTCAATGCGCGGAAAAAGGACGTTATTTTCAAGAGATATTAATTGGTTGTAGGGAAAATAAATTAGCTGCTTGTGGTTTGGGTTTATGTAAGCGTGGAATAATGTAGAGATGTGTATGCGCGTATACAAAAGTGCATATGTTGTTTTAGTACAAATAGTTGAAATCTAGAATCGGTTTGTTTGAGGACATGATCGTTGGAGCGGAGGAAAGAGGAGGGGTAGGGGAAGGAGGAGGATGAGGAGGGGTAGAAGACGGAGTATGAGGTGAATATAGAGGAGGGGTGAGGGAATGAGGAGGATGGGGTTGAAGACTGAGGAGGAGAAAGAGGAGGAGTAGAAGGAGGATAGGAATTGGGGGAGGAAGAAGAGGAAGAGGGGTAGAAGATGGAGGAGGGAGAAAGGAAAAGAGGTAGAAGATAGCGGAGGGGAAGGAAGAGGGGTAGAAGATGGAGATGGAGAAGAGGGAAAGGAGTAGAAGATGGAGGAGGAAGAAGAGGGAATGGGTAGAAGATGGAGCAGGAAGAAGAGGGAATGGAGTAGAAGATGGAGGAGGAAGAAGAGGGAATGGAGTAGAAGATGGAGGAGGAAGAAGAGGGAATGGGGTAGAAGATGGAGCGGGAAGAAGAGGGAATGGCGTAGAAGATGGAGGAGGAAGAAGAGGGAATGGGGTAGAAGATGGTGGAGAAAGAAGAGGGAATGGGGTAGAAGATGGTGGAGAAAGAAGAGGGAATGGGGTAGAAGATGGAGGAGAAAGAAGAGGGAATGGCGTAGAAGATGGAGGAGGAAGAAAGAGGGAATGGGGGTAGAAGATGGAGGAGGAAGAAGAGGGAATGGCGTAGAAGATGGAGGAGGAAGAAGAGGGAATGGGGTAGAAGATGGTGGAGAAAGAAGAGGGAATGGGGTAGAAGATGGAGGAGAAAGAAGAGGGAGGATAAAGAAGAGGGAATGGGGTAAAAGATGGAGGAGAAAGAAGAGGGAATGGCGTTAGAAGATGGAGGAGGAAGAAGAGGGAATGGGGTAGAAGATGGAGGAGGAAGAAGAGGGAATGGGGTAGAAGATGGTGGAGAAAGAAGAGGGAATGGGGTAGAAGATGGAGGAGAAAAAGGGAGGAGGAAAGAAGAGGGAATGGGGTAGAAGATGGAGGAGAAAGAAGAGGGAATGGCGTAGAAGATGGAGGAGGAAGAAGAGGGAATGGGGTAGAAGATGGTGAAGGAAGAAGAGGGGATGGGGTAGAAGATGGAGGAGGAAGAAGAGGGAATGGCGTAGAAGATGGAGGAGGAAGAAGAGGGAATGGGGTAGAAGATGGAGGAGGAAGATGAGGGAATGGCGTAGAAGATGGAGGAGGAAGAAGAGGGAATGGGGTAGAAGATGGAGGAGAAAGAAGATGGAATGGGGTAGAAGATGGAGGAGGAAAGAAGAGGGAGGAGAAAGAAGAGGGAATGGGGTAGAAGATGGAGGAGAAAGAAGAGGGAATGGGGTAGAAGATGGAGGAGAAAGAAGAGGGAATGGGGTAGAAGATGGAGGAGGAAGAAGAGGAAATGGGTTAGAAGATGGAGGAGGAAGAAGAGGAATGGGGTAGAAGATGGAGGAGGAAGAAGAGGAAATGGGGTAGAAGATGGAGGAGGAAGAAGAGGGAATGGGTAGAAGATGGAGGAGAAAGAAGAGGGAGGAGAAAAGAAGAGGGAAGGGTTGAAGATGGTGGAGGAAGAAGAGGGAATGGGGTAGAAGATGGAGGAGGAAGAAGAGGGAATGGGGTAGAAGATGGAGAAGAAGAAGAGGGAATGGGGTAGAAGATAGAGGAGAAAGAAGAGGGAGGAGAAAGAAGACGGAAGGGTAGAAGATGGAGGAGGAAGAAGAGGGAATGGGGTAGAAGATGGTGGAGAAAGAAGAGGGAATGGGGTAGAAGATGGAGGAGAAAGAAGAGGAGAGAAAGAAGAGGGAATGGGGTAGAAGATGGAGGAGAAAGAAGAGGGAATGGCGTAGAAGATGGAGGAGGAAGAAGAGGGAATGGGGTAGAAGATGGTGGAGAAGAAGAGGGGATGGGGTAGAAGATGGTGGAGAAAGAAGAGGGAATGGGTTAGAAGATGACGGAGGAGAAAGATTATGAGAAGAAGAATAAAGGAGGGGGAGGGTGAAGATAAGACGGAGGAGAAGACTTGATATTATAAAAGAAGGAAGGAATTGGTGAAAGACGGAGGAGAAGATGAAGAATGGAGGGATAGGACAAGGCGGAGAAGTTGCAGAAGAAGAAGAAAGAGAAGACGATGTCTTTTTTAAATATATATCGTTATTTATTTTAAAAGCATAATTCGACCACTTTCGTGTAGCTTATTGATGCATTGGAGACGCGATAGCTCAGTGGTTAATGAACTGGACTACAAAGGACAAAAGGTAGGGTTCGATCCCAACCGACGGTTTCCGGTTCACCCAGCCTTAAATGTATTCCAGATTTTTTTTTCTGGTAAAATAAAGCGGCATTGGCGTAATACCGACCACATTACCCCAAAAATAATGTGCCGAATGTCTGTAAAATGTATGATCACTACTAACACCATATACGCCACTTGGCATGACGGGGCTCTTTACGTACTTTTTATTGATGCATTATGTTATGTTTTTTTTTTGTCATCTCAGCGTTCACTATAAATGTGTGTTTTTGAAGGGAGCTCGCCGACTTTTGCTGCTAAAGTTGGGGACCTGTGAAAGGAAGGTTGTGTCGTCTTGACCACAAGTAGTTTGACCATGGGAGTTACGGCTGTTGTTAAAGTATTGGCATGGCTTCAGTTACAGACTTACCCATGTGTGTTTCTTTGGTGTCTCAATGAGTATGTTCAGAAAGATTGCAACTGGTTGTGCTTAACGACCGTGGTTAGAGTCTCCGGGGAGGTCAAGTTTAACAAAAATCTGCTTCATTTTCGTGTCAGGGCACGTGGGTGTAAGAAGTAATAAGCGTGCTGACAGACTTGTCAGTTTGACTAATGTCGAGTGCGGAAGTTCAGTGGATCGCGTTGACATTCTCAATACCCGTCGGGCTGTTAGACAGTAAAAGCGACTCAAAAATGACCCTGAACCCGCAGCCATGAACAGGCTTCACGAATATCGTGTCATGGTGGGAGACCAGCACAACAACGGCGTCGTTATTCGCTACACGTTTATGGATTTACTTTGAAGGAGACCTAAGCTTTTACTGACCTATCCTGCAAACATTGACGATGACCTGTCGTGCTAAACTAAACTATAAAGAAGTTTTTTGGCGTACGTTGATGGAAACACGTCCTGTCCATATCAGCCCAATCGACTTGTAACATTAGAAGTTAGTCACAATCTCAATGTGAATATGAGAACATCTCATGGTAGGTTGGAAAAGCCAAAGAATCGGCAGTTCCGGCAGAACCATCTATCCTTGTTATATTGTTCATAAAGAAGAATGTTGAGAGTACCATAGACAGCTAAGAGGAGTAATGAAGATGTTCTGAGAGAGGTCAAAGCAAAAAGAGAGCTAATTTCCAATATAGGAAGAAACAATCATCATTTTTTGGCTATGTAATGAGAAGAGAACTACTGGAATATATTGTAACAACTGGGAAAATTGAGGTACGAAGAGATAGAGGGAAGCAAAGAGAAAAAAAAAACAGACAGCTTAAGAGAATGAATGGCTTGGCAGAAGGTCAACAACAGAAATGATAAATAGCTGCCGAGATAGAAAGTTGTGGAGAGACATGATCACCTACGCTAGTAGGCCCTGTACTTGATGATGATGAAGATTGTTCATATTTATATTTAAAGAAAAGAAAGACTTATGTGATTCTATGTTCATGTTGATGAAGCAGACGGTGTCTGAAAATGTAATTTGTATTCTGTGGTTAGAAAAGTAATTATTTTACAGCCTTTAATATGTTGGTCATGTGATGGAAAGAGACAACAAGAGAGTCTTAAAACAGGCCCTCAAATGGGAACTAAAGAGTAAAAGAAAAAGATGCCGATGTAGAGAAACAGCAAAACAGTACCAAAAGCGAGAGGCAACAACATCAGTAATTAGTTCCCTTTGTTAAATTGAACAGCTGGCACAGAAACGTGTGGAGAGATACACTGCGGGTTCTGTGCAAGGTCTGAGACGTGTTAACAAAGATATCGGACACAGAGAGTCTAGAATTTATGTCCTGTGTGCCGCCTTCTGCTCGAAATAACAGTTGATAGAATGAGTCATCCATCAGATGGGGTTGGGTGGGGGGGGGGGAGTGGTTGGTCTCGAGACAAGACGCCTGTCTCAAGACAGAGAAGTTGTGGGTTTCAATCCCAGCAGCGAGGCCTGACTTCAAACGTCAGGTACTCATCGACGGAAAAAAAGTATCTCCGAAGAGTTATCTGCCTGTGCGGCGAGGGACCCGTGTGCACACGGCTGCCAGGGAAAAACTGATTAACACGCAAAATTCAATTCCTAGTCTCTAGGGACTTCGCCAAAGGTGAAAGCTGGCGAACGCACACAAAAAAAAAAAAATAATAAGTAAACAAAATAAAATGCTTGACATGCTAAGTATTACTCAGCTAATAAAACGATTGAGTTGGGCTGGACATTAAGTTGTGTGTGTGTCGTGCCACAACCACTCCTATCAAATTAAGGGTTCTTCTTCTACCTTTCAGCTCCCTATGGAGCATAGGTCTTCACCAAACACTTTCCAAGCCGTTCTGTGTTTTGCCATTCTTTTAAGATCATTCCATGTCTTCCCCAACATCTTCATCTGTGCTTCTGTCTGTCTTCTCCAAGAATTTCTTGGTCTTCCTCTTTGTCTTTTCCCCTGGGGATTCCAAAAAAAGGCATGTTGTGTAATACTCTCAGCTGACTTCCGCAGTGTGGGTCCTATCCAGCGCCATCGTCTTCGCTTTAAATTTAGGATTAAATACACGCTATTCGATTGATTTTCGAACCATAAATGCTGCACAATTTCAGGGAATGTAGTTAAAATGTCAGTTTTATATTAGCTCAAGCAGCCGTGCAATTAATATAGTAGGTTGACGTTATGGACCAATCAGCAAATTCCTATAATAAACCTCGCTTGAGCCTCACTATGTGCAAGCAAATCTTCTAGACTGTTGTCAGGTTGGTCTTCTCGTGGCTGGGTCAGCAACCTCATTTTATTTTTATTTTTTTAATGCCTAAACTTTTGCCTAGAAAGCCCCTCCCCCCAACGGCTTCAGACATGACACGAAGAATCTAGGCCTGTCAACACATACTTCCGTTACAAATTGAAAAAAAATAATAAAAAAAAAAGAAAGTCAGAAACATTATAATGAAATGAAGAAGAGAGAAAAAAAAAAAAGAAAATTGCTTTCACAGTGCAAACAGCATAATCTGTGTCCCGCCACATAGAACCTAGTTTTAGACAGCAATAACCCACAGTGGTTAGAGCTGTCTGACCTCTCCCATTCGGCTGACCTTCTTGTGACCAATTTCTACTGTCATTCTAAATGTGCTACGGCACGCAAATTGCCACAGCAGCTCTTCAGTCAGTGGGGACCAGGTCACGTGGGCCAACAGTCAGCACAGATGCCGTATTTGTTCTCATAAATTCTCCATTTATTTATTTGCCTTGAAAAAGGGGTTTCCCTGTGTTAACTTATTGTTTCTTTCTATCTACATTCTTGCCTAGATAGTGCACGCTGTCATATGTTCACCGTTTGCTGTTATCAACCCATTAGTCTTGGTCTGCCGCTTCGTCTTCCTTGTACCGTCCATTCCGATATTACTTTTAGACGGGTATAATGTCTCTTCACATGTGCACACAATTTCAGTTGCGTTTTTCGAATTGTTTTCAGTAGTTCTTTTTTCATTTCTCTTTTCATTTTCTGCTTATTCGGAACTTCATATTATTTTGTTGGTTCCCTTCCACCTATTAACCTATAGATGACTGTTTGTTGCTTGTGTGCAACTGTTGAAGTTTTTTTCTTCTTCTATGTTTATCTCGTGATCGCGGACGACAAAGAGAGAAATACTGGATAGCTTGGTGTCATGGCATGGAAAACAGTCAACAGAATTGATACGATGCACTGTAGATAGAAGATTGTGGAAGAACATGATCGCCTACGCCAACCGGTATGGCACATGATGATGATGATCTCGTGCAGTCTCGCGAGTGCGTGCTCTTGCGCGTGGTGTCGTCGTTTTGTAGAGTACAGGGAAGACTACTTCCATATGAAGTCAGGGCGCTTCTTCATGACGAGGTCACCGCTGTATCTCTACCACAAGCGCATTTTCTACTAGTATCGTCTTTCCTGACAAGCTCTCAGTAGAGGTCGTTCGCTGGAGGCCAGGAGGTGGTCGAGAAAGGGGTTTGTAAGAAAGTGGGAAGTGGCATGCCAGACCTGTGGCACAGCCTGGCCTTGAAACGTGCGCTTGGTGTTTATAACCACGCCTCGAATTTTTACTTCTGTCGTCTTTCTTTGTTCTGTTTTCAGTCATGTGGTTTGGGTTTGTTGCCCTCGGTTCGTATCCTTCATTGTTTGTGCAATTGTTTTTGACAGAGGCGTGTATGCTTTTTTTTTTCCAATTGTATTATGTTTCTATTACTTGGCTTTGTTCTGTAACAATTATTTCATTTTCCAACTGCTATACTGTTACGTTTTATGTTGTTTTATCTCTGTAAGTTTGATCGTTCTGTATGTTTATAGTATATATAAGTACGTTACTTTCACAAATAATAACGGTAACCACCAATTTGTATCTTATGAATGTAGACATTGACAAGAAGTATTTAACTTATCACACAGATGTGTATCTTTGAATGTAGACATTGACAAGAAGTATTTAGCTTATCACACAGATGTGTATCTTTGAATGTAGACATTGACAAGAAGTATTTAACTTATCACACAGAGTTGTATCTTATGAATGTAGACATTGACAAGAAGTATTTAACTTATCACACAGAGTTGTATCTTTGAATGTAGACATTGACAAGAAGTATTTAACTTATCACACAGAGTTGTATCTTTAAATGTAGACATTGACAAGAAGTATTTAATTTATCACACAGATGGGTATCTATGAATGTAGACATTGACAAGAAGTATTTAACTTATCACACAGAGTTGTATCTTATGAATGTAGACATTGACAAGAAGTATTTAACTTATCACACAGAGGTGTATCTTTGAATGTAGACATCGACAAGAAGTATTTAACTTATCACACAGAGGTGTATCTTTGAATGTAGACATCGACAAGAAGTATTTAGTTTATCACACAGATGGGTATCTATGAATGTAGACATTGACAAGAAGTATTTAACTTATCACACAGAGTTGTATCTTATGAATGTAGACATTGACAAGAAGTATTTAACTTATCACACAGAGGTGTATCTTTGAATGTTGACGTGGGCTAGAGGTATTTAACTTATCACACAGAGTTGTATCAATGAATGTAGACATCGACAAGAGGTATTTAACTATCACACAGAGTTGTATCAATGAATGTGGACATCGACAAGAGGTATTTAACTATCACACAGAGTTGTGTCTATAAATGTAGACGTACGTATGCAACGGGTAGAGTCATTGCAGAAGTCAAAAATACGTAAGGTCACCTTTGTCTACGTCCCAGGACATGCGGGAGTACGGGGAAATGAAAGAGCGGACAGGTTGGCTAGCTGCGATATTGTTGAGGACGGTCAACCAGTGAATCGGGCGGACATCATCAATGCCCTCCGGGAAGTGGAAAGGACACAGGACTTCGACAAACATGAGTGCACGTCACTCCTTCGGATGAAAGAGATGGGAGTTAAGATGGGCACAGCCAGAAATGATAAACTTAGTGGCCGTGTATGAAGACTTGTCAACCAACACAGAATTGGAGTCGTCAGTCGCTGGACACTGCGAGACTTGCTCAGGAGTGGATCTGATAATCTATGGACATGTTTCTTAGATGTCATTTTGTCATTATAAGTCGGACAAGTATCATATTGTCATCTAGACCTCTCAGACAAGTTTCATATTGTCATTTAGACCTCTCAGACAAGTGTCTTATTGTGATATAGACCTCTCAGACAAGTGTCATATTGTCATTTAGATCTCTCAGACAAGTGTCTTATTGTCATCTAGACCTCTCAGACAAGTGTCATATTGTCATCTAGACCTCTCAGACAAGTGTCAAATTGTCATTTAGACCTCAGACAAGTATCATATTGTCATCTAGACCTCTCAGACAAGTGCCATATTGTCATCTAGACCTCTCAGACAAGTGTCATATTGTCATCTAGACCTCTCAGACAAGTATCATATTGTCATTTAGACCTCTCAGTCAAGTGTTTTATTGTCATTTAGACCACTCAGGCAATTTCTCATGTTGTCATCTAGATTGTCATCTTTTTGTTGCATGTCTAGTCTCCCTCCCTTCTTAACTACAGCTAGAATAGTCTGCTTTCTACTTTGTGTGTGTCTTTTATGTCAAGTTCTGCTTGCATTTCGCTTGTTTCCCGCTTTTTCTGATCATTTTTAAGCGATCTCATTGACTGCTTCGATTCTTCCGCCATTAAACATTCCTCTGCTGCAGAATTAGTTTTGTTTTGATTTGTGTGTGCCATCACTGATGGCTTTCCCTCGCTCACATTTCTTGGATATTAATGCAGTTTGTCACGAGCAGAATGATATATGACTGCATTTGCGATTCCTTCTAAGAAACCATCTTGTCCTGATGTTTAGTTGTCATTTTTTTTGTTAGTTCCTTCGTATTCAAATATCTTGCTAATCTCGTTATTGTTTTCACCTCAAACAGCTCTTTGAGTTTTGTTTCAATATTCCTATATACTTTGTAGTAGTTGGGTTTTTTTTTTTTTTTTTCTTTGCCAGCTTCTACCTCTGACGTAGTCCCTAGAGACTAGGAACTGAATTTTGCGTGTTAATCCGTTTTTCCCTGGCAGCCGTGTGCACAGGGGTCCCTCGCCGTACAGGCAGATAACTCCGACTTCGGAGGTACTCATATTTTTTCCGTCCATGAGTAATTGACGTTTCAAGCCGGGCCTCGCTGCTGAGACCAGGGGTGGTTGCCGCAGAGGGAAATCATAAATAAAAATCCCAACTAACCGGGATTTGAACCTACAGCCTCTCTGTCTCGAGGCCGGCGTCTTGCCTCGAGACCAACCAGTCCCCTAGTAGTGGCTTTAAGGAAGATGCTTGTTGCTATGATGTGTTTTCTTTCTTCGGCTTTTCTCGCTTTACAGTTATCAAGCTCTTGTGTTTCTGTCATTTATTTCGTTTTCAAATCGTTTCCTTGCCAGGTGGTCTATTGTGTATTATTGGAGTCTTAAATCATTTGTTTAGTATGTTGTTTCTGTAAAAATGTGTGGTGTTGAAAGTCTTAAATCATTTGTTTAGTGTATTGTTTCTGTAAAAATGTGTGGTGTTGAAAGTCTTCAATCATTTGTTTAGTGTGTTTTTTTTCTGTAAAAATGTGTGCTGTTGAAAGTCTTTAATCATTTGTTTAGTGTGTTGTTTATGTATTCATTTATGGTGCCACTGTAAAAATATGTACCATGAGCTCACAGTGTAGGTGAATGTGACCACCAGTAGCATTGCTTGGATGGGACACGGACCCACGGTTTGTCTGTCCGGATGATCCATCATATCGCTCATTTAGATTCTTGATGCCATGATTGTACAGATTTCGTTATTACTTCCCTTTATGCCTACATGATGATGTTACTCCCAGTTCAATTAGCTTAATTCTCGTTTAGTTTAATTCTCGTTTAGCTTAATTCTCGTTTAGCTTAATTCTCGTTTAGCTTAATCACAATCTCCCAGACTTGACGTCATTTCCATTTCCAATGGTGGCGCCTGCATAGCTCCCAGAATTAAAAGGACCCCCATTCCAAACTCTTCTACAACTCAACTATGAAGATAGTGAATGTTTTACTCTATTCTAGTCTGGTCTATATTACTCCAAATGCATAGGTCGTCCACAAGAGCTCTCCAATCCAATCGTTTATGATCATTGCTGGCTCTCTCGGTGTAAACATAAAATGGTATCAAGCAGCTAAATCCGTAGAGAGACGAGTTAAACTATACCGTTTCGGGAAAAGGCAATCCTCAGGTTTACCGTTTCGGGAAAAGGCAATCCTCAGGTTCAAAACAACAAATATAAATACACCAATAAACACGAAAGGCTAGTCAATCTCTACGCCTTACTAGACGTTTGGAGAATATTGTGTTAGTGATTATATTTTTCCATAAACACTGCACATCTTCTAGTTATGTGGTCGGTATCACGCCAGATCGCCTTTACCTCACAGAAAAATCTCTGGTACCCATTTATAGAGGCTGGGTGAACCCAGATCCCTGTCGGTCCGAAAGAAAATCCGCAAGGGGATTCTAGTCCGGAAAAGTAGTGAAAAACCACTACTTATCTCAAAATGGCAACGTGAAGCTCAATGGCTCACGGGGTCCGAACTCTTCATGGTTCTCTCAGACTTTCACCATAAAAGTAAAGAGCCACGCCAAGTGGCGTATAGGGAAAATGGTGTTAGTGATCATAATTTTTTACAGACCCCCGGCACATTATTTTAGGGGTAATATGGGCGGTATTCCGCCCGCGTAGTTTTACTTTCCTAGAAAAAAAAAACCGGCACCCATTTAAGGCTGGGTGAACCTGGAAGCCGTCGATCAGGATCTTACTCTTACCTTTATCTTTGAGTCCAGTTCACTAACTACTGAGCTATCGCGGCTCCCTTTTTCCATACGGAATTATTAATTTCTGCTACAACTTACGCGGCGTTTCCTGTTCCGGTTTCATTTTAAAAGTCATTCTGTGTACCAACGGCGATGGTTCTCCACGTGGGTGGCGGTTTTGCTTTCAAACACAACGTGGGTTTTACTGCATTGCGTCACTGATCTTCTAGAATTGCGTCACTGATCTTCTAGAAACAAGATTCTGTATTTTCTAGAACTGGTTCCTTGTTCCCAGTTCCTGTTTATGCTTTTGTAATTTTACGTGTTTTTGTTTTCCCTGCCGCTTACTTTGGTTAGCCTGTCCTGTGTTCAATCATTCAGCTTCTACATCCGGACTTGTGACCGACATGGGGGGGGGGGGGGGGTAGTAATACTTCTGAAGGACTGTAGTGGTTAAACAAACAAACAAACAAACAAACAAAATAGTCAAAGAAGAAATTGAATTTTAACACAAACACTCACTTGGTACATGGTGGGTGGTAGCTGTTACAGCAGGGACGTTAACTCTACTCTACTTCTTCTCACTCCTCCTCTTCCTTCTACTCGCTCCTCTTCCTTCTACTCACTCCTCCTCCTCTTCCTTCTACTCACTCCTCCTCTTCCTTCTACTCACTCCTCTTCCTTTTACTCACTCCTCCTCCTCTTCCTTCTACTCACTCCTCCTCCTCTTCCTTCTACTCACTCCTCCTCTTCCTTCTACTCACTTCTCCTCTTCTTTCTACTCACTCCTCCTCTTCCTTCTACTCACTCCTCCTCTTCTTTCTACTCACTCCTCCTCTTCCTTCTACTCACTCCTCTTCTTTCTACTCACTCCTCCTCTTCCATCTACTCACTCCTCCTCTTCTTTCTACTCACTCCTCCTCTTCCTTCTACTCACTCTTCTTTCTACTCACTCCTCTTCCTTCTATTCATTCCTCCTCTTCCTTCTACTCACTCCTCTTCCTTCTACTCACTCCTCTTCCTTCTACTCACTCCTCTTCCTTCTACTCACTCCTCTTCCTTCTACTCACTCCTCTTCCTTCTACTCACTCCTCTTCCTTCTACTCACTCCTCCTCTTCTTTCTACTCACTCCTCCTCTTCTTTCTACTCACTCCTCCTTCTTCTGCGTTCTTTCAGCGACTACTCCTTTTCATTGTCCGCCTTTAGAAGGAAGTCAGATGCGCCGTGTCGCTACTTTACGACAACCCCCGATGTCTGTGCCTTTTAGGCCGACACATCTCCCTTTGGCATCATAACAGTACTTAAAGAACGCATATGTCTGTCTGTCTGTCTGTCTGTCTCTCTCTCTCTCTCTCTCTCTCTCTCTCTCTCTATCTCTCTCTCTCTCTTTTCTTCTCCATTCTCCATGTTTTAGTTTTGTCTAGTTTTTCTGTCTCCACTGCTTGTCACCTCACAGAACATTAAGTCAGTTCCTCTCACAGAACATTAACTTCGTTCCCCTCACAGAACATAAGCCCGTCCCCTCACAGAACATAAGTCCGTTCCCCTCACAGAACATAAGTCCGTTCCCCTCACAGAACATTAAGTCCGCTCTCTAAATCCAGATAGTATCGGCGCTAGCGTGATATAAACATCTTGACTTGTTTTCTTTGTCCCTCTGACATCCTAACCCCTTAGACCTCATTGTGTAACTGTTTCTGATTACCCTGAGATAAAAGATATGGGCGCTCTCTCTTATCTCTTTCCTTAACCTTATTTTTATCACGTTTTTCTACATCTTTCCATTCTATTTATAGCCCTTAATTTCGCTACTATCATCATTTTCCCTTTCTCTTTACCTCCCCTACAATTGCACTTTATCTCTCCTACTTCTCTACACATTCTTTCTCTTCCTTCTTTCCATTTCTCTCTCCCATTAAATTCTCATCATATTTTTCTTTTCTCTTTCGATCTACCCAACGTCTTTTATTCATTTGTTTGTTTATTCCTTTCACCCTTTTCTCGCATCTGTTCATTTTCTATTCCCAGCCTTTCTGTTCTTTCTTGTTTCATCTCTCTTCCTACTTCTACCACCCCTCTCTTTCGCTCTTCATTCATCTCCACTCTCGTTTACTCTTGCCTCCTTTCCCATCTTTCTCTCCCAGCTAAACCCCCGAGATTTTCTCATCACTCATTATTCCTCTACTGTTTTCCCACTATCTTCTTACCTTCCCCCCTCCTTACATCTCTTCACTTCCTACCACCCATTTTCTCTATTATAAACTTCTTGATTACTTCATTCTTCATTTCTTCCTTCTCTCTCCCGTTTCTCCCCTGTCTCTCTCAAGCATTCTATCTCTTCCTTTCTATTTTTCTAACCCCCCCCCCCTCATCCACTCGTAACCCTTCTCTCATTCTTTCTAATGCTATTTACCCATTAGTCTTCCCCCACATCTTCCTCTCCCTTCTCCCTTTCTCCCTCTTTCCTTCCATCTCCACACTCCATCTCTCTCACATCAAAATCTCACACCAATAGACAGTTGTTAAAACGAATCTTCTCCCCAGTGCCATTTTATTCTTTGTTTACCGCCTATTTTTATTTCCCTTTTCCCCTCGACGTCAAAGTCCCACTTTCCCTCCTTTTTTTTTTTTTGCCCTTTGACTGCCGCTTCTTTCTCTCTTTCTCCCATTTTTTTTTCGCGTCTGTATTACCTCCCCACCAGCCTGGGAAAATAAAATGCGTATGGGATTTACAAATGCATGACCTCCACACCAGCAGTAGATATGACACGAGAACTTAGGTCAGGCCTCCAAACTGCTCACTTAATGTACATCTACGGTGATGTGAAAACACTTGTGTGGAGGGACTAGCAAGGTGGCTGGCTGTTCTTTTTGTTAAACTTATTTTGTTTTGTTAAATAAGCTCACAACATAGTTACATATTTTAACGTCTATTCGGTTATTATAAATCCTAGATTATATTATTGTATCTTTTAATCTGAAACAAAGTTTAAATTTACAGAATAGGAAGAAAGATAATACCTTGTTGTGTTATTGGAGGAGATTTCAAGAAATATTTTATATACTTCTTATTGTGGACTTGTTTTTTTTTTTTTGCACGAATTAAAGTTTTGTTTCGGAATGATGTTTTTATTTTTGTAAGTGCTGTATCTTAGAATTAATTGAGTGTGGTAATAAAAGTAGCGTGTGGTGTCTTTGGTATTGTTTTATCACATTACAGTGCTGCGCGTTCAATATATAAATTACAAACTTAGTTTCTTTGTTTCTACAACATATATAAACGTGTAATATCTAAAATTTGAATAATTGCAGTTGGATTTAAGTATTTGTTGATACAACAGTGCAAATGTATTTGAATAATTACAGTTGGATTTAAGTTTACTTGTTGATACAACAGTGCTAAGTGTTTGCTTACTGATCACTTTCGTTGACCCGATGACTAAAGGAATACACCTCGTCGTCATCCGCCCTTAAAAGTACGTTAAGCGGAAGTATTCTCATGTGAACACAATTTGGTTAGTACTTTGAGAAGTTTTGATTGGACAATCTGAGGGAGAAAAGAGTAGAACCACTGTTACCTTTCACGCTTGTCGTAAGAGGCGACTAAGGAGGTTTGGAATCGTCGCCTTTGCAGTCGGGTAAGATGTGCACGGGGCGACCTTGTCAACCGAATTTACTGATGCATTTTGGGAAATGCTGTGACAAGTGGTGGAGCGGATATGGGGAATTCCTCACTGCAATGAAACTCGTTCCTTGAATAGAAATACAATTTATGCAGAGAGAAGTTTTAATTATAAATACAATTTATACAGAAGTTAGGCATTGTTGGCGGCACATAGTCCACCATTTGAATTCAGAAGGAGTTTATCAAATCAGGGAAAACAATTTCGGAGTTAAAAGAGTTAATCTATATTTTATTGTTTAATGAGCTTTCGGTGAGAGTGGAAGTTCGGGGTTTTCCCGTTGGGGTTGACTTGTCCCGTTGGGGTTGACTCGCTTCTGTTTTCTGGGATGTCTGTCAGCTTTGGATTAAGGCAATGTTTTTCACGTCACATTACTTGTAAGACTGGCCTGGGGACTTGATCAATTAAAAATGCATGTACAACTACAGGCCCAACTCCAAGCAATTGCCTCCCCTTTTCTACATTTTGTCGTATTTATTCAGTTCAAATGATTTCTTACCAGTGATTACGCCGTCGACAAAGGTATCTTTGTGCACGCTCCGATGAACGCCAGGTTGTTTGGATTCAGCCAGATTTCTGTTTGGTCATGTGCTCTGTTTTACTAAAGGCAGGGAGATAGTTGCTTTCTGCTGGAGTTGCTAGATTGTACGTAGAAAATGGGGAGATAGATAATACGTTTCTGGATTTTATTGATAAAAATGGGTTTCTGGAAGCAAGGGAAATATATTTACGTTAATATAATAGTAAATATTTCCTGCGATTTGTTGCGATTTTTTTAGTGTTGCTTTTACTAATCAATCTTGTTTGAGTGACGTTTATTTAGTCTCTTTTACTATTTAAAATTGTTCTGTGAAATTTATTTATTAGACTTTATTGTGTGTTTATTCATGCTTCTTCTGCGATCATGGCTCATTCAGACTAGGACAACGGACTCTCTTATGAAGGCAGCTGTCTGTTTAAGTGATTCGGTTGCCCCGTAAAGTTTCTCTTCCAGGGAGGTGGGTGGGGGCCATATTGTCCTTCTCAGGTTTGTGTACGTGGGGCAATCCTGTAGAACGTGTTTTGTTGTCATGTTATCCAATGTACAGTGGCACTGGCTGGTAGTTCCTATTTTGAGTTTGGTGAACATATGTTATGTGTTTATTTCATTGTTTGCTCGGCTTTATTATACGAGTGTTTTAATCCATTTCTTTACTTGGATTCATTTTTATAAGTATTTATTTTGTTTTCTGGGCTTTATCATATGAGTGCTTATTTCAGTTGTTTACTTGGGTTCTTTATATGAATGTTTATTTCAATTTTTATCGACTTTCTTGCGAGTCTTTATTTCATTTGTTTACTTGACTTTTACTATAAGTGTGTATTTCATTTGTTTACTTGACTTTTACTATAAGTGTGTATTTCATTTGTTTTGCTGTGGATGTTCTTTCATGTTGTTTATTTAATATTTACTTCTATTTCATAAGTTTTCAGTGAAGTTTATTTGAAATGATGTGAGTTTCTTTTAGTGAAGTTTATATAGTTTTTTAATTAATTTTGTGCGGGAATGTACTTACTGTGGTCTAGTAACAAGTTTGTATAACGAAGTTTATTTAATTAATCGTTCACGTTTTTTTTTAAATTATGCAATATCGGACGAACGGGGAAGATGTAAAGCTTATGTAATGTTCGCTCCAAAGTTATTTATAAAGTCTGTTTAATTAATTTTGCCGAAGTTTGTTTCATATATTGTGCTGTAAAAGTTGTTTTTCGAAGCTTCACTAATTAGACTTATTTTCCCCATCTATATTTTGTTAGCTATTAATCTGTAACTCAATTTACCACGTTGACACTGTTACAGTAATCTATACTTTTTTTTTACACCATCAACATAGTTACTCCGTATTTCTTCATTTGAGGCTATTAATTTTTTCACATTCGTTCACACTTAATTACAATGCATGAGTTAACGATAATTTAATTGCAATGTAACATATTAAGTACAACTATTTATATTAATTAACAGTTTTTCCGTGCTATTTATTTGAGAGTATACGGTATGACTTGGCTTATATTCCCCCCCCCCCCCCCCCAACTCCAATGGAGTGGGAACTCGATCTCTCTGGGTCACAATTATCACACGAGACTGTTCCCTCTCGCGTGGCCGTGTTTATGTAAGTTAGTGCTCTGGTCTGCATCCATTGGAAAGAAAATGTAAAATTCCAGCCTATGTTAAAAGTGTAAAAATGTGCGTGTCATTAAGAAGACACTTCGTTGACTGGAAGATAGACTCGACTGTTGCTGTCGTTACTATCTTACAGTAGGTTCTTGTTTTTGCAATATATTTTCCCTGACTCTGGAATTTGATCTTCGATGTTACACAGAACGTGTGCACTGTGAATATCACTATCTGTTGTGCTGTGTTTACGTTAAACTCATCGACAACACGTTTCTTGTGATAACAAAAAGTGTTTGTAGTAATTAATAACGATAATGTGGCTGTGGTAAATCAGTTTTGACAATAGTAACTTGTTTGTAATAGTCGTGTGTCATTAATGACGTTAGTAAATTATTTGTGAAATATTAGTAAATCATTTATGACGTTAGTAAATTATTTGTGAAATATTAGTGAATCATTTATGACGTTAGTAAATTATTTGTGAAATATTAGTAAATCATTTATGACGTTAGTAAATTATTTGTGAAATATTAGTAAATCATTTATGACGTTAGTAAACTATTTGTGAAATATTAGTAAATCATTTATGACGTTAGTAAATTATTTGTGAAATATTAGTAAATCATTTATGACGTTAGTAAATTATTTGTGAAATATTAGTAAATCATTTATGAAAGTGGGAGCCGCGATAGCTCAGTGGTTAGTGAACTGGACTACAAAGGACAAGAGGTAGGGTTCGATCCTAACCGACGGCTTCCGGTTCACCCAGCCTTTAATGGGTACCGAATTTTTTTTTTCCGGGAAAGTGAAGCGGCACGGGCGTAATACCGACCACATTACCCAAAAATCATGTGCTGAAGGTCTGTAAAATTTATGGTCACTAACTTCATACTTCCTATACGCCACTTGGCGTGATGGGGGTACTTTACTTTTTATTATTATTATTATTTATTTATTTACGAAAGTAGTAAATTAATTATCACAAATACTTTGTCACTTCGAGAGCAGATATTCCCTCAGAAATCATGACATTGATGTAGAAATGTCTCTTCATAAATAATTGTAATCACATAAATACGAACATAAAAGTGTGTGGATAATTTTTTTTTCTTTTTGCGTTCACCAGCTCTGGCGAAGTGACTAGGAACTGAATTGTACGTGTTAATCCATTTTTCCCACATTTTTTTCATCGATGAGTAATTGATGTTTTAAGTCGAAAATTTGAACTCACAACCCTTCTGTCTCAAGGCTAGCGTCTTGCCTCGAGACCAACCAGTCCCCCCAGTGTCCACAGTTGTCATCCCCCCCCCCCATAATTATGAAACATGCTTTATTATACTTTATAACTGTAACTAAATCATCATCTACATTAAGTACCAGGCCTGCTGGCGTAGGTGATCATGTCTCTCCACAACTTTCGATCACGACAGTTATTTATCATTTCCACTGTTGACGTTCTGCCAAGCCATTCTCTTAAGCTGTCTGGTATCTTTCTCTTTGCTCCCCTCTATCTCTTCGTCCCTCAAGTTTCCCAG
>JAVIAB010000059.1:35760617-35883117 GCA_032433765.1 Megaustenia siamemsis | reverse complement strand
AGATACGGTTGGGAAAGCCTATGTGTTTGTTTATGGTTAGGTATGCAAGTGAGAATGGGCGTTCATGGAAATAAAGGCAGAACACAAACATTGCTAACATCTCTTCCTTTACTTTTCCAAACCAACTCTCCGAACCTCACTCCGTAGAAAAACGATTTACATTTTGTATTACAGATGAGATTATTAAAGAATTAAGTAAAACTATTTATTTTTTGTATTACCGATAATAATAAAACAGCTGGAGTATATTGTAACAACTAGGAAAATTGAGGGACGAAGAGATGGAGGGAAGTGAAGAGAAAAGATACCAGACAGCTTAAGAGAATGGCTTGGCAGAAGATCAACAACAGAAATTATAAATAGCTGTCGAGTTCAAACGTTTTGGAGAGACATCACCTCCGCCAGCAGGCCCGGTACTTGATGATGATGGTGATTACCGATAAGATTATTGAATTTTAGAATTGAGGAAATAACTATTTATATTTTGTATTACCGATACGATTATTACAATATAGTATTAAGGAAAGTAATGGCTGCGCATAATATTTAATGCAGCATGGCACCAACAACAAGCCCCAGAAGACTGGCAACAGGCAATCATCATACCAATATGGAAAAAGAAAGGTAGCAAAAGAGACTGCAATCAATACAGAGGTATATCTCTTCTCAGCCATGTAGGAAAGCTATACGCCAAAATCTTGGAAAAAAGACTGAGACCAATAATACAACTACAGTTAAGCGATTCTCAAATGGGGTTCCGAAAAAAAAACAGAGGATGTACCGACGCACTATTCACATTAAAACAGCTTGAAGAAAAAACGACAGAACACAATCAAAACTTATACATAGCCTTCATTGACCAGGAAAAAGCATTCGACAGAGTAAACAGAGAACAACTGTGGGAGATACTAACAACATACGGAGTAAGCCAACATCTAACCAACCTTATTAAAAGTCTCTACATCAACAGCAGCTGCAGAGTCAGAACAGCAGCTGCAGGGTCAGAACAGCAGCAGGCTACACAGACCACTTAGAAGTTAGATCACGTGTAAGACAGGGGTGCGTACTATCCCCCCTACTGTTTATTACATACATGGACTATATATGCAAGCTAGCCAACCCATCAGAGACAGAGGAGATCAACGAGCTTTTATTTACAGACGATCAGGCACTAATACATGAAACAATAGAAGACCTACAAGAACACTTAAACAAACTCAACATCTCAGGCACAAAATACAACATGAAAATCAACATCAACAAAACAGAAGTCATGAGTGTCGCCAAAAATAAACAGAACATCAACATAACTATAGAAGGCAGACAACTAAAACAAGTAGAAGAATTCAAATACCTAGGAAGTCTAATGACAAACGATAATTCCCAAACAGCAGAGATAGAATCAAGATGCAACAAAGCTTGTCAAATCATCGGACAGTTATCACCACTATTGTCCAACAAGGAAATAACTGTGGAAGCAAAACGAGCACTATACAATACAATCTTCATCTCAACGTTGTGCTACCAATGCCAGACATGGACCCTAGATGCAAGAACAATAAGAAAAATAACCTCTACAGAGATGAAATGTGTTAGACGAATGACAGGAAACAGTCTGAGAGATAAGATCAGAAATGTAGAACTGAGAAAAAAAGCTAGGAATAGCCCCCGCCATAGAATATATAACATAGAATATATAAGGAAACAACAGATAAAATGGTTTGGCCACGTGACAAGGCAGAAAGAACAAAACACAACACAAGAAGCCTTCAACAAACGTTGTGAGAACGCCAGACCCAAGGGTCGACCACGAAAAAGATGGGTCGATGGAATATTAGAAGCACTAGGAAACATAACAGCAGCAGAGGCGAACAGAAGAGCAAAAGACCGCAAATTATATCTCCCCTCGACGCTGAAAGGCAGATGAGGAAGGAAAGAAGTAGAAGAAGATTAAGGAAAAGCTATCTTTATGGCATGTTCTCATTACTGGGGTCTGCCAAGGGGAATATTATGACCGGAGAACAAAGGCCGCTTGTCCAGTCCCCACGAAGTGTTAGTGTCTGCATTTTTAATCACCCCCCCTCCCCCCCATCTATAGGGATATCCCTACCGGGATTCGAACACGCGGTCACCTGGTTTGGAGCGCGACAAGTTATCGTTTCGGCCACCCACTCTCCACTCTCTCTATTTGATTTCGCTTCCCACTCTCTTTGTCACCCTCTCCATTCTCTTTCTGTCCCTCTCCATTCTCTCTCCCTCTCCATTCTCTCTCTCCATTCTCCCTCCCTCTCAATTCTCTCTCTCCATTCTCTCTCTCCATTCTCCCTCTCTAATTCTCTCTCTCTATTCTCCCTCCCTCTCCATTCCCTCTCTCTATTCTCCCTCCCTCTCCTTTCCCTCTCTCCATTCTCTCTCTCTCCATTCTCCCTCCCTCTCCATTCCCTCTCTCTATTCTCCCTCCCTCTCCTTCCCTCTCTCCATTCCCTCTCTCCATTCTCCCTCCCTCTCCATCCCTCTCCATTCTCCCTCCCTCTTCATTCTCCCTCCCTCTCCATCCTTTCTCTCTCTCCATTCTCCTTCCCTCTTCATTCTTTCTCTCTCTCCATTCTCCCTCCCTCCCCATTCTCTCTCTCCATTCTCTCTCTCCATTCTCTCCCTCTTTATTCTCCATCCCTCTCCATTCTCTCTCCATTCTCCCTCCCTCTTCATTCTTTCCCTCCCTCTCTATTCTCCATCCCTCTCCATTCGCTCTCTCTCCATTCTCCCACCATCTCCATTCTCCCTCCCTCTCCATTTTCTCTCCATTCTCCCTCCCTCCCCATTCTCTCCCCCTCATTACTATTCGTTAATACTGATATGTCTTCGTATCAAGCCGTCTCTTGATATATGTGTTGTTATTGTCTCTCACAATGTGTAGTTTGTGTTGATAAACATCGAACTGGTGTAGGTTTAGTTTCGTGATTTTCTGAACCTAAACATTTCAAAGAAGGATTATTTCGCCATTGGATATATGAGTCTGGCATACGACATTGGAGAGCTTCACGTTTGTGCCATCCATCTTTATTGAAATAATTCCACTACTTTGTCATGTGACAACTGACTGAGTATAGAATGAAGTGGAAAACAGCTCACATTTTGTGGATAATTCTGGCCTTAGGTAAGCCACTTTTGTTTGTTGGTTTAAACAAAAAACAAAAAAAAACAAAAAACTTTTGCTAAAGAAACAATGTATACTGCAGTCTTATTTGACTTTATGTAAAATTGGCTTAAAATAAGCTTACAAATGATATTTCAAGCTTTGTTTACTGAAAACAAATGACTGTTGTCAATTTATGCTCTAATCTGTTTGCTTTAATAACTCAAATGTTTGTTTTTTTTTCTATGTGGCTATGCTATTCTTTACATACAATATATAGCATCGTTCTTTTAAATGTCTATGTCATTATTTGTTAACAACAGTTGCTAGTTATCTTCTCCTTCTCTTTATTTGTTTACTGACAACAACATAAAGTTGTCTTTTTGATTTGTTTACTTTTCCTACTTTGTAAACTAATTTTTGCTGACGACAAGGTCCTAATAGCTCTCGATGGGACAGAACTTCAACAACATCAGAACTTCAACAACATCTACTCTCATTGAAAAAAGAATGTACAACGAATAACATGTAAATAAGTACTGAAAAAAGCAGGTTATATCTATCAATATGAAGACAAAAGAAGATATGAAACATAGCTATAGAACATCAAGTTATAAAACAAGTAATAAGCTTTAAATAACTAGCAACAACATTCTTTTGCACTGGAAAACATGGATATCCAAAGAAATTAGGTTAAATACAAAAATAAAAATGTTCAACTCAAATGTTAAGTCGGTCCTATTATATGGCTGTGAAAAATGAAGAACAACACAATTGACAATCACGAAGATACAAACTTTCATTAATGGATGCTTACGCAGGATAAAAAGATGGAAATGGCTGGAGAAAATCACTAACATAGAATTATGGAAATATACCAGTCAAATACCAGTGGATAAAGAGATACAGAGAAGACGATGGCGCTGGATAGGACACACACTGCGGAAGCCAACTGAAAGTATAACACAACAGTCCCTTATTTGGAATCCCCAGGGGAAAAGACAAAGAGGAAGACCAAGGAATTCTTGGAGAAGACAGATAGAAGCAGAGATGTAGATGATGGGGAAGACATGGAATGATCTTAAAAGAATGGCAAGAAACAGAACAACTTGGAAAGTGTTTGTTGAAGACCTATGCTCCACAGGGAGCTGAAAGTGTTTGTTGGAGACCTATGCTCCACAGGGAGCTGAAAGTGTTTGTTGAAGACCTATGCTCCACAGGGAGCTGAAAGTGTTTGTTGAAGACCTATGCTCCACAGGGAGCTGAAAGTGTTTGTTGAAGACCTATGCTCCACAGGGAGCTGAAAGTGTTTGTTGAAGACCTATGCTCCACAGGGAGCTGAAAGTGTTTGTTGAAGACCTATGCTCCACTGGGAGCTTAAAAGGTAGAAGAAGAACATTCTCTAAAGGTGGTAAAATCGATAAAGGAATATACATCCGATGTAATGATGTAAACTAAATATTGGGATAGCTGCCCCCTATATTTCAACACAGAGTAGTGCCTACTACCACCAAGAAACATCATCTACAGAGTATCTTCATTCCAACATTGTGCTACTAATGCCAAACATGGCCACTTACGTCTAAGTATAAAAGAAAACGTGTCACCACAGAGATGCGCTGTCTGAGAAAAGCGTTTGGAGTAACCAGAAAAGATAGAATCAGAAATGATATGAGAGAAATAGTAGGCATCGAAACAATTGTAAGCTATATACAGAAACAACAAATAAATTGGTTTGCCCATCTAGAAAGAATGACATGCTGTTTCTTACCATACAAAGCATATATTAAAAGAAGAGAAGAGCAAGAGGCAGACCTAGAGTAAGATGGACAACAACATCATAGAAACATTACAACATCAAATGACAATGAGTGAGGTAGCCAAAATGGCGAGAACCAGAACTTTGTATCTCCCTCGACAGCCGAACGGGTACAAGAAGTAAGAAAGAAAGTAAGAAAGAAACAATGAAAGAAAGAAAGGATGAAAGAAAGTAAGAAAGAAAGAGAGAGAAAGCAAGAAAGAATGAAAGAAAGAAAGAAATTATGAAAGTAAGAAAACAGAAAGAATGAAAGAAAGTAAGAAAGGAAAGAAAGTAGGAAAGAAAGAAAGTAATAAAGAAAGAAAGAAAGAAAGAAAGTAGGAAAGAATGATTTTTCCTAATCCAACACTTGTGAATGGAATAACCCTATATATAATGATGAATGTGAGAAGTCACGTATATTTTTGTTTATTTGCGGATTTACGTAAAAGTGGATAACACATTTACCTGTTGAAGTCTTACGTCAGCAAGAAACAGTGCTATGGGACTACACTGTCCTGGTCAAGCGGGCGTTCGTGGGAATGAAAGGGCTGACTAACATCACGTGTACAGCAACATTGATATCGTGAAGGCGCTCAACTACATATCGACACGGCTCTTATTGGCAATGCGTTACTGGGGCTGCAACAGCGTTATTCAAGTCAGGAACGATAACCTGCCATGAACTGCTGGCGTTTGTATAACCAGCGAGCTGCTGGGGTATACAAACATTTCGTTATGTATTGAAAGCTAGTGAGCACCTATGAGATTTCCCGTAGTGCTATTATGTTAACTCTGTCAACATGAAACAATGAGTGCTTATTTTGTTTACAACTGTTTCGAGATAAGGAAGGAAGATTTTAAGGCTCATTTGTACACATTATATTGTTATCTTTCATCCACTCGATTAGTTAATAATAATAATAATGATGATGATGATGATGGAAAGGTCAACGCAGAGATATTGAAAGCCAAGATGTCGCTTACGTATTGAAAAGGGAATTAACAATCAAGATTATTGGCTTTAGTTGTCTCCTCTTGATTGACGCGGTGTATCTATTTTAATTCTGCCTTCTGGCTATAAAGTCATACTTCCTTATAAAGTACTCACTTTCCATTGGTTGTTATTTTTGCAGCATCAGAGGTCTTGACCTTTACTGGACCAATACAACGCGTTGTATTGCTGGAAAGTTTGCTCACTCTGGTTTCTTACCTCCCCTTTTTTGACGTAAAATACTAAGTATATTAAATAAATAAATAACAATAAAAAAAAATGCGGTTATACCGGGGCACTTTGTGACGTGTAGAGAATGTGGTAACGGTGTTCCATGTTGTTTCTTTGATATTCATTAACGTTTGTGTCTATGTTAGGGTGACCATTCGTCCCCGATTTCCGGGGACAGTCCCCGGAATGTAGAAGTTGTCCCGAAAGAAATTTGTCCCCGATTTTGTCCCCGATTTCAGTGAATAAATAAATGTTCATACACGGAATCGGCCCTCTTTTAAGTAATCACTAGGACTCAGGACGTTACTGAGTTGTGTTTCTTTATCCCAGACTGAGCGGCATTAGCAGGAAGATAAAAGAGAAGACTTGGACGCGTTGTGTCGGAGATAGCTCTTTGAACTCTTGAAGCGCGGTGCTACGTCACTTCTATTCCCACCACTCACTTCTATTGGGATGAGTTTAATTTTTAAAAAAAGCAGACTCTCTCTCTCTCTCTCTCTCTCTGAGGGTAAAAGCTGGCGAACGAAAAAAAAAATCCTAACTCTAAATTATAACATAATTTTAAGCTATAACATTTTACTTTTCGAATATATTTGCTGTTATATATTATACACTTCAACTGGTGTTTGGCTGCTACCAAGAGCTTTGACTCCACGCACCAACCTTCTGTTTTTTCCCTGTTCGACATAAGATCGTCGTGGCAGACTCACTAAACATGCTGCGCATGGAGTTAGCGTACTAAACAGACAGTACTTAAACAGACAGTACTTAAACAGACAGTGCTTAAACAGACAGTGCTTAAACAGACAGTGCTTAAACAGACAGCTGCCTTCGTGAGAGAGTCCGGAATCCGACTTCATGATCGCAGAAGAAATCGGAAAGTTGCACGTCACGACACTTTCGTGAATGTATTGCCTTGGACACGTTAGTGTGCCTTGTTATAAGTAGAATAATTAGCTGACTAAAGGTTCCCAGTGCTGGAAATATTGAGACATAGTGAGTCGAACTTAGTTAGAGTCATTTGTATCCGAATACGGTGAAATGGAATAGAAGCTAAGCTCCGGGTTTGTTGATTGAAGGATCAAGGTTTGAGACAGAGTGAGGGAAGAACACTCGCTCCCTGGATTCTAAAACTAATAGCTCACAATCTGTGCACGACATGAACGATCAATGTACACACTTTGCGCTGGGTGTTGGAAGCAATAGTAGAGCGGATATGGGAGTGTCCTGACTTCGGTGACTCTGCCTTCTGGAACCAAAACCAAATCTCCCGGAGCAGCTTTCAGTTTTCTATGTTCGGAACATCGCACACTGAGATAGGTTACCACCCACACAGTGACAAGAGATAGGTTACCACCCACACAGTGACAAGAGATAGGTTACCACCCACACAGTGACAAGAGATAGGTTACCACCCACACAGTGACAAGAGTAACCCCTACTTATTTATGTTCTTTAATGGAACATTTACAGAGAAAATATGAGTCGCGAAAAATTGTAACTGACTTTTAGGGAGAGCTAGTGGAAACATTGGGAGCCGCGATAGTTCAGTGGTTAATGAACTGGACTACAAAGGACAAGAGGTAGGGTTCGATCCCAACCGACGGCTTCCGGGTTCACCAAGCCTTAAATGGGTACCGGATTTTTTTTCTGGGAAAGCAAAACAGCACGGGCGTAATACCGACTACATTACCCCAAGAATCATGTGCTGAAGGTCTGTAAAATATAGGGTCACTAACACCGTATTTCCCTATACGCCACTTGGCGTGACGGGGGTACTTTACTTTTTTTTTTTTTTTTGGTGGAAACATTGAGTCACAGTTGATGAGCCTGTTGTTCTTTGTGGGGCTGCAGTTGATGACTCTCCCATAATTTGCGTAAGTGAAAAATGAAACATTGAACGAGAGAGGACAATGGCGTGGGAGAAGGCTTGTATACTGCCAATGTGTCCAGGGTGTTATCAATTTGATTTTTTACTTGCTGAAGAGGAAACTTGGCACCTAGGGGTTTCCCGGAGTGCAGTGATGTAGATTCTTCATACTGTATTATCATAAACAAGTGTGATATTGATCATACTCCTTACATTGTGTACAATTGGAGGAACTCTGTCTACCTGTTTCCTTTCTTCTTCTGCTTCTAAAAACAACAGTAAGCAAACTTTTGGCTTTATCAACAAAGATGTTTAGTATTTGAAAAACAGATTTTTTGCTTTCAATTTCTCCTTCTATTCTGTGTGCTTTTCTATGAAAACTGTCATCTTCTTTCTTTCTAACCAACAGCGTTTCATGTGCACATTTTAAAAGCTATCAAGACTAAGACAAGAGCGCGAGTTATTGCCCATTGTGCTCCCCCCCCCCCCCCTCCTTTTCCCCCTCTTTCTTCAAGGGAAGTAACAAAACGAAAGGGGGAATAACTTTCCAGAATTCTACAATGATTAAAAAGTTGCTAACAGTGAGATAAAGGTCGGCGAGAAGTCGGACAATCTCGCTCGCGTTTGATAAATCCTGACCTCTGTTTCTATTTCATGGGAACCACGGGCGTTTAAAGTAAAATTACAGCCGGTAAGGACTGCTCAAGATAGATTAGGCCATTCTGTTGTTAGTTTTTGTTGCCTGGGCTAGTGGTTCTCACCTTAAGAAAATTAGCACCCACATGCCGAAGTGTGTGCTGTAGCAACGTGCCTGCTAACCAGATTTGTTGGGGCCATATTCCATCTATTCTAGAATTGTTGATTGATAAAGAAGGTAGGACGGCCACAGCATCCGCATCCATAAGTGTAGCTATCATCATCGAGTGCCGTTTCCGCATAGAAAGTTGGTTACCATTGAGCGCGATTCCGTTCTGTCTCTTGCTTTGATGGTGATCATAGACTGAATTGTTTATGATTTGATATTACTCGTCCATGTTAATCTTGGTCTGCCTCTTTTACCTTGTATTTTCTCATCCAAGATTACTTTCAGTAGGCTGTTGTGTCTATAAACATGCCCCAAAAATATCATTTGTCTTGTTTGAATTGTGTTTAGTAGTTCTCTTTTTATTTTTAGTTGTTTTAAGACTTCATCGTTTGTTTTCTTTTTTTCTTCTCCAATCCTACATATTCTTCTATGAATCCACATGTGAAAGTCTTCAATTTTCTGTTCTATTTTCTTGTCTAATGTCCATGTTTCTGCACTATACAGGAATGTTGAGAAGATGTACCATTTGCTATATATCTATCATCGTGGGGAAGCATTGACACAAGGTGTGCCAGGTACACTTTACATGTATTATTTTAACAACAATGCCCTATCTTTTACTTTTATGTTTTTTTACAACAGTGCGGTGCCCTCTCTCTCTTTAATTGTTTCAAGTCGATGCGCTGCTCTTTAATGTTTCTGTTTTACGATAATGTGCTGCACTTTTATTTTACTCTTTACACCAATGCGCTACCCGTTATTTTCTTTGTCTCACACCAATGCGCTACCCGTTATTTTCTTTGTCTCACACCAATGCGCTACCCGTCATTTTCTTTGTCTCACACCAATGCGCTACCCATTATTTTCCTTGTCTCACACCAATGCGCTACCCATTATTTTCCTTGTCTCACACCAATGCTCTACCCGTTATTTTCCTTGTCTCACACCAATGCGCTACCCATTATTTTCCATGTCTCACACCAATGCGCTACCCGTTATTTTCCTTGTCTCACACCAATGCGCTACCCGTTATTTTCCTTGTCTCACACCAATGCGCTACCCGTTATTTTCTTTGTCTCAGACCAATGCGCTACCCATTATTTTCCTTGTCTCACACCAATGCGCTACCCATTATTTTCCTTGTCTCACACCAATGCTCTACCCGTTATTTTCCTTGTCTCACACCAATGCGCTACCCGTTATTTTCCTTGTCTCACACCAATGCGCTACCCGTTATTTTCCTTATCTCACACCAATGAGCTACCCGTTATTTTCCTTGTCTCACACCAATGAGCTACCCGTTATTTTCCTTGTCTCACACCAATGAGCTACCCGTTATTTTCCTTGTCTCACACCAATGCGCTACCAAAGTGTATCTGTAGCATTATTGGTAAGCTCGCTGGGTTGATGATAACATGAGCACAGTCATTCATCCCTTCCCGACACTTCCTCTAATGAAAGAATAAACAGCTGACTCGCTGAGTTGTGGTAGTTATTAACACAGAGGAAGAGGATCGAGTCCCACCTCCATGGTAAAGTTTAATACGTCACTTCCCAACAGTATTACCTGTTATGAGCCATTCATTACACATTTACCTCAGTGCAGTGAGCTAATATGGTGGAGAGTGTACAGGCGCATTACAGATCACATTGTTATAAATTATGGTTTGTTGGATCGTTACTAGTGACATTACTCTTCAGCTTTATAAACCATTTAGTCCATCCTGCAGCAATGACTTTCGCAAGAGAAACTCTTCTTCTACGATCGTGGATCCATCAGACTAGGACTCCAGACTCCCTTATGAAGGCAGCTGTCTGTTTAAGAGATTCGGTTGCCCCGTATAGCTTCCTTTACAGGGAGGTGGGTGTGGGCCACATTGTCCTCCTCAGGCCTGTGTACTGGGAAACGTGTTTAGTTGTCATGTTATCCAGGGTACAGTGGCACTGGCTGGCAGTTCCTATTTTGAGTTTGACGAGCATGTGGTTTCTCATTCTGTTGTGACGTAGGCGAAGTATGATGATTTGATCTCCTTGATAGCTGGAGTTATCCGCCCCTCTCCTTATACTTCGGGTGTTCTTGTTTCCATTTGTCATGGTACTTGTCTTTGATGATGGATTTGGCGTCATCGTATCTGATCAGATGGTTCTCTTGTAGTAATCTTCCTCCTTCCATAGCTAGTTTGTCTGCGCGTTCGTTTCCATGTATGTTACAGTGTGATGGTATCTACTGGATGACCACTCTCTGGAAGTTATACAAGAAAAGAAGGTTCCATATTGTTATATCTTGTGCGAGCAGATTGATACTCACAATCTTTAACTCATACGTAATGTTTTTATTCCTTCCTGATTCAGATTACGATTCCAAACAAACTGCTTCGCACAAACTTGAGCCCAGCCTCTTCAAAAATGTCCCTTAAATTCCCTCGTTAACTCCTGTTGCATGTAAATTTGACACACTATTCCAAGGCACACATCGACGTCATCCAAAATTGCACTTCAAATTAATGCGCAGTCCGACTCCTTTTGTACTACACTCCTACTACTGAGTTTGTCCCGAGACGTGTCCCTGTTCACAGACTTCTTCACGTAAAACTTCACCCAACGTCAGCTCCACACTCAACGCACTTAATGTGTCAACTCGACCGTCTCTGACTTTCCAGCCCTCCATATTCTGTCGGTCGACAGCTCTTCGCCGAATCCTATATATCACATTGTAAGACTGTATATTTATTATATAGACACCCTGTTTGTGAAGAAAATTGTTAATTTTCTGCAATGAGGTTGTGTTTACCCTAATATTTTAAGAACCACTGCAGGGGATGAAATGTTATGAAAGGTTGATTTTTTGTAGACGTTAATTTTCTTTGTGTTGTTTTCATAAAATAAGTGTGTAATGTTTTATTAATCTGTTGCGCGCGTTAATGTTGTGAAATGTCACAGCATTAGAACATATCATAAATAATATTTGTAACTATCTAGCGTTATTACGACTAAAGTGAATTATCTAAAACGCTCATATTTTTTTTTTTGGGGAGGGGGGGAGAGAGAGAGAGAGAGAGAGAGAGAGAGAGAGAGAGAGAGAGAGAGAGAGAGAGAGAGAGAGAGAGAGTTATCACAAATTGCAGTCAGTCTCAATTCTAAGAAAGAGCGGAAAGCAATATTTTGAAGATCCACACACGACCTGGCTGTGCCTTTAATAGAAATATCATTTAAATGTTGAAAATGGAAGCGGGTCCAGCAGCCGAGACCGGCTTCCACTCTACGAGAAGGTAAAATACATCAAACCGTCAGCCTGACAAGGACGCAGTCGCGTTAGCAAAGGTGCAGGATTAAAGGGAGATCAATCAGGATACACACTCCATATACAAGTGTTCTGACCACGTATGTGACCATCTCATCATGTCTCAGTGTTCTTACCACTCCATATACAAGTGTTCTGACCACGTATGTGACCATCTAATCGTGTGTCTCAGTGTTCTTACCACTCCATATACAAGTGTTCTGACCACGTATGTGACCATCTAATCGTGTGTCTCAGTGTTCTTACCACTCCATATACAAGTGTTCTGACCACGTATGTGACCATCTCATCGTGTGTCACAGTGTTCTTACCACTCCATATACAAGTGTTCTGACCACGTATGTGACCATCTCATCGTGTGTCACAGTGTTGTTCTTACCACTCCATAGACAAGTGTTCTGACCACGTATGTGACCATCTCATCGTGTGTCACAGTGTTGTTCTTACCACTCCATAGACAAGTGTTCTGACCACGTATGTGACCATCTCATCGTGTGTCACAGTGTTGTTCTTACCACTCCATAGACAAGTGTTCTGACCACGTGTACCCTCCGTTATAGAACAAGACAGAGTCAAGTTTGCATAATCGCAGAACTTGAACCCACAAGAAGAAGAAGAAGAAGAAATAGCAGACGAAGAAGTAAAACAAGAAGTGAGCATATTTGGTCCTGGCCGCTCTGTTTTTGTTCTGTACATAATGTGGTTGCCCCTAGCTACTAGATGAACTCATCATTAATTCATGTTTATCTTTTTTAACAAATTAAACTCTTATTGTCAGTTTTACCTAACGAATACTTCTTAGTCGCTTTCTGTTCTTGATGTTTCCTTTCCATATAGGATTTATTTAGTCCTGTCCTGTCTTCATCACTTTTAGGTTTCCGAAAGGGTTTTCATTGTTTTGTTTCCAATGTCAAGGTTGTTTACAATATCTAGGTTGTTTACAATATCTAGGTTGTTTACAATATCTAGGTTGTTCACAATATCTAGGTTGTTCACAATGTCTAGGTTGTTTACAATGTCTAGGTTGTTCACAATATCTAGGTTGTTTACAATGTCTAGGTTATTTACAATATCTAGGTTGTTTACAATATCAAGGTTGTTTACAATATCTAGGTTGTTTACAATATCAAGGTTGTTTACAATATCTAGGTTGTTTACAATATCTAGGTTGTTTACAATATCTAGGTTGCTTACAATATCTAGGTTGTTTACAATATCTAGGTTGTTTACAATATCTAGGTTGTTTACAATATCTAGGTTGTTTACAATATCTAGGTTGTTTACAATATCTAGGTTGTTTACAATATCTAGGTTGTTTACAATATCTAGGTTGTTTACACTGTCAAGGTTGTTTACAATGTCTAGGTTGTTTACAATATCTAGGTTGTTTACAATATCTAGGTTGTTTACAATGTCAAGGTTGTTTACAATATCTAGGTTGTTTACAATATCTAGGTTGTTTACAATATCTAGGTTGTTTACAATATCTAGGTTGTTTACAATGTCAAGGTTGTTTACAATGTCTAGGTTGTTTACAATATCTAGGTTGTTTACAATATCTAGGTTGTTTACAATGTCAAGGTTGTTTACAATATCTAGGTTGTTTACAATGTCTAGGTTATTTACAATATCTAGGTTGTTTACAATATCAAGGTTGTTTACAATATCTAGGTTGTTTACAATATCTAGGTTGTTTACAATATCTAGGTTGTTTACAATATCTAGGTTGTTTACAATATCTAGGTTGTTTACAATGTCTAGGTTTTTTACAATATCTAGGTTGTTCCCGCCATCATTTCTGTGCTGTCTGTTGAAAATGTGGGCACACCAGTACGGTCTCAGCCTATAGGCTATGCCTTGAGATGGTTAGACCAACATAGACCAAGAACATAATGTGTATTTGAGGTCTTCACCAATAGAGATAGACACAAATATAAAGCTGAAAGGTAGAAGAAGAAGTAGTTCGGTCTCACTCTTGTCTTCGTGCAGAAGTCGGATGTGTTGGGCCGAAAGGCGCAAATATAACAGTTATACTGCAAACCATAACACAACGCAGACACGTCCACTACGTCCTTGTAAGGGCGGATGATGAAGAGGAATATTCTAGTCTACTACGATACTCTAGAATACTTTAGTCATCGGGCGAACGCAACCAACCAACTCTTGTCTTTAGTAAAGAGCTTTTGCTTGCTTGCTTGCGTTCGCCCGATGACTTAAGAAGTGTACCTCGTCATCATCCGCCCTTAAAAGACGTTAATTAGGCGTGTCTGCGTTGTGTTGTGGTTTACAGTATAACTGTGATATTTGCGCCTTTCGGCCAACACATCCGACTTCAGCATGACGTTTTGAGTACCGGGTTGTCTTCCTTCTTCGATCCCTACTCGCTTGGCCAGACTAGACAGGTTAGTCTGTTTTACTAGAGGCACCACGGAGAGGTGGGGCAGGGTCTGGATGGTTCTGGTTCACCGATCCTGGCGCAAGCCATCAGCTGTGGATCGCTGACAACTTCCAGCTCCGGTGCTGGGAGGCGCGCCTTCGCCTCCAAAACAGCTTTTGAATTACTTCTCTTGGTTCATTTTATTGTATATGTGGCCTTTGGCGTCTTGACAGACGGTTGGTAGATTATTAGGGTCCTCATCATCATCATCATCATCATCATCATCATCATCATCATCATCATCATCATCATCATCATCATCGAGTGCCTTCTCCGCAACGAAGGTTGGCTACCATGGATCGTCATTCTATTGTTTCTTGCTTTGATGGTGCTGACTGTCATAGATTGACTTCTCTATCTTTTGATGTTACTCGTCCATGTTAGTCTTGGTCTGCCTCTGCCTCTTTTACCTTGTATTTTTCCTTCCAATATTACTTTTAGTAGGCTGATGTGTCTTTTAATATGCCCCAAAAATTTCATTTGTCTTATCTTAATTTGTATTAGTAGTTCTCTTTTTATTTTCAATTGTTTTTAAACTTCATCGTTTGTTATCTTTTCTTTCCATCCAATTCTACCTATTCTTCTATAAATCCACATTTCAAAGCGCTTCAATTTTCTGTTCTGTTTTCTTGTCTAGTGTCCATGTTTCTGCACCATACAGGAATATTGAGAAGATGTAACATTTTGCATTCTTAGTTTCAGCCCTGCTGATATTTGTTTTGTTGTTAGTATATTTTACATGGCATTAAAATAACTTTTTGCCATACCTATTCTTTTGTTTATTCAATTTTTCATTTTCCATCATTGGTTATAGTATGTCCTAGGTAGTTGTAACTCTGGACTGTCTCCAGATGTGTTCCCTCAACTGTGATATTTAATTGTAGGTCTTGAGAATTTTCTTGTTTATGATCATAGTTTTAGTCTTTTTGATATTCATTTCTAGCATATTTTTGCTTGTTATGTCATCACATTAAGCAGTTGTTGTAGGTCTTTAGGATTTTCTGCTAGTAGAACAGTATCATCAGCATATCTTAGGTTATTGATTATCTTCCATTAATTTTAGGCCTGGCATCTCTATGATGTTTTTAAAGATTTGCTCAGTGTATAGATTGAACAAGCTTGGTGATATGATGCATCCTTGTCTTACTCCTCTTTTTATGTTCATGGGTGTAGAGTTCTCCTTTATATCTTATTATTGCTGTTTGCTCCCAGTACAAATTACATATTAGTCGTATGTCTGTGTCGTCTGGATTTATATCCTTTAGGCAGTCTATAAGTTGGTTATGGTGTATTCTATCGAAGTTTTGTGTAATCTATAAAGCAGCATATTTTGATTAGGGACTTATTCCATATTATTATATGTGGCTTCTGATGATCAGATCACCTCCTGCTGCGAAGCTCTGTACAAAGAGTTTCATATTAATTTATTATTATTAATAATTATAAAATGTATACAGTCTGCGTGATTGTATGAAAGATTGTCCCTGTAGAAAGTGTATATAACATTTTTTATCTGTTTTAAAATAGACAACTATTTTGTACCAGACACTGTATGTTTGTCTTTCGAGGTCAACATATAGAGCAGTGCGAATTGTGTTATCGTTGATATTTGAGCTTATGGGAACAGTACGAAAAGAAGCTCTCAAGAGCAATATCTTTCGAGCATGAGATATGTAGATCCTGCGAACGGGTGAAAAGTCTGTGTAAATTCGGGGATAGATTACAATTGTGGAGTTATATAAACGCTATATAACGACAGATTAAATTGTGAGAAAGTACTGTAGATACTAGAAAAATACGATTTTTAAAATAATTATCTTAAAGGATTTGATTTTTTATTAAATCACCGTTATCTATAGCTGTTGATTATTTGATTCAAGATACTCTATTATCATCCCACTTAGAGGGAAAAGCCCTACTCAAATCCTCGACACACTCCGAAGTGGCAAAAGGTCTTGGTAATATTTTTATTAGCCTATTATTCCCACTTACTTAAGGTTCCCATGTTAGGTGTCAAGCAATTAGTTAATTTAGATCTGACGTGTTGTCCTGCATTACGTGCAATCTTGACAGGATATATGACAAGACAACATTGAGTTATCAATGAGGAACTTTCATGGAAGAAGCTTTCAAGGGTGATAGCTTTCCAGCGAGAGATAGACATTCCTATATTGGTGGGAAGTCGGATATAAGTTTTGTTCATTTGTTTCTTTGCATTGAAATACATTCATTCACTATTCTTAGATTTTATTCATACATTTTCTTTCTTTCTCTTTCTTTCTTTCTTTTTTTCTTTTCTTTTTTCTTTCTTCTTTCTTTCTTTCTTTCTTTCTTTCTTTCTCTTTCATTCATTCTGGCATTTGCCCGATGATACTGAGAAAGTGATTGTGTTCTTCGTCGTTTCTCGTTAGAAAGACGTTAAATGGGCGTAGATTCGTTGTGTTGTGGTTTGCAGTATAACTGCGATATTTGCGCCTTTCGGCCCTACACATCCGACTCCAGTACAGTATTTTTGAGTTCTGAGCTGCCTTATTATCGATCCCTGCTCGCTTGCCTGACTAGACAGGTTAGTCTGTCACTTGAGGCACAGCGAAGAGGCGGTGTAGGGTCTGGATAGTTCTGGTTCAGCGATCCTGGCACAAACCATCAGCTATAAATCGCTGACAGTTTTCAACTCTGTTGCTGTCTGTCGCCGTGCCTCCATCATCTATTAGTCGCTGACAGCTTCCAGCTCTGCTACTCTCTGGCGCCTTGCCTCCATCAGCTATGAGTCACTGACAGCTTCCAGCTCTGCTACCTCTGGCGCCTTGCCTCCATCAGCTATGAGTCTCTGACAGCTTCCAGCTCTGCTACTCTTCTGGCGCCTTGCCTCCATCAGCTATGAGTCACTGACAGCTTCCAGCTCTGCTACTCTCTGGCGCCTTGCCTCCATCAGCTATGAGTCACTGACAGCTTCCAGCTCTGCTACTCTCTGGCGCCTTGCCTCCATCAGCTATGAGTTCTGACAGCTTCCAGCTCTGCTACTCTCTGGCGCCTTGCCTCCATCAGCTACGAGTTCTGACAGCTTCCAGCTCTGATACTCTCTCGGCGCCTTGCCTCCGTCAGCTATGAGTCACTGACAGCTTCCAGCTCTGCTCCTCTCTGGCGCCTTGCCTCCGTCAGCTATGAATCACTGACAGCTTCCAGCTCTGCTCCTCTCTGGCGCCTTGCCTCCATCAGCTATGAGTCCTGACAGCTTCCAGCTCTGCTACTCTTCTGGCGCCTTGCCTCCATCAGCTATGAGTCTCTGACAGCTTCCAGCTCTGCTACTCTCTGGCGCCTTGCCTCCAGATATATTGCGAAACACATTCAACCATCATCCACACAATCTCAGCCATTTCTATTGGATGCCAAGAAACTCATCCAGCCAATGAACGTCCGTCTAGAAACACGCCCATTAAAAAGAGAAAGAAAATCCCACCCACCATCCCTTTCCTTTTACGACAGGAAGTGTGGCCTCCGTTAATTAGTCCCCTGTTTCCGTGTCACCTGACCCATGGTTCCCCTTGTCCCACGCGCTGCCCAACCTCGTCAGACAAAAACAGAGTCAGACCTCGCCCCACCCTGGCTCGTCATCGCCTCAAGAGCGACTTTTGATTTACGTGAATTTTTCTAATGGAGTTGGGAATGAGGTTAAGTGGTTGATGTTCGAAGGGGCGCTGCAGTATTGGATGGTGGCAAAGATGGGAACTCAAGGATATGGGAGACATGGCCAAAGAGTTAAGTGAATATCGGCGGGAATATTATATGTTTAAAGCGGATCGGTTGAAGAGAGAAAGTTGATGTGGTGTTGGTGTTCTAAGAGGAGGCAAAGAGATTCTTTGACATTGGAAGAAGGGGAACAGTACAGGATTATGAATGTTCCTGAGTATAGAGAGGGATAGTGCAATTATGAGCCAGACAGTAATCATGTTTGTGTTAACTGTCAGAACAGTTTATAGATGTTTCCCTCTACACACACACACAACACACGCACGCGCGCGCGCACGCACGCGCACGCACGCGCACGCACGCACACACACACACACACAATATCTACATGTTTATATTTATCTAACACTTAACATATTATTATGGATTTTAGATAATTAAACGGAATTAGATTTCACCAATACCAAGATGATACAAGACATATATATGGTGTAGTGACCATACATTTTACAGACCTTCAGCACATGATTTTTGGGGTAATGTGGTCGGTATTACGCGTGGTTGGTATTATGCCCGTGCCGCTTTACTTTCGCCATAAACAATCCGGTACCAATTTAAGGCTGCGTGAACCGGAAGCCATCGATCAGGATCGAACCCGACGTCTTGTCCTTTGTAGTCCAGTTCACTAACCACTGAGCTATCGCGGCTCCCAAATACAATAGTATTGTATGTTAAAATATATACTTCATTAACATCTGTTTATTTCAAACTCTACAGACCTTCATTATTATGTAAGAAGATATGTATATACGATTTGTCTATCTACAGAATTAAAGAAAACACACGCATGCATTTTAAAAGTCTCATTTAATATTATTTTTAAGAGTTTTACAGTATAATGTAATTTACAATTAGAAGGCATTTTAAAAAAGATTTTGACGTAATTCTTGGGGCTTCCAGCTATCGACACATTGCATCTCTAGCTTGAGGTAGTTCGCTGTTTAAATATGAATTGTAAATATTCGGATGAAATAGATACCGTTTTGAATCCTACGTCTTAGGCGTTGACTGGAAATGTAGGAACCAGATTGGCTTTCTCGTCCCAGAGTATTTATACTTTTAGTTATTTGTGTAATAGGTTCTTTGAGTTGACTGTCATAACTAGAATATAGCATCTTTGAGGAGTTTAGATGTGTGATGTCTGTGGGGATTGTATCAGGAGGAGGCTTCTCGTGATGTCTGTGTGGGATTGTATAAGGAGGAGGCTTCTCGTGGTGTGTGTGTGGGGTTGTATAAGGAGGAGGCTTCTCGTGATGTCTGTGTGGGATTGTATAAGGAGGAGGCTTCTCGTGATGTGTGTGTGGGATTGATAAGGAGGAGGCTTCTCGTGATGTTTGTGTGGGTTGTATAAGGAGGAGGCTTCTCGTGATGTTGTGTGGGGATTGTATAAGGAGGAGGCTTCTCGTGATGGTTGTGGGGTTGTATAAGGGAGGCTTTCTCGGAGCTTCTCGTGATGTGTGTGTGGATTGTATAAGGAGGAGGCTTCTCGTGATGTTTGTGTGGGATTGTATAAGGAGGAGTCTTCTCGTGATGTGTGTGTGGGATTATATAAGGAGGAGGCTTCTCGTGATGTTTGTGTGGGATTGTATAAGGAGGAGGCTTCTCGTGATGTTTGTGTGGGGTTGTATAATAAGGAGGAGGCTTCTCGTGATGTTTGTGTGGGGTTGTATAAGGAGGAGGCTTCTCGTGATGTGTGTGTGGGGATTGTATAAGGAGGAGGCTTCTCGTGATGTGTGTGTGGGATTGTATAAGGAGGAGTCTTCTCGTGATGTGTGTGTGGGATTGGATAAGGAGGAGGCTTCTCGTGATATTTGTGTGGAATTGTATAAGGAGGAGGCTTCTCTTGATGTTTATGTGGGATTGTATAAGGAGGAGGCTTCTCGTGATGTTTATGTGGGATTGTATAAGGAGGAGGCTTCTCGTGATGTTTGTGTGAGATTGTATAAGGAGGAGCTTCTCGTGATGTGTGTGTGTATGTGGGATTATATAGGGAGGAGGCTTCTCGTGATGTTTGTGTGCGATTGTATAGGAGGAGGCTTCTCGTGATGTTTGTGTGGGATTGTATAGGGAGGAGGCTTCTCGTGATGTTTATGTGGGATTGTATAGGAGGAGGCTTCTCGTGATGTTTGTGTGCGATTGTATAAGGAGGAGGCTTCTCGTGATGTTTATGTGGGATTATATAGGGAGGAGGCTTCTCGTGATGTTTGTGTGCGATTGTATAAGGAGGAGCTTCTCGTGATATTTGTGTGCGATTTATAAGGAGGAGGCTTCTCGTGATGTTTGTGTGGGATTGTATAAGGAGGAGGCTTCTCGTGATGTTTGTGTGGGGATTGTATAGGAGGAGGCTTCTCGTGATGTGTGTGTGGGATTGTATAGGGAGGAGGCTTCTCGTGATGGTGTGTGTGGATTGTATAGGGAGGAGGCTTCTCGTGATGTGTGTGTGGGATTGTATAGGGAGGAGGCTGGCTCGTGATGTTTGTGTGGGATTGTATAAGGAGGAGGCTGCTCATGATGTGTGTGTGGGATTGTATAGGGAGGAGGCTGCTCGTGATGTGTGTGTGTGGTTGTAAAAGGAATTATGTTTGTGTGGGATGTATAGGGAAGAAGTTTCTTGTCATGTTTGTGTGGGATTGTACAAGGAGGAGGCTTCTCGTGATGTGTGTGTGTGTGATTGTATAAAGAACAGGCTTCATGTGATATTTGTGTGAGATTGTACAAAGACGAGGCTTTATGTGATATGTGTGTTGGATTGTACAAGGAGGAGGCTTCATGTGATAGTGTGTGGGCTTGTACTAGGTGGAGGCTTTATGTGATATTTGTGTTGGATTGTACAAAGAGCCTTATGGTGATGTATTTGATGAATTGTGCCTGAATATAAGTTTGTCTTTTTTTATATTTTAATACTGTCAGAAGTGTGCTCAGATATCCCCGCCATACAGGCAGTTATTCTCAGATTTCAGAGCTACTTTCATATTTTTTTTTTATCGGCGAGAGTTTTAACGCTTTGGGTAGATTTTTTTGTCCTATTAATTTTATCCGGAATAGCGGCCATTTGTGGCCTTCTATTTCAGTTCCCAACTGCCAATTTTGTAACGTGCGCAGTACGCACACGGGGCTTTTGTATTTTGCAGTTATCCGAGAGGGCTAGACATCAGATCCCACTACCCAGAGACCAGGGGGTCAAGCCACGAAGAAACCATGGATTGTTTTACTTTCTTCCCATTTTCTGTAAATCCACATTTTAAAGGCTTTAATTTTATGTTCTGTTTCTTGTCTAATGTCCATGTTTTGCACCATACTGGAATGTTGAGAGGGTATAACATTTTGCTATTCTTAGATCTATTGCTTATGTTATTTATTTTTATTTTAGTATATTTCTTGGCATTAATATTACTTTTTGCCATTCATACTCTTTTGTTCATTTCAGTTTTACACTTTCCATCAAAGGTTAAATGTCCAAGGTAGTTGTAGCTCTGAACTGTTTCTAGGTCTATTACTTTAACTTTGATATCCACTTGTAGTTTTGAGTGTTATCTTTGTTTATGATCATAGTTTTAGTCTTGTGATTTCCATGCTGTATTGATTTATCCTGACTAATGTAGATGCCATTATTAATCCCGTTATCGATACTTTCTTCAACTCAAATTAACGCTGTTCTACACCCTGTGACATTCAACTATTACGGCAAGTGATCGTCCTACATACATGACAACTAGTAATAAAGAAAGTGGCAGGCTATTAGGATGGCATTGACAAGCCCCATATATCTACTTCTTTACCTTCTTGCTCCACATGACACTGTCTCATTATAATTCAGCCACGTTTAGCAGATAAAAAAATTAACCTTTATATGATTTTTGTCTTTTTATTCACGGATATACATTTAATCTTTTTTCAACAGTTGAAAAAATTACCAGTTCTATTTTTGAAACTTTCTATCCATTATCATTAATTTGTTTCATGTTTACTATCTTTACCTTATTACATCTACTGATTATCCATGTTTTACTCCCTAGTGCCCCAATCTAAGTCACTAATTTTCTTGTATAAATCTACTGTATTGTTGTCTCACCAATTAACTTTATATTAACTTTATATATTTACTAACTTCTTTTTATCCCACCTGCTATTTTGTATTTGCTCTGTCAACTGTTATTATACTTTCAACGGTCTTTGTCTTGCCTCTAGGGTAATCTAATATAATTTCATATAATTTAAATAATATAAGGTAAAGTACGAGACTTGAACCGGCATCTTAGCACGCGAGTTTCCACCCATATGTGCTCGGCCGCCTATCCAGAAATGTTCGGAGACTTCTGGATAGTGTCGTTTCAAGCATCGAAACTCACGAGGCGATGCGACATTCCTCACCTTCCCAGGGTAATACCCTGGTACCCATTTCTGCCAATTTTGGTATTTTTTTTTTTCCAACCACAAGCACAATTACATGCTTCCAGCGGGAATCGAACACGGGTTGTCCGAACGTCGGCAGCCAGTCGGGTGGTTTTCCCAACAAGACTACCTAGGCCGACGGTAACCCAGTCGGGTGGTTTTTCCAACAATACTACTAAGGCCGACGGTAACCCAGTCGGGTGGTTTTCCAACAAGACTACTAAGGCCGACGGTAACCCAGTCGGGTGGTTTTCCCAACAAGACTACTAAGGCCGACGGTAACCCAGTCGGGTGGTTTTCCCAACAAGACTACTAAGGCCGACGGTAATCCAGTCGGGTGGTTTTTCCTAACAAGACTACGAAGGCCCCCATTTTCTACTTGTTTAACTGAAGGATTGTGTTGTGTGTGTGTGTGGGGGGGGGGGGGTGTGGAGGTGTGAGGCGCATTTATTTTCCAAAAGATGCAATTACACTTTCAAAATAAGTTCCCTTTCTCTAAAGAATTACTCTCAATACTCCTGTTATGTATATACTCAAGTCTGGAATTACTCTCCCGGACACCTGTTCTCTTTCTGGTTGGAATTACTCTTTTCTGGCTCATGCCCCCTTTCTCTTTAAAAAAAAAAAATAAAAAAAAAATAAACATCATCTCTCTGGCTCTCTCTCTCTTTCTTTCTTGTTCGAATGACTCTCCCAGACCTCTAGAAGCCAGGAAAACATCTTATCAGCCAGATCTGTTCCTGCTTTGAACAGTCAACACGCGCAATCTCCGAGCTGTGTAGCTGGCGTCAGTAGCACTCATTGCACGGCTGTCACACAAGATATATGGTTCATCTGCATAGCAGTGATTATCAGCTTTTGTTCATATATATCAAGTGATTAGTGAACAGCTGTTATGATAGTAATAATATATATATATAATATATATTATATATTATATATATATATATATATATATATATATATATATATATATATATATTGGATGGTGAAAGTTCACTGGACAGCTAAAAAGACCAATGAGGAAATTCTCAAAGAGGCCAACACAAAAAGGGAGCTCCTAAAAACACCAGAAAGAAACAATCAACATTTTTTCGGCCACATTATGAGAAGAGAAAGTTGGAATGTTTGGTTACAACCGGCAAAATGAAAGGAAAGAGAGATCGCGGACGACAAAGAGAGAAAATACTGGATAGCTTGGTGTCATGGCATGGAAAATAGTCAACACCAGAAACTGATACGATGCACTGTAGATAGAAGATTGTGGAAGGCATGATCGCCTTCTGCAACCGGTATGGCACACGATGATGATGTTAATGATGATTTTATATATATATATATATATATATATATATATATATATATATATATATATATATATATATATATATGAACTATTGTTACACGTGTATAGATTAGTTATCGTTATTCGAAGCCCCCGGTATCACTGCAAACGAATGGAAATCCATAGTTACTCACCCGCCCATGCCAGTGGTATCATCCGAAATAACGTCTCATCGAATATCCAACAAAGAAAGCAGCTGCAAACCAGCACACGTCGTATACATAAGGCGTATTAGCACCGACAGTGAACGCATCTGAACTGTCCTTCGTCATACGTTATCATCATTCATAACGTAAACAATCTGAATATAGAAAAACACCATCGGATGAAACACACAGCTCACGGTTGGTGTGCACAAAGAACTAATCTCAGTAGCTCCGGCAGTAAACCAGACCTGGAATATGAGGAAACTATAGAAGTGATTAGTGAACTTTTATTCATCATTATGTGCCATATCAGTTGGCGTAGATGACCTTGTCCTTCCATAATTTGTACATCGCATCAATTCTGTGGACTTTTTTTCTTTCAGAGCCATGTCACCAAAACTATCTAGCATCTTCTCTCTTTGTCGTCCGCAATCTCATTTTTTACCTGTATTTTGCCAGTTGTAACCAGGTTCATATTTGTACAAAATATTATATAGATATATCTATATATATATACTATATATATATATATATATAAAAGATTAATAAAATATTGCTTATATTTGTATAGAAATGCTTGCTTGCTTGCGGTCGCCCCGATGACTAAAGTATTCTAAAGTATTTAGTAGACTAGAGAATTCCTCTTCATCATCCGCACTTAAAAGGACGTAAGTGGGTGTGTCTGCGTTGCGTTATGGTTTACAGTATAACTGTGATATTTGCGCCTTTCGGCCAACACATCCGACTTCAGCACAACCTTTTTGAACACCGGGTTATCTGCCTCTTCGATCCCTACTCGCTTGACCAGACTAGACAGGTTAGTCTGTTACTAGAGGCACCGCGGAGAGGTGGAGCAGGGTCTGGATGGTTTTGGTTCACCGATCCTGGCGCAAGCCGTCAGCTGTGGGTCGCTGAGAACTTCCAGCTCCGGTGCTGGGAGGTGCGCCTTCATCTCCAGAATATATAAATGGTTAGTGACTTTTATAGCTCATACAAAGTATGTATGGCCCTTTTCGTCTTGTCAGACGGTCTAGTGGAGGCTATTGTGTATTTTTGAGGTTTGTTTTTGTCGAACAGCTTCTCTCGTGGCTAATTCTACCAAGTTTGACAACACCACGCAGTCACAGAAATGAACAAGTCAGGCCACTGGTCCACAGGGTTTTCCATCCTTTTTCATGAGTCTTATCTCTTCTAAGTTTTGACCTTAGCACAGTCTCAAATGATGTTATACAATTCCTTATACATGCTCTCCGTGATGTGCGATCACTTGCCAGATGTCCCAGTCATTTTCACAGATGGAGAAGTCATTCAGAGATGATTTTACAGATATCTCTATATCGTAGTTTAGGTCTGCCGATTTGTCTTTTCCGTGTGTTAGTTCGCCATATAGTAATTGCATGGGGTATGCGCATACTAATGTAGATTACATACAACAATTATTTGTGACCTGGTGGACTGATACCACAGGAGTGTTTTGATCTCGATTAGTGACGTAGGCTCATACCCAACTGGGTCTCTTCTGTGGAAGAAATACGAGTAATGCTGGCCATGTTATAACAATATGTGTCATGTTGAAAAATATATTAACACTAGGTCATAGTCTATCTACGTCAAACGACAGAGCTCTTCTTTCTTTCTTTCTTTTCTTTTTCTTTCTTTTTTCTTTCTTTCTTCTTTCTTTTTCTTTCTTTTCTTTCTTTTTCTTTCTTTCTTTCTGTCTGTCTGTCTGTCTTTTTCTTTCTTTCTTCTGTCTTTCTTTCTTTCTGTCTGTCTTTCTTTCTTTTCTTTCTTTCTTTCTTTCTTTCTTCTTCCTTCCTTCCTTCCTTCCTTTCTTTCTTTCTTTTCTTTCTTTCTTCTTTTCTTTCTTTCTTCTTCTTTCTTTCTGTCTGTCTGTCTTTCTTTTTCTTTCTTTCTTCTGTCTTTCTTTCTTTCTGTCTGTCTGTCTTTCTTCCTTCTTCCTTCCTTCCTTTCTTTCTTTCTTTCTCCTCCTTCCTTTCGTTCTTTCTTTCTTTCTTTCTTTTCTTTTTTCTTCATTCATATTCATATTATAGTGAATAGAAGCACAAGATACTAGAATTGTTTGTGATAGAAGTAACAGTGGTAAATGATCTGAAATGTAGCATTAACGTATAACGTTAAGAACGCTCGTCTGTGGACATTGGGGATGGGGGGGGGGGGGGGGTGGATTGAATGCTTATAAGAGAGGTGGTGGGGATGGGTGGAGGGTTCGAGTGGTGCAGCGATAACTGAAGGGCTACATAGACAAGCGGTGTTGAGGGAAAAAAAAACAGATTAGACTTGTCTCCAAAGGGGAGAAGGGGGGAGTGGGGAATTATGAGAGAAAACTAGCAACGATAATGTAACCGAGTTGAATCAAGTGGTTTTTTTTTAATTTGCTGCGATTGTAACAAGATTATTGTTAACCAGTTGCTTATCGTCGTCAGTAGTATAGCAGAAGGATCTGATTATTATTTGGCCCGTAAATTAACAAAGATATATAGTAGGCGCGCGCGCGCCTAATTACCTGTGGCGCAGGGGGAGTTAACCGTGACAGCTGGTCCAGTGACCCCGAAGTGACCTGTTTATGTCTGGTGTATGCTGACTTTGAGTTCTTTATGTACTTGATCGTTAGTGATAGGTTAGTAGATTATACAACATCAATGAAAAACAATCAATATAAAAACAGAAGACAAAGATATATTTATTCTTTTATTATCTCAATAGGTGTATAACATACATTGATATTATATAACATTACAAAAATATTCAGTACACGAAGTAAATATATAGTACAAGGATAACATTTAGTTATACCTATGTAGTTGGTGTCTGCTTAGCTAGGGTGAAACTGTTAGAGATTGCTGGGTAGTCTAAACTGGTAGTGTAAAGAGTTAAATATCTAGAGGTGTAGTCGAGACATTATCATCAGCTACCTTTCTTTTTATATAGAAATAGGAAAGAGCATTTCTTGTTTGACTATAGGAAAATATGGAATTATTTAGACTTTGAAACCTACATTTTTCCCACCCTTGACCTTTTGCGTGGCGAGAACCTCTAAAAACATATCTTTATCTAATTTGTTGTGTTGCTTGCTTAGCCCTTTACAACTGATTTTATCGTAATCCCACTACAATGGTACGTCTTACTACATAAGCTAACAAGAGCTGCCCTTCGTACTCTAGTAAAAAAAGCCCGGGCGTTCGTTGGTGTATGCTTTAACACCCTTACAGTTTATACAGTCTTTTTACTAGTATGTTCATCGCAGCAATGGGGTATGGAGGTCGCCTAGTGTGTAATAAGGGCTGTATAGGGGTCGGCTAGTATGTCGTGATGGGTGTACGGAGGTCGTCTAGTGTGTCATATGGGTGTATAGAGGGCGTTTAGTGTGTCATGATGGTTGTATAGGGGTCGTTAGTGTGTCATGATGGTTGTATAGGGGTCGTCTTGTGTGTCATGATGGTTGTATAGGGTCGTCTAGTGTGCCGTGATGGGTGTACGGAGGTCGTCTAGTGTCATATTGGGTGTATAGAGGGCGTTTAGTGTGTCATGATGGTTGTATAGGGATCGTCTAGTGTGTCATGATGGTTGTATAGGGGTCGTCTAGTGTGCCGTGATGGGTCAATGGAGGTCGGCTAGTATGTCGTGATGGGTGTACGGAGGTCGTCTAGTGTGTCATATTGGGTGTATAGAGGGCGTTTAGTGTGTCATGATGGTTGTATGGATCGTCTAGTGTGTCATGATGGTTGTATAGGGGTCGTCTAGTGTGCCGTGATGGGTCAATGGAGGTCGGCTAGTATGTCGTGATGGGTGTACGGAGGTCGTCTAGTGTGTCATATTGGGTGTATAGAGGGCGTTTAGTGTGTCATGTTGGTTGTATAGGGGTCGTCTAGTGTGTCATGATGTTGTATAGGGGTCGTCTAGTGTGCCATGATGGGTACATGGAGGTCGGCTAGTATGTCGTGATGGGTGTACGGAGGTCGTCTAGTGGGGTATGATGGTTGTATGGAGTCGTCTAGTGGGGTATGAGTTGTATGGAGGTCGTCTAGTGTGTTATTGGGTGTATAGAGGGCGTTTAGTGTGTCATGATGGTTGTATAGGGGTCGTTTAGTGTATCGTGAGGGGTGTATGGAGGTCGTCTACTGTGTCGTGAGGGGTGTATGGAGGTCATCTGGTGTGGTATGTAGGGTGTATGGAGGTCATCTAGTGTGATATAAGGCTGTATGCCGGGCGTCTAGTGTGACATGAGGGCTGTATACGGGCGCCTAGTGTGGTATGTGTGGTGTATGGCGGTTGTCTGGTATATCATACTTTAATCAACCAATAAGAAAAATGAAGGAACATTACATTCAACATTACTTATCTTAACTACTTTACATCAATACAGTTGAATAACGTGTTATCGTTAAGTCTTACCATACTTAAAGAAAAACATTCAAACTTACAGCGTAAAATATAGTCTCAATCATCTACACCGAATATAACCTGTTATCGATAAGCCTTAACATACTTTAAGAGAAAACAAGCCAACTTACGGTGCAAAACTCCGCTAGTGTGAACAGTAACTTTCCTTGAATCAATCAAACTTATAACGCCGTCTAGTTTAAATATAACCTGGTAAGAAATGAATAAATTAGCCAATCAGCGAGTGAGTACGTCAACATCGCTGATAGCGGGATTAACCAATCAGAAAGAGTATTAACATAGGAGGCGGGGCGAAGAAATGGCTGACAGGTGGATTAACCAATCAGAAAAGCGCGTTAGCCCAAGCGTAGGTAGTGGCTGTCGGGTCAGCAGTGGGGGAAAAATGCGGGGTGGTGGGTTACTTGAACTCGTTTTGACCCTGAGGCAATTCCAGAAGAGTTCTATGATCTCATTTTGACCGCTGAAGGCTTTAATACCAATGTTTCCCACTTCAACGAACGACATACATCATTAAAGGTGATTACTTCAGCTCTTAGACTTTGGAGTTCCATATCTTTATCACTTCAACGAATGACAGACAACAGTAAAGATGATCATTTCAGGTAAGAAAACTTAGTTCCAAACCCTAAAATTTTGGTTCATACTCACAAAGTTGAACACAACTCTACAAATTTAGGCCCAAAGTTGTAATTGTTAGACACGAAAGTCGTAAATGTTATATGCAAAGTCAAAAGTTTGTCAAAAAGATAACCTAAACTCAAAATAGTTAGACACAAAGCCCAACAATTTATATGCAAAGTCTAAAAAGTTACTCTAAAAGACAACTAATGTAATACTTAACCCCAAATTTCGTCACATAACCAAACAGTTGAACACGAACTCTAAAAATTTAGTCCCAAAGTCGTAATGTTAGACACGAAAGTCGTAAATGTTATATTCAAATCCAAAGTTTGTTAAAAAGACAACCCAAACTCAAAATAGTTAGATGCAAAGCTCAAAAATGTATATGCAAAATCCAAAAAGTTACGCCAAAAGACAACTAATGTAACACTTAACCCAAATTTCGGCTCATATGCACAAAGTTGAACTCAAAACATAAAAATTTAGTCCCAAAGTCGTAATTGTTAGACACGAAAGTCGTAAATGTTATATTCAAATCCAAAAGTTTGTTAAAAAGACAACCCAAACTCAAAATAGTTAGACACAAAACCCAACAATTTATAGGCAAAGTCCAAAAAGTTACTCCAAAAGACAAACTAATGTAACACTTAACCCAAAATTTCGTCTCATAACCAACAGTTGAACTCAAAACCATAAAAATTTAGTCCCAAAGTGATACTAGTTCGACACAAAAGTCGTAAATATTATATACAAAGTCTAAAAGTTTGTCAAAAAGACAACCCAAACTCAGAATAGTTAGACACAAAACCCAACAATTTATAGGCAAAGTCCAAAATTTATCAAAAAGACAACCCAAACTCAGAATATTTAACACAAAAGACCAAATAGTTACATTCAAAGGCAAAAGTTTGTCAAAAAGACAACCCAAACTCAAAAGTTTGTCAAAAAGAAACCCAAACTCAAAATAGTTAGACATGAAAGGTCAAAAAGTATACTCAAAGTCCAAAATGTTACTTCAAAAGACAACTAATATAACAACAAGCCCCAAAACTTCGTCTCATAACCAAAAGTTGAACTCAAAACCCTAAAAAGTGTCCACTTATCAACAAAGTCTTTAATACAGCTGAGAAAACCCTAATAAATTATTACAATTTACTAAAAAGGTTGCCTTGATGATAGTTGCGACTGTGTCTAAATCATTATTGAAAATATTCATAGAACTCTAGTAAAAACCAAACACACTAAAACACCACAAAAGAATGAACTTAAAGTTCACGCCCCTGTCACAACTCTGCTAAGAAAAGTACTGCAAAGCATGAAAGTTATTTCCCTGCTATAACTCTACTAAACGAAAGTATTACCAAACACGTAGGTTACACTCCTACCATAACCCACTAAGAAAAACAAGATTTTGCTTAAAATACCACATTTATGATTGTTACGCCCTTGTCCCTTTATGAGGGGACGCCCATGAAACTGTTAGAAATAGTAAATTTAACCTAGTGGCATACCCAGATGTTATATTAGACACCCCCATAGCAAAAATTACTTAAAACTCACTTTTATGGTGGTTACCCCATACCCATTTTTGGCGGTTACGCCCATGAAACTGTTAAAAAATAGTCAATTTAACATCTAGACATACCCCAAACTTTATATTAAGCATCCTCATATCAAGAATTTACATAAAAACAACTTTTGAAATTACTACCCTGTACCATATTTTGGCGGTTACGCCATGAAACTGTTAAAATTGTCAATTTAACATCTAGACATACTCCAAACTTTACATTAGACATCCCCATAGCAAAAATTTGCTTAAAAAAAACTTTTGAAATTACTACCCCTGTACCCTTTTTGGCGGTTACGCCCATGAAACTGTTAAAAATAGTAAATTTAACAGCTAGACATACCCCAAACTTCATTTTAGTCATCCCCGTATCAAGAATTTACATAAAAATCACTTTTGAAATTACTACCCCTGTACCCATTTTTGGCGGTTACGCCCATGAAACTGTAAAAATTGTCAATTTAACATCTAGACATACTCCAAACTTTACATTAGACATCCCCATAGCAAAAATTTGATAAAAACAACTTTTGAAATTACTACCCCTGTACCCATTTTTGGCGGTTACGCCCATGAAACTGTTAAAAAATAGTAAATTTAACATATAGACATACCCCAAACTTCATTTAGTCATCCCCGTATCAAGAATTTACATAAAAATCACTTTTGAAATTACTACCCCTGTACCCATTTTTGCGGTTACGCCCATGAAACTGTTAAAAATAGTAAATTTAACATCTAGACATACCCCAAAATTATATTAAGCATCCATATCAAGAATTTACATAAAAACAACTTTTGAAATTACTACCCCTGTACCCATTTTTGGCGGTTACGCCCATGAAACTGTTAAAATTGAAATTTAACATTAGACATACTCCAAACTTCATTTTAGTCATCCCCATATCAAGAATTTACATAAAAACAACTTTTGAAATTACTACCCCTGTACCCATTTTGGCGGTTACGCCATGAAATCGATAAAAAAATTGAAGTTTAACCTATTGGCATACATCAAACATAATATGTGACACGCCCATGTATCAAATTTGCCTAAAAAATCAACCAAAAATTAGTAGTTATATATCTAGTGATTGACCGTGGAAAGCGCGGCAGCCGCTCATAAATCCTTATATAATTAGCTACCCGTACATGGCCACCATTTTTGGTGCGGTTTTTCCTTATATGAGAGTTCTACCGTTTTTCCTTATATGAGAGTCACCGGCCAATCACTAGATATATACTACTAATTTTGGTTGATTTTTTAGGCAAATTTGATACATGGGCGTGTCACATATTATGTTTGATGTATGCCAATAGGTTAAACTTCATTTTTTTTATCGATTTCATGGGCGTAACCGCCAAAAATGGGTACAGGGGTAGTATTTCAAAAGTTGTTTTTATGTAAATTCTTGATATGGGATGACTAAAATGAAGTTTGGAGTATGTCTATATGTTAAATTTCAATTTTTTAACAGTTTCATGGGCGTAACCGCCAAAAATGGGTACAGGGGTAGTAATTTCAAAAGTGATTTTTATGTAAATTCTTGATACGGGGATGACTAAAATGAAGTTGGGGTATGTCTATATGTTAAATTTACTTTAACAGTTTCATGGGCGTAACCGCCAAAAATGGGTACAGGGGTAGTAATTTCAAAAGTTGTTTTTATGTAAATTCTTGATAGGGGGATGCTTAATATAAAGTTGGGGTATGTTAGATGTTAAATTTACTATTTTTAACAGTTTCATGGGCGTAACCGCAAAAATGGGTACAGGGGTAGTAATTTCAAAAGTGATTTTTATGTAAATTCTTGATGATACGGGGATGACTAAAATGAAGTTTGGGTATGTCTATATGTTAAATTTACTATTTTTAACAGTTTCATGGGCGTAACCGCCAAAAATGGGTACAGGGGTAGTAATTTCAAAAGTTGTTTTTATCAAATTTTTGATATGGGGATGTCTAATGTAAAGTTTGGAGTATGTCTAGATGTTAAATTGACAATTTTTAACAGTTTCATGGGCGTAACCGCCAAAAATGGGTACAGGGGTAGTAATTTCAAAAGTGATTTTTATGTAAATTCTTGATACGGGGATGACTAAAATGAAGTTTGGGGTATGTCTATATGTTAAATTTACTATTTTTAACAGTTTCATGGGCGTAACCGCCAAAAATGGGTACAGGGGTAGTAATTTCAAAAGTGTTTTTAAGCAAATTTTTGCTATGGGATGTCTAATGTAAAGTTTGGAGTATGTCTAGATGTTAAATTGACAATTTTAACAGTTTCATGGGCGTAACCGCCAAAAATGGGTACAGGGGTAGTAATTTCAAAAGTTGTTTTTATGTAAATTCTTGATATGAGATGCTTAATATAAAGTTTGGGGTATGTCTAGATGTTAAATTGACTATTTTAAACAGTTTCATGGGCGTACCGCCAAAAAATGGGTATGGGGGTAACCACCATAAAAGTGAGTTTTAAGTAAATTTTTGCTATGGGGGTGTCTAATATAACATCTGGGGTATGCCACTAGGTTAAATTTACTATTTCTAACAGTTCATGGGCGTCCCCTCATAAAGGGACAAGGGGCGTAACAATCATAAATGTGGTATTTTAAGCAAATCTTGTTTTTCTTAGTGGGTTATGGTAGGAGTGTGTAACCTACGTGTTTGTAATACTTTCGTTTAGTAGAGTTATAGCAGGGGACATAACTTTCATGCTTTGCAGTACTTTTCTTAGCAGAGTTGTGACAGGGCGTGAACTTTAAGTTCATTCTTTCAATGTGGTGTTTTAGTGTGTTTGGTTTTTACTAGAGTTCTATGAATATTTCAATAATGATTTAGACACAGTCGCAACTATCATCAAGGGCAACCTTTTTAGTAAATTGTAATAATTTATTAGGGTTTTCTCAGCTGTATTAAAGACTTTGGTTGATAAGTGGACACTTTTTAGGGTTTTGAGTTCAACTTTTTGGTTATGAGACGAAGTTTTGGGGCTTGTTGTTATATTAGTTGTCTTTTGAAGTAACATTTTGGACTTTGAGTATACCTTTTTGACCTTTCATGTCTAACTATTTTGAGTTTGGGTTGTCTTTTTGACAAACTTTTGAGTTTGGGTTGTCTTTTTGACAAACTTTTGGACTTTGAATGTAACTATTTGGTCTTTTGTGTCTAAATATTCTGAGTTTGGGTTGTCTTTTTGATAAAATTTTGGACTTTGCCTATAAATTGTTGGGTTTTGTGTCTAACTATTCTGAGTTTGGGTTGTCTTTTTGACAAACTTTTAGACTTTGTATATAATATTTACGACTTTTGTGTCGAACTAGTATCACTTTGGGACTAAATTTTTATGGTTTTGAGTTCAACTGTTTGGTTATGAGACGAAATTTTGGGGTTAAGTGTTACATTAGTTGTCTTTTGGAGTAACTTTTTGGACTTTGCCTATAAATTGTTGGGTTTTGTGTCTAACTATTTTGAGTTTGGGTTGTCTTTTAACAAACTTTTGGATTTGAATATAACATTTACGACTTTCGTGTCTAACAATTACGACTTTGGGACTAAATTTTTATGGTTTTGAGTTCAACTTTGTGCATATGAGCCGAAATTTTGGGGTTAAGTGTTACATTAGTTGTCTTTTGGCGTAACTTTTTGGATTTTGCATATACATTTTGAGCTTTGCATCTAACTATTTTGAGTTTGGGTTGTCTTTTTAACAAACTTTTGGATTTGAATATAACATTTACGACTTTCGTGTCTAACAATTACGACTTTGGGACTAAATTTTAGAGTTCGTGTTCAACTGTTTGGTTATGTGACGAAATTTTGGGGTTAAGTATTACATTAGTTGTCTTTTAGAGTAACTTTTTTAGACTTTGCATATAAATTGTTGGGCTTTGTGTCTAACTATTTTGAGTTTAGGTTATCTTTTTGACAAACTTTTGGACTTTGCATATAACATTTACGACTTTCGTGTCTAACAATTACAACTTTGGGCCTAAATTTGTAGAGTTTGTGTTCAACTTTGTGAGTATGAACCAAAATTTTAGGGTTTGGAACTAAGTTTTCTTACCTGAAATGATCATCTTTACTGTTGTCTGTCATTCGTTGAAGTGATAAAGATATGGAACTCCAAAGTCTAAGAGCTGAAGTAATCACCTTTAATGATGTATGTCGTTCGTTGAAGTGGGAAACATTGGTATTAAAGCCTTCAGCGGTCAAAATGAGATCATAGAACTCTTCTGGAATTGCCTCAGGGGTCAAAACGAGTTCAAGTAACCCACCACCCCGCATTTTTCCCCCACTGCTGACCCGACAGCCACTACCTACGCTTGGGCTAACGCGCTTTTCTGATTGGTTAATCCACCTGTCAGCCATTTCTTCGCCCCGCCTCCTATGTTAATACTCTTTTCTGATTGGTTAATCCCGCTATCAAGCGATGTTGACGTACTCACTCGCTGATTGGCTAATTTATTCATTTCTTACCAGGTTATATTTAAACTAGACGGCGTTATAAGTTTGATTGATTCAAGGAAAGTTACTGTTCACACTAGCGGAGTTTTGCACCGTAAGTTGGCTTGTTTTCTCTTAAAGTATGTTAAGGCTTATCGATAACAGGTTATATTCGGTGTAGATGATTGAGACTATATTTTACGCTGTAAGTTTGAATGTTTTCTCTTAAAGTATGGTAAGACTTAACGATAACACGTTATTCAACTGTATTGATGTAAAGTAGTTAAGATAAGTAATGTTGAATGTAATGTTCCTTCATTTTTCTTATTGGTTGATTAAAGTATGATATACCAGACAACCGCCATACACCACACATACCACACTAGGCGCCCGGTATACAGCCCTCATGTCACACTAGACGCCCGGCATACAGCCTTATATCACACTAGATGACCTCCATACACCCTACATACCACACCAGATGACCTCCATACACCCCTCACGACACAGTAGACGACCTCCATACACCCCTCACGATACACTAAACGACCCCTATACAACCATCATGACACACTAAACGCCCTCTATACACCCAATATGACACACTAGACGACCTCCATACAACCATCATACCCCACTAGACGACCTCCATACAACCATCATACCCACTAGACGACCTCCGTACACCCATCACGACATACTAGCCGACCTCCATGTACCCATCATGGCACACTAGACGACCCCTATACAACCATCATGACACACTAGACGACCCCTATACAACCAACATGACACACTAAACGCCCTCTATACACCCAATATGACACACTAGACGACCTCCGTACACCATCACGACATACTAGCCGACCTCCATTGACCCATCACGGCACACTAGACGACCCCTATACAACCATCATGACACACTAGACGATCCCTATACAACCATCATGACACACTAAACGCCCTCTATACACCCAATATGACACACTAGACGACCTCCGTACACCCATCACGACATACTAGCCGACCTCCATTGACCCATCACGGCACACTAGACGACCCCTATACAACCATCATGACACACTAGACGATCCCTATACAACCATCATGACACACTAAACGCCCTCTATACACCCAATATGACACACTAGACGACCTCCGTACACCCATCACGGCACACTAGACGACCCCTATACAACCATCATGACACACAAGACGACCCCTATACAACCATCATGACACACTAGACGACCCCTATACAACCATCATGACACACTAAACGCCCTCTATACACCCAATATGACACACTAGACGACCTCCGTACACCCATCACGACATACTAGCCGACCCCTATACAGCCCTTATTACACACTAGGCGACCTCCATACACCCATTGCTGCGATGAACATACTAGTAAAACAGACTGTATAAACTGTAAGGGTGTTAAAGCATACACCAAACGAACGCCCGGGCTTTTTAAACTAGAGTACGAAGGGACAGCTCTTGTTAGCTTATGTAGTAAGACGTACCATTGTAGTGGGGATTACGATAAAATCAGTTGTAAAGGGCTAAGCAAGCAACACAACAAATTAGATAAAGATATGTTTTTAGAGGTTCTCGCCACGCAAAAGGTCAAGGGTGGGAAAAATGTAGGTTTCAAAGTCTTAAATAATTCCATATTTTCCTATAGTCAAACAAGAAATGCTCTTTCCTATTTCTATATAAAAAGAAAGGTAGCTGATGATAATGTCTCGACTACACCTCTAGATATTTAACTCTTTACACTACCAGTTTAGACTACCCAGCAATCTCTAACAGTTTCACCCTAGCTAAGCAGACACCCAACTACATAGGTATAACTAAATGTTATCCTTGTACTATATATTTACTTCGTGTACTGAATATTTTTGTAATGTTATATAATATCAATGTATGTTATACACCTATTGAGATAATAAAAGAATAAAATATATCTTTGTCTTCTGTTTTATATTGATTGTTTTTCATTGATGTTGTATAATCTACTAACCTATCACTAACGATCAAGTACATAAAGAACTCCAAGTCAGCATACACCAGACATAAACAGGTCACTTCCGGGTCACTGGGACCAGCTGTCACGGTTAACTCCCCCTGCGCCACAGTACATTAGGCGCGCCGCGCGCCTACTATATATCTTTGTTAATTTACGGGCCAAATAATAATCAGATCCTTCCTGCTATACTACTCAGGTTTAGGGAAAAATAGACATTCCAGCACGTACGAGTAGCAACTGTGCTACCAGTTCATTATGCATCAACCAGCGGTGGATATTCAGAGGAGACAACAAAGGCCTGTAATATTTGATCACAATACATAACACAAACACAGTCCAGCTCAATGAGTTCAATGTTAGTGTACAACCAGCCACCGTATTCCCTAGTATAGCCGTGATATAGTTCAATGTCAGTGTACAACCAGGCACCGTATTCCCTAGTATAGCCGTGATATAGTTCAATGTCAGTGTACAACCAGGCACCGTATTCCCTAGTATAGCCGTGATATAGTTCAATGTCAGTGTACAACCAGCCACCGTATTCCCTAGTATAGCCGTGATATAGTTCAACTCAAGTCGTTACTAATAAATAGGCTTCAGTGTCTATGAGGTCAAACCTACTACAACCGTACAATGGCATCTATCAACCTTGTAATGTGTATGAAAACTAGGTAGGCCATTTCTGCAATTAGCTCGCCATTGCCATGACAACAGAAGAACTAATAATATGTCGTGCGACCTTATCTAGACCCTCCTTAAGATCACTGCGTTGTGTTTTTATATAAAACTGGAAACGTGTGAGATGTTATTAACATGGGGAAAAAAGAATGAGCAGTGAAATATTGCAGTGGATGAAATGTAATGGATCGCATGAGCTTCAGGTCAAATCTGAGGATGCCAGAAAGGAGTGCTACGTGGGAGACGCAGAAGAAGAACAAATCAACACAAAACAGGAGTCATCAGTGTCCAGATACTGAGGGACACACTGAGGGACATACTGAGGGACATACTGGGGGACATACTGAGGGACATACTGAAGGACATACTGAGGGACATACTGGGGGACATACTGAGGGACATACTGAGGGACACACTGAGGGACATACTGAGGGACACACTGAGGGACATACTGGGGACATACTGAGGGACATACTGAGGGACACACTGGGGGACATACTGTGGGACACACTGAGGGACATACTTGGGGACATACTGAGGGACATACTGGGGGACACACTGAGGGACACACTGGGGACATACTGGGGGACACACTGAGGGACACACTGGGGGACATACTGAGGGACACACTGAGGGACATACTGGGGGACATACTGAGGGACACACTGAGGACATACTGAGGGACATACTGAGGGACATACTGGGGGACATACTGAGGGACACACTGAGGGACACGCTGGGGGACATACTGTGGGACACACTGAGGGACATACTGGGGGACATACTGAGGGACATACTGGGGGACATACTGGGGGACACACTGAGGGACACACTGAGGACACACTGGGGACACACTGAGGGACACACTGGGGACATACTGGGGACATACTGGGGACATACTGGGGGACATACTGAGGGACACACTGGGGGACATACTGAGGGACATACTGGGGGACATACTGGGGGACATACTGAGGGACATACAGGGGGACACACTGAGGGACACACTGAGGGACACACTGAGGGACACACTGGGGGACACACTGGGGGACATACTGGGGACACACTGGGGGACACACGGGGGGACACACTGGGGACATACTGGGGGACATACTGGGGGACATACTGAGGGACATACTGGGGGACATACTGGGGACATACTGAGGGACATACTGGGGGACATGCTGGGGGACATACTGGGGACATACTGAGGGACATACTGGGGACACACTGGGGGACATACTGAGGGACACACTGAGGGACATACTGAGGGACATACTGAGGAACACTGGGGGACATACTGGGGGACATACTGGGGGACACACTGGGGGACACACTGGGGGACACACTGGGGACATACTGAGGACATACTGAGGGTCATACTGGGGACACACTGGGGGACATACTGGGGGACATACTGAGGGACATACTGGGGGACATACTGGGGGACATACTGGGGGACATACTGAGGGACATACTGGGGGACATACTGAGGGACATACTGGGGACATACTGGGGACATACTGAGGGACATACTGAGGGACATACAGGGGGACATACTGAGGGACATACTGAGGGGCATACTGGGGGACATACTGGGGGACATACTGAGGGACATACTGGGGGACATACTGAGGGACATACTGGGGGACATACTGGGGGACATACTGAGGGACATACTGGGGAAGAGGTCAGAACTCTTAGAAACGTGTCTAACGTCCATTTTGAATAATATGTCGACTAAACTAAACTAAACTAAACTAAACTAAACTAACTAAGCTAAGCTAAGCTAAGCTAAGCTAAGCTAAGCTAAGCTAAACTAAACTAAACTAAAACTGGTTGATAAAAAAAAACTAATGTGGATTCAGTCATTGATTGTCAGTATTAATAGTTATAGGGTAAGTTGTGGATTCAGTTATTGATTGTCTCTATATTGTGAATACGTTAATTGTAAGTTGTTGCAGATTCAGTACTAGATCCTAATATCTGTCGACTAAATAACAAACAGAAATCTCTGTATATAAATTGAACACAACAATATAACCGCCGATTATCATGTTTACTGCGGCCAATATTTTATTATTATTATTTCACTGCTTCATTTATAGAATCATTACCAGTATTTTAGTTTATGTAAAATAATCGGTTCCACATGCACTCTTATCCAAATCCGTTTCTACAGAACGGTGCCTTCTCCATGCTGCCTTACTTGACGATGTGGCTCTGTATAAGCATTGCTGGCACCGTCTCAGATATTCTAATTGTCCGGAAAATCTTGCCTTACCTGTGGGTCAGAAAGCTCATGTCTTCTATTGGTAAATATTTGCTGCATACGTGTTTGTTAGGATGCAACATTGTTTGTTTTGTTGTTTTATATTCTATGTTTGTAGGCATGGCAGCGGACAACAACAAGGCTTGAAGCTGTCAGCGAGTTATAGCTGATGGCTTGTGCTAGGATCAGGGAACCAGAACATTCCAAACCCTACTCCACATCTTTGTTGTGCCTCTAGAAACATACTTATCCACTTTAATCTGAGAAAACCCGGTGCTCAAAAGTGTTGTGCTGAAGTCACATGTATTAGACCGACAGGAGCAAATATCACAGTTCTACTGTCAACAACAACACAACGCATGAACGCCAATTTAACGCCCTTTTAAGAGTTATTGAGTTATTTGCAGGTCATCATCATTGCACTCCGAACATGTCCATAGGTGCTCAGATCCCCTCCTCAGCAATTCCCTCAGTGTCCAGCGACTGACGACTCCAGTTCTATGTTGGTTGATAAGTCTTCTTACTAAGTTTCTCATTTCTGGCTGTACCCATCTTAACTCCCATTTCCATCATCCGAAGAAGTGACGTGGATCTATGTTTGTCGAAGTCATGTGCTCTTCCCACATCTCGTGGGGACATTGATGATGTCCGCCCGATCCATTGGTTGCCCGTCCTCAACGACAGCGCAGCTAGCCAATCTGTCCGCTCTTTCATTTCCCCGTACTCCCGCATGTCCAGGGACATAGACAAAGGTGACCTTACGTATTTTGGATTTCTGCAACGACTCTACCCATTGCATGCGTACAGAGCCCGCCTCCACTTTTTTTTATCATGCTCATCGAATCACTCAGTATACATGCGTGGGTGTAGTCTTGTGACTCTAACCATTTGAATGCCTTGGTCACTGCCGTCACCTCCATTGTCATGCTACTCGTGGTCATGACGTATGCACCACTGTCTTCCTTGGTTATTCTGCTGCCGAGCGTGCTGTAAATGCCCATGCACTTCTTTGGTGTCGTCTTACAGATCCGTCTGCCCTTTTAAGAACGCTTGACAAAGAAGTTAATCAATTCCTTTAGTAGTCATTGGGTCAACGTTAGCAAGGAAGAAAAGGATAAAGAAAGAAATTTATTGTTTTCTTGCTGTTTGTACGACAGGGATGTGCTTTTTCAGGCAGCTAGTCTCAGGAGAAAAAAAAACCTCAATAATTCAAAAACGACTTCCTCAATAACAAAGTATTTGAATTTAGATTGAAACAGGTAGTGATGTCTTTAGGTGGATGTCAACAACACTCCTTAACTGGGCAGTTATCGTGAGAGACTCTCAGTCAGTGCTTCTGCAGTCACACAGCCACTGTGCTGGACTTTAGTGTCAAACTTGGCCCGACGACATGGAGGTAGAACACAGATTGTGGGGACGACATGGAGATAGAACAGAGATTGTGGGGACGACATGGACATAGAACACAGATTGTGGGGATGACATGGAGATAGAACACAGATTGTGGGGATGACATGGAGATAGAACACAGATTGTGGGGATGACATGGACATAGAACACAGATTGTGGGGATGACATGGACATAGAACACAGATTGTGGGGACGACATGGACATAGAACACAGATTGTGGGGATGACATGGACATAGAACACAGATTGTGGGGACGACATGGACATAGAACACAGATTGTGGGGACGACATGGACATAGAACACATATTGTGGGGATGACATGGACATAGAACACAGATTGTGGGGACGACATGGACATAGAACACATATTGTGGGGACGACATGGACATAGAACACATATTGTGGGGACGACATGGACATAGAACACAGATTGTGGAGATGACATTGACATAGAACACAGATTGTGGGGACGACATGGACATAGAACACAGATTGTGGGGACGACATGGATATAGAACACAGATTGTGGGGATAACATGGAGATAGAACACAGATTGTGGGGATGACATGGACATAGAACACAGATTGTAGAGATGACATGGACATAGAACACATATTGTGGGGATAACATGGACATAGAACACATATTGTGGGGATAACATGGACATAGAACACATATTGTGGGGATAACATGGACATAGAACACAGATTGTGGGGATAACATGGACATAGAACACATATTGTGGGGATGACATGGACATAGAACACAGATTGTGGGGACGACATGGACATAGAACACAGATGTGGGGACGACATGGACATAGAACACAGATTGTGGGGACGACATGGACATAGAACACAGATTGTGGTGGAGATGACATGGACATAGAACACAGATTGTGGGGGATGACATGGATAGAACACAGATTAGAACGACATGGACATAGAACACAGATTGGGGACGACATGGATATAGAACACAGATTGTGGGGATAACATGGAGATAGAACACAGATTGTGGGGATGACATGGACATAGAACACAGATTGTGGAGATGACATGGACATAGAACACAAATTGTGGAGATGACATGGACATAGAACACAGATTGTGGAGATGACATGGACATAGAACACAGATTGTGGGATGACATGGAGATAGAACACAGATTGTGGGGATGACATGGATATAGAACACAGATTGTGGGGATGAATTGGAGATGTTGAGAAAACTGCGAATATTGTCCTCGTGACAGGGGAGAAGACATGGCTTGATGGAAGTTTCTTGAACACGGAGAGAGAGAGGTTTGGTCTAACATCTGGAGTTTAGTTGCTAGATTATTCTCATCGCACACCCAACAACAGATACATTTTAGAGAGAGAGGTTTGGTCTAACATCTGGAGTTTAGTTGCTAGATTATTCTCATCGCACACCCAACAACAGATACATTTTAGAGAGAGAGGTTTGGTCTAACATCTGGAGTTTAGTTGCTAGATTATTCTCATCGCACATCCAACAACAAATACATTTTAGTTCTCAGATCACCTTCTCAGATCACCTCCTCAGATACCTCCTCAGATCACCTCATCAGATCACCTCCTCAGCAAATACCGCAGAATTAAACGACAGAGACATAAGTCCTCCGCTGTTCCAGCTGTAGCTATTCTGAATTAAGAAACACCCCTGCTACAAGTCTCTGGAGTGAGAGCATTCAGTAGGAAATCCTTCCAGACATTTAGACTCAACAGTTAGAAGACTTAAACAACAAAAAACTGGCCTATAACAGCTTTCTACAGAGGACATTAAATTACTATTGTCACATCAATAGACACAGCGGGCTGGGAAGAATAATAATGGAAGGTATGGTTCCTGGGTGACACTTCAGAGGCAGACCAAGAAGAAGGTGGTTTCAAAACACCAAGAAGACATTGAACATGACAACAAAAGAAGTGGGAGATCTGGCTAGAGACAGAGATTCTTTCAGACGGGCTGTGGTGAATGTAATGTTCTATGGGAGATCTGACTAGAGACAGAGATTCTTTCAGATGAGCTTTGGTGAATGTAACGTTCTGTGGGAGATCTGGCTAGAGACAGAGATTCTTTCAGATGAGCTTTGGTGAATGTAACGTTCTGTGGGAGATCTGGCTAGACAGATTCTTTCAGATGGGCTCTGATGAATATAACGTTTTGTGGGAGATCTGACTAGAGACAGAGATTCTTTCAGACGGGCTGTGGTGAATGTAACGTTCCGTGGGAGATCTGACTGGAGACAGAGATTCTTTCAGACAGGCTGTGATGAATGTAACGTTCTGTGGGAGATCTGGCTAGAGACAGAGATTCTTTCAGACGGGCTGTGATGAATGTAACGTTCTGTGGGAGATCTGACTAGAGACAGAGATTCTTTCAGACGGGCTGTGGTGAATGTAACGTTGTGTGGGAGATCTGACTAGAGACAGAGATTCTTTCAGACGGGCTGTGGTGAATGTAATGTTGTGTGGGAGATCTGGCTAGAGACAGAGATTCTGTCACACGGGATGTGGTGAATGTAAAGTTCTGTGGGAGATCTGACAAGAGACAGAGATTCTTTCAGACGGGCTGTGGTGAATGCAACAAAAGTGGTTAAAGGCTGATTTCATGAGCCAATGGTAGAGATGATGGACATGCAGAAGGATGATGCTCTTTAGCTTTTACAGTGATTGTATGTTGAATGTCAATGATTGTATGTTGAATGTCAATGATTGTATGTAGAATGTCAACAATTGTATGTTGAATGTCAATGATTGTATGTTGAATGTCAACAATTGTATGTTGAATGTCAATGATTGTATGTTGTATGTCAATGATTGTATGTTGAATGTCAATAATTGTATGTTGAATGTCAATAATTGAATGGTGAATGTCAATAATTGTATGATGAATGTCCATGATTGTATTTTGAATGTCAATGATTGTATGTTGAATGTCAATGATTGTATGTTGAATGTCAATGATTATATGTTGATTGTCAATGATTGTATGTTGAATGTCAATGATTGTATGTTGAATGTCAATGATTGTATGGTGAATGTCAATGATTATATGCCGAATGTTGATTTTTCAATAAATGTTGCAACATTGTTGGATTGAAACAAAAGTGCTACTTTAAGACAATAACAAACAACTTTGACATACGTCATCACATGATAATGGCTGAAGCTGCATAAAAGTGACAGCTAGAATTTTGCATCACCCTCAACTCTTGAAATGTTAGAAGAGGAATTAATTTATGCAAAGCAGGAGATAAGGCTAAACACATTCCATATGCCATGTCTACGTCATATTCTTGGTATCACCTGGAAGGACAAAGTGACAAACGTGGAGGTCATCACTTCATAGACCTCCCTAACATCTACACGCTGCTCAAGCAAATTTGGTTACATAGGTTACTGCTACAACATCCACAGTCAACTATGACTGGCAGAGGTTACTGCTACAACATTCACAGTTAACTATGACTGGTGGAGGCTACTACTTCAAAATCTAGCCAACTATGACTGGTGGAGGCTACTACTACAAAATCCACAGTCAACTATGACTGGTGGAGGCTACTACTTCAAAATCTAGCCAACTATGACTGGTGGAGGCTACTACTACAAAATCCACAGTCAACTATGACTGGTGGAGGCTACTACTTCAAAATCTAGCCAACTATGACTGGTGGAGGCTACTACTTCAAAATCGAGCCAACTATGATTGGTGGAGGCTACTACTACAAAATCCACAGTCAACTATGACTGGTGGAGGCTACTACTTCAAAATCTAGCCAACTATGACTGGTGGAGGCTACTACTACAAAATCCACAGTCAACTATGACTGGTGGAGGCTACTACTTCAAAATCTAGCCAACTATGACTGGGGGAGGCTACTACTTCAAAATCTAGCCAACTATGACTGGTGGAGGCTACTACTACAAAATCCACAGTCAACTATGATTGGCAGAGGCTACTACTACAAAATCCACAGTCAACTATGACTGTGGAGGCTACTACTTCAAAATCTAGCCAACTATGACTGGTGGAGGCTACTACTTCAAAATCCACAGTCAACTATGATTGGCAGAGGCTACTACTGCAAAATCCAGTCAACTATGACTGGCGGAGGCTACTACTACAAAACACACAGTTAACTATGACTGGCGGAGACTACTACTACAAAATCCACAGTCAACTATGACTGGCGGAGGTTACTACTACAACATCAACAGTCAAATATGACTGACGGAGGTTACTACTACAAAATCCACAGTCAACTATAACTGGCGGAGGCTACTACTACAAAATCTATAGTCAACTATAACTGGAGGAGGCTACTACTACAAAATTCACAGTCAACCATGACTGGCGGAGGCTACTACTACAAAATCTACAGTCAACTATGATTAATGGAGGCTACTACTATAAAATCTATTGTTAACTATGACTGATGGAGACTACTACTACAAAATATACAGTCAACTATGATTGACGGAGGCTACTACTACAAAATCTGCAGTCAACTATGACTGACAGAGGCTACTACTACAAAATCTACAGTCAACTATGACTGACGGAGGCTACTACTACAAAATCTATTGTCAACTATGACTGACGGAGGCTACTACTACAAAATCTACAGTCAACTATGACTGACGGAGGCTACTACTACAAAATCTATAGTCAACTATAACTGGAGGAGGCTACTACTACAAAATTCACAGTCAACCATGACTGGCGGAGGCTACTACTACAAAATCTACAGTCAACTATGATTAATGGAGGCTACTACTATAAAATCTATTGTTAACTATGACTGATGGAGACTACTACTACAAAATATAGTCAACTATGATTGACGGAGGCTACTACTACAAAATCTACAGTCAACTATGACTGACAGAGGCTACTACTACAAAATCTACAGTCAACTATGACTGACGGAGGCTACTACTACAAAATCTATTGCCAACTATGACTGACGGAGGCTACTACTACAAAATCTACAGTCAACTATGACTGACGGAGGCTACTACTACAAAATCTATTGTCAACTATGACTGATGGAGGCTACTACTATAAAATCTATAGTCAACTATGATTGACGGAGGCTACTACTACAAAAACTACAGTCAACTATGACTGACTGAGGCTACTACTACAAAATCTATAGTCAACTGTGACTGGCGGAGGCTACTACTACAAAATCTATAGTCAACTGTGACTGGCGGAGGCTACTACTACAAAATGTATTGTCAACTATGACTGGCGGAGTCTACTACTACAAAATGTATTGTCAACTATGACTGGCGGAGGCTACCACTACAAAATCTTTTGTCAACTATGACTGGCGGAGGCTACTACTACAAAATCTATAGTCAACTATGACTGACGGAGGCTACTACTACAAAATCTATAGTCAACTATGACTAATAGAGGCTACTACTACAAAATCTACAGTCAATTATGACTGATGGAGCCTACTTACTACAAAACTCACAGTCATCTATGACTGACAGAGGCTACTACTACAGTCAACTATGACTGATGGAGGCCACTGCTACAAAATCCACAGTCAACTATGACTGATGGAGGGCTACTGCTACAAAATCCACAGTCAACTATGACTGATGGAGGGCTACTACTACTAAATCCACAGTCAACTATGACTGATGGAGGACTACTGCTACAAAATCCACAGTCATCTATGACTGATGGAGGCTGCAACTGACTATAAGGGGAATTACATTTCTGTTTTCAAATTTGTCTTTTATTTATGTTGTAAATGAAATGTAAACATATCTTTTTAACTTTGTTTTAAAATGTGTTTGTTTTTGTAGGTATGTTTGGGCCTGCCTTGTGTTTAATTGGAGTGACCTTCATGGACTGTACCCAGCAGATAGCAGCCGTGGTGCTCCTGTGTGGTTGTGTGGGTCTGTCTGGTGTTGCCTTTGCTGGTTATCTGGTCAACCATGGAGACATCGCTCCTCAGTTTGCTGGCACTTTGTTTGGAATTACAAACATGGCTGCTACTGTACCTGGCATTGTGGCACCATATGTTGTTGGAGCTATTACTACAAATGTAAGTTTGGCAAAAGGTAGTTATGTTGCAGCACAAATAATAAAAGTAACTATGTTGTAGCACAATTAATGAAAGTAGTTATATTGTAGCACAATTAATGAAAGTAGTTATATTGTAGCACAATTAATGAAAGTAGTTATGTTGTAGCACAAATAATAAAAGTAGTTATATTGTAGCACAAATAATAAAAGTAGTTATATTGTAGCACAAATAATAGAAGTAGTTATATTGTAGCACAAATAATGAAAGAGCTATATTGTAGTACAGATAATAGAAGTAGATATTTTGTAGAACAAATAATGAAAGAGCTATATTGTAGTACAGGTAATAAATAATTGTATTGTAGCACAAATAATAAAAGTAGTTATATTGCTGCACAATTAATGAAAGTAGTTATATTGTGGAACAAATAATAGAAGTAGTTATATTGTAGCACAAATTGCAAAAGTAGTTATATTGTAGCACAAAAAATAATGAAATTATTTATTATTATGACATATATATATATATGAAAATATATCAAATTATATTATTATATTATGAAAATTAAAACTAAAAGAAAATAATGATGCGCCTAGTAGCCTAGTTGGGAAAACTGGGCTACCAACGTTCGGACATTTTGTGTTCAATGCTCGCTGGAAGCAGTATGAGTTGTACTCATGGTTGGAAAAAAATACCCCAGCGGTCAACCCAGCCACTGGCAGGATGGGTACCAGGGTATTACTCTGGAAGGTGAGGAATGCCACCTCACATCATGAGTTTCGATGCTTCAAGTAACACTATCCAGAAGTCTCCGAACACTTTTGGATAGGCGGCCGAGCTCAAATGGGTGAAAACTCGCATGCTAAGACGCCTATTCAAGTCTCGTACTTTACCTTTACCTTTACAAATATTAAAAGTAGTTCTTTTGTAGCATAAATAAAAATAAATGGTCCTATTGTAGGAGAAACAATAAAAGTAGTTATATTGTAGCACAAATAGTCATTTTGAAAAGAAAATAAATCTCGCAGATTGATAGTTAAAAAAAATGAAAAAATCAAAATCACAAATTGGTTCTTGTTTCCACTGAAATGTTCTTCTGTTTTGTCCAGAAAACTCGAGAGGAGTGGCAGATTGCGTTCTTCATTGCAGCAGCAATTTACGTGTTTGGAGGCTTGATTTATGTCGTGTTTGCAAAGACAACGGTCCAGAAATGGGCACAGATAAAACCAGACTTTGGAAAGGGACTTGAAGCCTCAGAGTCTGCCAACATGATTTACAAGAAGTCTGCCTTCGATGAGAATAAAGTCTGATAGATATTCGTTGTTGTCTTTCGCAGAGTTTCATCTGTGGATCATCTTAGAGTCTCTCAGAATATCTCTCAGAATATCTCTCAGAATATCTCTCAGAATATCTCTCAGAATATCTCTCAGAATATCTCTCAGAATATCATTTTTACCAGATTTTCAAAACTGAAATGAAGTCTAAAAGGGAAATGTCTAGATAATTGGCTTGGCTTATGAGAAGTAAAACAAAAAATAGTGAAGTTTTGCACAAATTAAACTCGGCTTTTGGTTTCCTTTTATTTTATTCATAAATGGGCAGATAATAACTAAATGTGTGAATGATCTTTATGATTATCAATATAAGATTTTACAAATTTGAGCAGTTGCAGAAATTGGGGGCTAATTTCAGTCAGTAATATGATGTTCAGTCCCTAAATAAATTTGATTAACTCAAGTTATATAACTAGCAATGTTCAAGAAGTTACACTTATCTCCCCTCAGGCAACACATAACAGTACAAGTAATGAATGAGAGGGTTTATTATAAACAATACAAGAAAATATACATTCCTAGCAGCATCATCATCATGTGCCATTCCGGTTGGTATAGGCGGTCATGTCCTTCCACAATCTTCTATCCACAGTACATCATATCAATTCTGTTGTTGACAGTATTCCATGCCATGACACCAACCTTTCTAGTATCTTCTCTCTTTGTCATCTGCAATCTCTCTTTCCCTGTATTTTGTCAGTTGTAACCAAGTATTCCAACTTTCCTCTTCTCATGATGTGGAAAATGTTGATTGTTTTTCTCTGATGTTTCTTGGTAGCTCCCTTTTTGTGTTGGCCTCTTTGAGAATTTCCTTATTGGTTTTTTTTTTTTAGCTGTCCAGGGAACTCTCAACATTCTTCTGAGAAATTTTAGATATTGTTTCATTGCCTACTGTCCATGATTCACTTCCATAGGTCAGAATTGGCTTTCTATAGCACCGATGAACTATCTTTCTCACTTCTATTGACCTTGAATTGTTGCACAAGATGTTTTTCATTTTCAGAAATGCTATTTTGGCCTGAGATATTCTGCTTTTTATTTTTGTGGTGCGTCTCCCATCTGATGTTATTGTGCCCAAGTATTTCAAGCATTGAACTTGTTTCAGATTTGTCCTGTTTATTTTTATGCTGCATGATGGTGATGATCCTAGCAATAGTTGATGTTCAAAAGCAATTTGAACAAAGACTTAGACCAAACTGTGTTCCACTGTCCCTGCCATCATAGGGGATCCACAAAGATTTGAAAAATGTTATGATATTTTGCAGCTCAATGGACAGAGAGAATTAATGAATTAAAGCGCAAAAGAAAATAATTCCTAGGGGTCCGTGATTACAAAATGTATTTAACTGGGGGTCTGTAGTAAAGGACAGTTTGAGAACTGCTGGCTTAAACGATATAATGATTCCAGCTAATGGCATATGCCGTCTTCTAATATCTGCCAATAAAATAGACCATCTACCAATTTCTGCCATTAATATAGACCATCTACTAATTTCTGCCAATAATATAGACCATCTACTAATATCTGCCAATAATATAGACCATCTACTAATATCTGCCAATAATATAGACCATCTACTAATTTCTGCCAATAATATAGACCATCTACTAATATCTGCCAATAATATAGACCATCTACTAATTTCTGCCAATAATATAGACCATCTACTAATATCTGCCAATAATATAGACCATCTACTAATATCTGCCAATAATATAGACCATCTACTAATTTCTGCCAATAATATAGACCATCTACTAATTTCTGCCAATAATATAGACCATCTACTAATTTCTGCCAATAATATAGACCATCTACTAATTTCTGCCAATAATATAGACCATCTACTAATATCTGCCAATAATATAGACCATCTACTAATTTCTGCCAATAATATAGACCATCTACTAATTTCTGCCAATAATATAGACCATCTACTAATATCTGCCAATAATATAGACCATCTACTAATTTCTGCCAATAATATAGACCATCTACTAATTTCTGCCAATAATATAGACCATCTACTAATTTCTGCCAATAATATAGACCATCTACTAATTTCTGCCAATAATATAGACCATCTACTAATTTCTGCCAATAATATAGACCATCTACTAATATCTGCCAATAATATAGACCATCTACTAATTTCTGCCAATAATATAGACCATCTACTAATATCTGCCAATAATATAGACCATCTACTAATATCTGCCAATAATATAGACCATCTACTAATTTCTGCCAATAATATAGACCATCTACTAATTTCTGCCAATAATATAGACCATCTACTAATTTCTGCCAATAATATAGACCATCTACTAATTTCTGCCAATAATATAGACCATCTACTAATATCTGCCAATAATATAGACCATCTACTAATTTCTGCCAATAATATAGACCATCTACTAATTTCTGCCAATAATATAGACCATCTACTAATATCTGCCAATAATATAGACCATCTACTAATTTCTGCCAATAATATAGACCATCTACTAATTTCTGCCAATAATATAGACCATCTACTAATTTCTGCCAATAATATAGACCATCTACTAATTTCTGCCAATAATATAGACCATCCACTAATTAATTCTTGCCAATAATGTAAACCATCTACTAATTCCAACCTCTCTGGCTGAGAATTGCCAAATTCACAAGTTTAATAACCTACATGAACATTCTGGTAGTGCTTTTTTCTACAAAATTACTCTCAAAGTTCTGGTAGTGACAAATTTTACGGCATCTAACATCCCACAATTCTGTGCCCAGTAATTCATTTTTCTTTGTTTTTATTTACTGTTGATCTTACTTGCAATTTTCTTTGTGCGGGTTTGTGTGCATGCGTGCTTGCTTGCTCAAGATATGGATTTTAGAAGTATAAATGTATTCTTTTTTAAGGATTTCAGAAAAATAAATGTATTCTTTTTTAAGTATTGTTGATTTTTTAATTGTGAACTTGTCGCCATATTGGACATTGTAATCTATTGATTTGCATCAAAGTACAGCCTTACACAACGTTTAGCTGAAATAATTCTGGCTAAGCTCTTACTGTGGTAAACAGTTTGACCTGTTTATCACTTGTTAGATAAGGGATGGCTAATCTCTTACTGTGGTAAACAGTTTGATCAGCTTATCACTTGTTAGATAAGGGATGGCTAATCTCTTACTGTGGTGAACAGTTTGACCAGCTTATCACTTGGTAGATAAGGAATAGCTAATCTCTTACTGTGGTAAACAGTTTGATCAGCTTATCACTTGGTAGATAAGGGATGGCTAATCTCTTACTGTGGTAAACAGTTTGACCAGCTTATCACTTGGTAGATAAGGAATAGCTAATCTCTTACTGTGGTAAACAGTTTGATCAGCTTATCACTTGGTAGATAAGGAATAGCTAATCTCTTACTGTGGTGTACAGCATCACTTAGTGTATGAGGGGAAAGTCACACATAAAAATACACCAACGTACACATTCTATTTGCTGGGCCATGCCCATATAAAAGTGTGTGTGTGCACGATCAAAGGAGCAACAAAACTAGACCTATAACAAAATGTAAATATTGCTCACCCACCAAGGCTACAATGCATAAAAAAAGGCAAAAAATATTTGCTAGACATCATCTCTTACCACAAAACACAGAATGAATGAAGGAAACACCACATGAAACATCTGAGAGTGTATTGACAAGTTCTGTGTCATCAAATCACTGTCTAGTGGGACTGTACCCTATCATTGTATTCCCTGTCACATGCTCTTAAGCTGCAGACTTTTCTCATGTTGCCAGATTTCACCAGAGGCCTCAGTGAGTGTTCTATTTTTTAATTTGATCTGCTACATTTTGTTCATTGTTTATCGTGTCAATGTTCTAATTTTGATGTTAAAACCCGGTGACTACTAACTACATTCAACTGAGCTGTTTACTATATTTGTACAATTTATTTACATATTTATTAATTCAACGACTGAAAGTGTTTTTTTAAAAAAAAACACATTCACTACCTAGGGGTGATGCCGTAGCATTTTTTTCTGAATTTGTTTAAAAAAACAAGACGGTCCCTGGTAGTCCTACGAGCTAAAGCAGAAACTAAAATACGTGAAACAAAATAAAATGACTGTTGTCTTTGAGCAAGCAGGACATTATTAAATATGTAACTAATTATGTTCATTTTTCTGTCTTCTCAAAATTATATTTACCATGTGCTTCAATAAGGGAGCCGCGATAGCTCAGTGGTTAGTGAACTGGACTACAAAGGATAAAGAGTAGGGTTCAATCCCAACCAACGGCTTCCGAGTTCACCCAGCCTTAAATGGGTACCGGATTTTTTTCTGGGAAAGTAAAGCAGCACGGGCGCAATACCGACCACATTACCCCAAAAATCATGTGCTGAAGGTCTGTAAAATATAGGGTCACTAACACCATATTTCCCTATACGCCACTTGGCGTGACGGGGGTACTTTACTTTACTTTTTATGTGCTTCAATAAGTCTAAATCCGCTGTGTACATATATTATTAATTCAAGGTTAATGTTGCTTTTTATTTTCATTTTGTTGTTCTTCATTTTATTCCTAGTATTACATTGCTCATCACAAATGTCTACCATAAGTGGTGAGACTAAATACCAGTCCTGGACTAATACACACACAAATCACCAGAAAGCCAATGATGGAATCCTCAAGACGACCACTAACTGTACACTTTGTACCATAAGTGGTGAGACTAAATACCAGTCCTGGACTAATACACACACAAATCACCAGAAAGCCAATGATGGAATCCTCAAGACGACCACTAACTGTACACTTTGATCCGTGACAGGAACTTTGATGTCAGAACCTGAGATTCTGTACATGTTAGTGAGGTACAACTACTGATGGACCTGACATTCTGTACATGTTAGTAAGGTACAACTACTGATGGACCTGACATCCTGTACATGTTAGTGAGGTACAACTACTGATGGACCTGACATTCTGTACATGCTAGTGAGGTACAACTACTGATGGACCTGACATTCTGTACATGTTAGTAAGGTACAACTACTGATGGACCTGACATTCTGTACATGTTAGTGAGGTACAACTCCTGATGGACCTGACATTCTGTACATGTTAGTAAGGTACAACTACTGATGGACCTGACATTCTGTACATGTTAGTGAGGTACAACTACTGATGGACCTGACATTCTGTACATGCTAGTGAGGTACAACTACTGATGGACCTGACATTCTGTACATGCTAGTGAGGTACAACTACTGATGGACCTGACATTCTGTACATGCTAGTGAGATACAACTACTGATGGACCTGACATTCTGTACATGCTGGTGAGGTACAACTACTGATGGACCTGACATTCTGTACCTGCTAGTGAGGTACAACTACTGATGGACCTTTACATTCTGTACATGCTGGTGAGGTACAACCACCAATGGACCTACCATTCTGTACATGCTGGTGAGGTATAGCCACTGATGGACCTGACATCCTGTACCTGCTAGTGAAGTACAACTACTGATGGACCTGACATTCTGTACATGCTGGTGAGGTACAACCACCAATGGACCTACCATTCTGTACATGCTGGTGAGGTATAACCACTGATGGACCTGACATCCTGTACCTGCTAGTGAGGTACAACTACTGATGGACCTGACATCCTGTACATGCTAGAAAGGTACAACCACTGATGGACCTGACATCCTGTACATGCTAGTGAGGTACAACCACTGATGGACCTGACATTCTGTACATGCTAGTGAGGTACAACCACTGATGGACCTGACATTCTGTACATGTTAGTGAGGTACAACTACTGATGGACCTGACATCCTGTACATGCTAGTGAGGTACAACCACTGATGGACCTGACATCCTGTACATGTTAGTGAGGTACAACTACTGATTGACCTGACATCCTGTACATGCTAGTGAGGTACAACCACTGATTGACCTGACATCCTGTACATGCTAGTGAGGTACAACCACTGATTGACCTGACATCCTGTACATGCTAGTGAGGTACAACCACTGATAGACCTGACATCCTGTACATGTTAGTGAGGTACAACCACTGATGGACCTGACATCCTGTACATGCTAGTGAGGTACAACCACTGATGGACCTGACATCCTGTACATGCTAGTGAGGTACAACTACAGATGGACCTGACATTCTGTACATGCTAGTGAGGTACAACCACTGATAGACCTGACATCCTGTACATGTTAGTGAGGTACAACCACTGATGGACCTGACATCCTGTACATGCTAGTGAGGTACAACCACTGATTGACCTGACATCCTGTACATGCTAGTGAAGTACAACTACTGATTGACCTGACATCCTGTACATGCTAGTAAGGTACAACCACTGATTGACCTGACATCCTGTACATGCTAGTGAAGTACAACCACTGATTGACCTGACATCCTGTACATGCTAGTAAGGTACAACCACTGATTGACCTGACATCCTGTACATACTAGTGAAGTACAACTACTGATTGACCTGACATCCTGTACATGCTAGTGAAGTACAACTACAGATGGACCTGACATCCTGTACATGCTAGTGAGGTACAACCACTGATTGACCTGACATCCTGTACATGCTAGTGAAGTACAACTACTGATTGACCTGACATCCTGTACATGCTAGTGAAGTACAACTACTGATTGACCTGACATCCTGTACATGCTAGTGAAGTACAACTACTGATTGACCTGACATCCTGTACATGCTAGTGAAGTACAACTACTGATTGACCTGACATCCTGTACATGCTAGTGAAGTACAACCACTGATTGACCTGACATCCTGTACATGCTAGTGAAGTACAACTACTGATTGACCTGACATCCTGTACATGCTAGTGAGGTACAACTACTGATTGACCTGACATCTTGTACATGCTAGTGAGGTACAACCACTGATTGACCTGACATCCTGTACATGCTAGTGAGGTACAACCACTGATTGACCTGACATCCTGTACATGCTAGTGAGGTACAACCACTGATTGACCTGACATCCTGTACATGCTAGTGAGGTACAACCACTGATTGACCTGACATCCTGTACATGCTAGTGAGGTACAACCACCGAAACCTCCACCAAGTGCTTGTGATAGAGGCTGTGATTACACTGAGCTAGATTCCAGTATCACCAGTCTAAAGGACTCATCCAACAATATAAAGTCTCAATATGTAAACTGTAGCATATACTGATTTTGCTACAAATGTAATCAAGAATTAGGTGAAAACTTCTAACTGTGGAATTGACATCTGTCATCTGTGTTATTATAACGTGTTGTTGTTTTATGAGTTCATTTTCTAATGTTTTTAACGTGAGGCAGTATATATCTATTTAATGATTTGTCACAATATTTGTCATTATATGTCATTTTGTAAGTTTTTTTTTTAAACATTTCATAGATTTACCTTCAAAATTTTCTGTTACAGAAAAATAAAAATAAAAATTCAGGTTTCTGAGAAAAATGAAAGGCTTTTAAAAAATTAATAATCTCTTCCACACTGAAAAGGTAAAATTGAATATTGATCAAATGATGAAAATGAAATATCTAAATATTGATCAAATGATGAAAATGAAATATCTAAATATTGATCAAATGATGAAAATGAAATATCTAAATATTGATCAAATGATGAAAATGAAATGTCTAAATATTGATCAAATGATGAAAATGAAATGTCTAAATATTGATCAAATGATGAAAATGAAATATCTAAATATTGATCAAATGATGAAAATGAAATGTCTAAATATTGATCAAATGATGAAAATGAAATATCTAAATATTGATCAAATGATGAAAATGAAATATCTAAATATTGATCAAATGATGAAAATGAAATATCTAAATATTGAACAATTGATGAAAATGAAATATGTAACAAATATATGTGATCATTAAAGTAATGAGTTGAATTGCTGAATCATGTTGTGATTAGTTTTGTAGAGTTTGGATGATATGTCATGATTCATGTCATATGTCAACAATGTTATTTGACATTAGTCATTTTCTGTTTTGATCTGGATCTTCAACTTCCCAGAGAGCAGCTAGAGGTCACAGCTAGAGGTCACAGCTGGAGGTCACAGCTGGAGGTCACAGCTAGAGGTCACAGCTGGAGGTCACAGCTGGAGGTCACAGCTAGAGGTCACAGCTGGAGGTCACAGCTAGGGGCTTATAGTGTTTTTTGCCACACAGTTCTATACTTGATGAGATATTTGATCTTAACTAATTAGTCTATGCCTCCCAACTTTGCTTCTCTTATAAGTGTTCTTTTCAGTGTCTCCCTAGGTATTCATCTTTTTTCTGTATCCTGATGTTTCCCATAGAAGAGCCTGTTTTGGAATTCTTTTATTGTCTCTTCTCATCACATGTCTGACATATGTCCATCTTCTTTTCCTAATTGTAGATGAGATCGTTGGTTGCATGACCATTTCTCTTATTTCTATATTAGTCTTGAATTCATTCCATTGTAGATGAGATCGTTGGTTACATGACCATTTCTCTTATCTCTATATTAGTCTTGAATTCATTCCATTGTAGATGAGATCATTGGTTGCATGACCATATCTCTTATTTCTATATTAGTCTTGAATTCATTCCATTGTAGATGAGATCGTTGGTTACATGACCATTTCTCTTATCTCTATATTAGTCTTGAATTCATTCCATTGTAGATGAGATCGTTGGTTGCGTGGCCATTTCTCTTATCTCTATATTAGTCTTGAATTCATAACATTGTAGATGAGATCGTTGGTTGCATGACCATTTCTCTTATTTCTATATTAGTCTTGAATTCATTCCATTGTAGATGAGATCGCTGGTTGCATGGCCATTTCTCTTATCTCTATATTAGTCTTGAATTCATAACATTGTAGATGAGATCCTTGGTTGCATGACTATTTCTCTTATCTCTATATTAGTCTTGAATTCATTCCATTGTAGATGAGATCATTGGTTGCATGACCATATCTCTTATCTCTATATTAGTCTTGAATTCATTCCATTGTAGATAAGATGGTTGCATGACCATATCTCTTATCTCTATATTAGTGTTGAATTCATTCCATTGTACACAGTGAATTTTTCTTATGCATTTATCATCAAAAGCATTTAGTTTTCTCTCAATTTCTTTTGTTGTTTTCCAGCTTTCACATACATAGGTAAGGGTTGATAATACGTTTGAGTTGAATATTCTAAGTTAAGTTTTCTTGCTTAGTATTTTTTATTTCCATATTTTGTCCAGGTTTATAAAATGTGTTGCTGCTGCTTATGCTATCCTGCTCTGATCCTTTCTTTGTTCCATCTTCTTGATCTATATTACTACCAAGATAAATATAGTGGTCTACTCTTTCTTTGTTTCACCTTGATCTATATTACTACCAAGATATATCTAGTGGTCTACTCTTTCTTTGTTTCATCTTCTTGATCTATATTACTACCAAGATATATCTAGTGGTCTACTCTTTCTTTGTTTCACCTTCTTGATCTATATTACTACCAAGATATATCTAGTGATCTACTCTTTCTTTGTTTCACCTTCTTGATCTATATTACTACCAAGATATATCTAGTGGTCTACTCTTTCTTTGTTTCATCTTCTTGATCTATATTACTACCAAGATATATCTAGTGGTCTACTCTTTCTTTGTTTCATCTTCTTGATCTATATTACTACCAAGATATATCTAGTGGTCTACTCTTTCTTTGTTTCATCTTCTTGATCTATATTACTACCAAGATATATCTAGTGGTCTACTCTTTCTTTGTTTCATCTTCTTGATCTATATTACTACCAAGATATATCTAGTGGTCTACTCTTTCTTTGTTCCATCTTCTTGATCTATATTACTACCAAGATATATCTAGTGGTCTACTCTTTCTTTGTTTCACCTTCTAGATCTATATTACTACCAAGATATATCTAGTGGTCTACTCTTTCTTTGTTTCACCTTGATCTATATTACTACCAAGATATATCTAGTGGTCTACTCTTTCTTTGTTTCATCTTCTTGATCTATATTACTACCAAGATATATCTAGTGGTCTACTCTTTCTTTGTTTCACCTTCTAGATCTATATTACTACCAAGATATATCTAGTGGTCTACTCTTTCTTTGTTTCACCTTCTAGATCTATATTACTACCAAGATATATCTAGTGGTCTACTCTTTCTTTGTTTCACCTTCTTGATCTATATTACTACCAAGATATATCTAGTGGTCTACTCTTTCTTTGTTTCACCTTCTAGATCTATATTACTACCAAGATATATATAGTGGTCTACTCTTTCTTTGTTTCACCTTCTTGATCTATATTACTACCAAGATATATATAGTGGTCTACTCTTTCTTTGTTTCACCTTCTTGATCTATATTACTACCAAGATATATCTAGTGGTCTACTCTTTCTTTGTTTCACCTTCTAGATCTATATTACTACCAAGATATATCTAGTGGTCTACTCTTTCTTTGTTTCACCTTCTTGATCTATATTACTACCAAGATATATATAGTGGGTCTACTCTTTCTTTGTTTCACCTTCTTGATCTATATTACTACCAAGATATATCTAGTGGTCTACTCTTTCTTTGTTTCACCTTGATCTATATTACTACCAAGATATATATAGTGGTCTACTCTTTCTTTGTTTCACCTTGATCTATATTACTACCAAGATATATATAGTGGTCTACTCTTTCTTTGTTTCACCTTGATCTATATTACTACCAAGATATATCTAGTGGTCTACACTTTCTTTGTTTCACCTTCTTGATCTATATTACTACCAAGATATATCTAGTGATCTACTCCTCCCAGTGCCTAGCCATTGAGATATATCTAGTGGTCTACTCCTCCCAGTGCCTAGCCATTGAGATATATCTAGTGGTCTACTCCTCCCAGTGCCTAGCCATTGAGATATATCTAGTGGTCTACTCCTCCCAGTGCCTAGCCATTGAGATATATCTAGTGGTCTACTCCTCCCAATGCCTAGCCATTGAGATATATCTAGTGGTCTACTCCTCCCAGTGCCTAGCCATTGAGATATATCTAGTGGTCTACTCCTCCCAGTGCCTAGCCATTGAGATATATATTGCCCTCTGAGGTATTGTTATTTTGTTTGCTATTCATCGTCATCAAGTACCGGGCCTGCTGGCGTAGGTGATCATGTCTCTCCACAACTTTCGATCTCGACAGTTATTTATCACTTCTGTTGTTGACCTTCTGCCAAGCCATTCTCTTAAACTGTCTGGTATCTTTTCTCTTTGCTTCCCTCTATCTCTTCATCCCTCAATTTTCCCAGTTGTTACAATATATTCCAGCTGTTCCCTTATCATTACATGGCCAAAAAATGATGATTGTTTCTTCCTAATATTGGAAGTTAGCTCTCTTCTTGCTTTGGCCTCTTTCGTAATGTTTTCATTACTCTTTCTAGCTGTCCATGGTATTCTCAACATTCTTCTGTAAAACCACATTTCTACAGACTCCAGTGATTTTCTTGCCTGTTGTCCTATTGTCCGTGATTCACATCCATATGTTAAGACTGGCTCTAATTAACATTTAAGAACTCTTTTTCTTGTTTCTATTGTCAAAAATTAATCGCATAATATCTTCCTCATTTTTTGGAAAGCTACTTTTGCCTGAGCTATTCTGCATCTCACCTCTTTTGTACATCTTCCGTCTGAGGTTAACAAAGTTCTCAAATATTTAATTTCATTTACCTGTTTTAATATTGTTCCAGTTGTCTTTATTTTTCATTGTGTGTGCTATTAGTTAATTTTATTGATTGATTATAATGAAGATAATAAGATCACAGCATTCTTGGCAAACCAAAAGGTGCTTACTACCTAGTCATATCAGACAATGAAAGACATTTGTGTGTGCTGGTTGTGCATACACTCCATACTTGATTTGATGATTTATTTCACTTGTTCCATGTTCAGCCTTAGATTCATCCAACCCTCCAATGGGAGGCTGATAGACTTATCAGTTCCTGTTGTATCCTCCAATAAGTTTACAGCCAATGTCTTTGGCACATCTGCCTCTTCCTTGATATTTGTGCCAGCCACCATTGGTGCCTTTCATGCCGACACATCTACTCTCTATTGTCACAAGATCTCACATAACCACGGCAGTCATTTCATTCAGGTCCCCAATTATAATGCAGCTGTGTATACCAGCCACTTACATCACTGCCATCCACCACTTACATCACTGCCACAGAGCACTCACATCACAACCCACCATCACTTACATCAAAACACTCCACCACTTACATCACTGCCATCCACCACTTACATCACTGCCATCCACTACTTACATCACTGCCATCCACCACTTACATCACAACACTCCACCACTTACATCACTGCCATCCAACACTGACATCACTGCCATCCAGCACTGACATCACAACACTCCACCACTTATATCACTGCCACAGAGCACTCAAATCACAACCCACCATCACTTACATCAAAACACTCCACTACTTACATCACAACCCTCCACCACTTACATCACTGCCACAGAGCACTCACATCACAACCCACCATCACTTACATCAAAACACTCCACCACTTACATCACAACCCTCCACCACTTACAACACATTCCTTCACCACTTACATCACAACCCTCCACCACTTACATCACATCCCTCCACCACATGCATCACAACCCTCCATCACTTACATCACAACCCTCCACCACATACATCACAACCCTCCCATACTTACATCACAACCCTCCATCACTTACATCATAACCCTCCACCACTTACATCACAACCCTCCACCACTTACATCACAACCCTTCACCACTTACATCACAACCCTCAATCACTATCGTCACAACCCTCCCACACTTACATCATAACCCTCAATCACTATCGTCACAACCCTCCCACACTTACATCACAACCCTCAATCACTATCGTCACAACCCTCCCACACTTTCATCACAACCCTCCACCACTACATCACAACCCTCCACCACTTACATCACAACCCTCCACCACTTACATCACAACCCTTCACCACTTACATCACAACCCTCCCACACTTATATCACAACCCTCAACCACATACATCACAACCCTCCATCACAACACTCCACAACTTACATAACATTCCTTCACCACTTACATCACAACCCTCCATCACTTACATTGCAGCCATCCAGCACCTACATCACAACCCTCCATCACATCACTCCACCACTTACATCACAACCCTCCATCACTTACATCACATCACTCCACCACCTACATAACATTCCTCCACCACTTACATCACAACCCTCCATCACTTACAATCACAACCCTCCACCACAACACTCCACCACTTACATCACATCCCTCCACCACTTACATCACAACAATCCACAACGTACATTACAACCCTCCATCACAACACTCCACCACTTACATCACAACACTCCACCACCTACATCACAACCCTCCCACATTTACATCACAACCCTCCACCACAACACTCCACAACTTACATCACATTCCTTCACCACTTACATCACAACCCTCCATCACTTACATTGCAGCCATCCAGCACCTACATCACAACCCTCCATCACATCACTCCACCACTTACATAACAACCCTCCATCACTTACATCACATCACTCCACCACTTACATCACAACCCTCCATCACATTCCTCCACCACTTACACCACAACCCTCCATCACTTACATCACAACCCTCCACCACAACACTCCACCACTTACATCACATCCCTCCACCATTTACATCACAACCCTCCACCGCAACACTCCACCACTTACATCACATCCCTCCACCACTTACATCACATCCCTCCACCACTTACATCACAACAATCCACAACTTACATCACAACCCTCCACCACTTACATCACAACACTACACCAATTACATCACAACCCTCCACCACTTACATCACAACAATCCACAACTTACATCACAACCCTCCACCACTTACATCACAACCCTACACCAATTACATCACAACCCTCCACCACTTACATCACAACACTCCACCACCTACATCACAACCCTCCACCACTTATATCACATCCCTTCACCACTTACATAACAACACTCCACCATTTACATCACAACCCTCCACCACTTACATAACAACCCTCCATCACAACACTCCACCACTTACATCACATCCCTCCACCACTTACATCACATCCTTCCACCACTTACATCACAATAATCCACAACTTACATCACAACCCTCCATCACAACACTCCACCACTTACATCACAACCCTACACCAATTACATCACAACACTCCACCACCTACATCACAACCCTCCACCACTTACATCACATTCCTTCACCACTTACATAACAACACTCCACCATTTACATCACAACCCTCCACCACTTACATAACATCCCTCCACCACTTCCATTGCAACCATCCAGCACCTACACCACAACCCTCCACCACTTACATCACATCCCTCCACCACTTACATCACATCCTTCCACCACTTACATCACAATAATCCACAACTTACATCACAACCCTCCATCACAACACTCCACCACTTACATCACAACCCTACACCAATTACATCACAACACTCCACCACCTACATCACAACCCTCCACCACTTACATCACATCCCTTCACCACTTACATCACAACCCTCCACCACTTACATTGCAACCATCCAGCACCTATATCATTCTCCATTCTCATACTTGATTGTAATCTTATCTATTTAGAAATCATTTTGTCAGAGACTTTTGAACATTAATAATGTTTTTCCTGGTCAGAAGTAGTGGTTTTAGTTACAAAATAAGTTGCCCGGCATCTTGGCTGTTGGGAAACATTCGTTCTGTGTTTACCCAGTGATTACTTGTCTTCACTGTTAGCTTTATACAGGTTGTTAAGTGTAGGTGTTATGTGTTGGGGTTTATATCAAGCTTTGGTTATATGAAGCTTTGGTTAATATCAAACGTTGGTTTATATCAAGATTTGGTTTGTATCAAGCTTTGATTTATATCCAGCTCTGGTTTACATCAAGCTGTGGTTTATATCCAGCTCTGGTTTATATCAAGATTTGGTTTGTATCAAGCTTTAGTTTATATCCAGCTTTGGTTTATATCAAGCTCTGGTTAATATAAAACTTTGGTTTATATCAAGATTTGGTTTGTATCAAGCTTTAGTTTATATATGTTTTGATTTATATCAAGCTCTGGTTTATATATGTTTTGGTTTATATCAAGCTCTGGTTTATGTCAAGATTTGGTTTGTATCAAGCATTAGTTTATATCCAGCTTTGGTTTATATCAAGCTCTGGTTTATATCCAGCTGTGGTTTATATGTTTTGGTTTATATCAAGCTCTGGTTTATATATGTTTTGGTTTATATCAAGCTCTGGTTTATATATGTTTTGGTTTATATCAAGCTTTGGTTTATATATGTTTTTGTTTATATCAAGCTCTGGTTTATGTGAGGCTTTGGTTTATATCAAGCTCTGGTTTATATCCAACTTTGGTTTATATCAAGCTTTGGTTTATATCAATCTTTGGTTTATATAAAGCTATGGTTTATATGAAGCTTTTGTTTATATCAACATGTGGTTTATATCAAGCTCTGGTTTATATCAAACATTAGTTTATATCAAGTTTTAGTTTATATCAAGCTTTAGTTTATATCAACATGTGGTTTATATCAAGCTTTGGTTTACATCAAGCTTTGGATTATATCAAGCTTTGGTTTACATCAAGCTTTGGTTTATATCAAGCTTTGGTTTACATCAAGCTTTGGTTTCTATCAAGCTTTGGTTTATATCAACATGTGGTTTATATCAAGCTTTGGTTTATATCAAACTTTAGTTTATATCAAGTTTTAGTTTATATCAAGCTTTAGTTTATATCAAACTTTAGTTTATATCAAGTTTTAGTTTATATCAAGTTTTAGTTTATATCAAGTTTTAGTTTATATCAAGTTTTAGTTTATATCAAGCTTTAGTTTATATCAAGTTTTAGTTTATATCAAGTTTTAGTTTATATCAAGTTTTAGTTTATATCAAGTTTTAGTTTATATCAAACTTTAGTTTATATCAAACTTTAGTTTATATCAAACTTTAGTTTATATCAAGTTTTAGTTTATATCAAGCTTTAGTTTATATCAAACTTTAGTTTATATCAAGTTTTAGTTTATATCAAACTTTAGTTTATATCAAGCTTAAGTTTATATCAAGCTTTGGTTTATATCAAGCCCTAGTTTATATTAAGCCCTAGTTTATATCAAGCTCTAGTTTATATTAAGCCCTAGTTTATATCAAGCTCTAGTTTATATCAAGCCCTAGTTTATATCAATTCCTAGTTTATATCAATTTATAGTTTATATCATGCTTTGGTTTATATCAAGCTCTAGTTTATATCAAGCTTTGGTTTATATCAAGCTCTAGTTTATATCAAGCTTTGGTTTGTATCAAGCTCTAGTTTATATCAAGCTTTGGTTTGTATCAAGCTCTAGTTTATATCAAGCTCTAGTTTATATCAAGCTCTAGTTTATATCAAGCTTTGGTTTGTATCAAGCTCTAGTTTATATCAAGCTCTAGTTTATATCAAGCTCTAGTTTATATCAAGCTCTAGTTTATATCAAGCTTTGGTTTATATCAAGCTTTGGTTGCTGAGTTTTTTGGGCCCAGCACATCCGTCATCAGTGTTTCATTTTTGGGTAGAGGATTGGCTTCCTTCTGATCAATTTGGCCGGATTGGTTGGTTTGTTTTCTGGCACACCGCGGGGAGGTGGTGTAAGATCTTAATCAGCTATGACTTGCTGATCTTGACATAAGCCATCAGCTATGACTTGCTGATCTTGACATAAGCCATCAGCTATGACTTGCTGATCTTGACATGAGTCATCAGCTATGACTTGCTGATCTTGACATAAGCCATCAGCTATGACTTGCTGATCTTGACATAAGCCATCAGCTATGACTTGCTGATCTTGACATAAGTCATCAGCTATGACTTGCTGATCTTGACATAAGTCATCAGCTATGACTTGCTGATCTTGACATAAGCCATCAGCTATGACTTGCTGATCTTGACATAAGCCATCAGCTATGACTTGCTGATCTTGACATAAGTCATCAGCTATGACTTGTTGATCTTGACATAAGTCATCAGCTATGACTTGCTGATCTTGACATAAGTCATCAGCTATGACTTGCTGATCTTGACATAAGTCATCAGCTATGACTTGCTGATCTTGACATAAGTCATCAGCTATGACTTGCTGATCTTGACATAAGTCATCAGCTATGACTTGCTGATCTTGACATAAGTCATCAGCTATGACTTGCTGATCTTGACATAAGCCATCAGCTATGACTTGCTGATCTTGACATAAGTCATCAGCTATGACTTGTTGATCTTGACATAAGTCATCAGCTATGACTTGTTGATCTCTTTCAGCTAAAGTACTGTCTTAAATGTTGAGAAGTAGATATTCTGAAGAAAAATATTAAATGTAGACAAAAAAGAAAAGTAGACAATTGAAAGAAGCAGACAAGAATATGGCAGTTTGTTAATTGTCTCTGACAAGGCTATGTAGCCAAATGTTTATATTTTTTGCAATAATCTTTTTAGATTGTTGCATAAAAATTGTATTTGTTTTGTTGATGTTTTGCTGCTTGATGTTATATAGATCATAATTTAGTTCTCATAGTTCATGGACATCAGGGAGTCTTGATTTTCTTAAGGTCCATAAGTGAAATGTGAGGCATTCTCTTATGAACTGAAAAAGATTATATTTGCGATGATACTCTCTCTACTCTCATCACTCTCTATCTATCCCTATTCTCACTTTACTCTCATCCCTTTCTCTACTCTCATCACTCTCACCCCTCTCTGTCTATCCCTGCACTCTCTCTACTCTCATCACTCTCACCCCTCTCTATATATACCTATTCTCTCTCTACTCGCATTCCTCTCTCTACTCTCATCCCTCTCTCTACTCTCAGCAATCTCACCCCTCTCTGTCTATCCCTGCACTCTCTCTACTCTCATCACTCTCACCCCTCTCTGTCTATCCCTGCACTCTCTCTACTCTCATCACTCTCACCCCTCTCTATATATCCCTATTCTCTCTCTACTCGCATTTCTCTCTCTACTCTCATCCCTCTCTCTACTCTCAGCAATCTCACCCCTCTCTGTCTATCCCTGCACTCTCTCTACTCTCATCATTCTCACCCCTCTCTGTCTATCCCTGCACTCTCTCTACTCTCATCACTCTCACCTCTCTCTATATATCCCTATTCTCTCTCTACTCGCATTCCTCTCTCTACTCTCATCCCTCTCTCTACTCTCATCCCTCTCTCTACTCTCAGCAATCTCACCCCTCTCTGTCTATCCCTGCACTCTCTCTACTCTCATCACTCTCACCCCTCTCTATCTATCCCTATTCTCTCTCTACTCTCATCCCTCTCTCTACTCTCATCCCTCTCTCTACTCTCATTCTCTAATCTCTCATTCTCTAATCTCTCATTCTCTAATCTCTCATTCTCTAATCTCTCATTCTCTAATCTCTCATTCTCTAATCTCTCATTCTCTAATCTCTCATTCTCTAATCTCTCATTCTCTAATCTCTCATTCTCTAATCTCTCATTGTCCAATAAACTAATTTTACAGACTGTGATGATTGTTATCATTGATCACCATCATCATCAAGTGCCGTCTTCATATCAAAAGTTGGCTACCATAAATCACCATTCTGCTCTGTCTCTTGCTTTGATGGTGCAGGTTGTCATAGGCTGTCTTGTCCATATTTTGGTGTTACTCGTCCATGTTAGTCTTGGTCTGCCTCTGTCTCCTTTACCTTGTATTTTCCCTCCAAGATTACTTTTGGTAGGCTGCTGTGTCATTTAACGTGCCCCACAAATCTCATTTGACTTGTTTGAATTGTAAGTCTGTAACAGTAGATGGGGCGGGAGAAACGGAAATAAGCATCGGCTCAAAAAGCGAGTGAAGCAAAATGTGTGGTACACATGAGGTATATTTAGAACATGAAAGATGAATATGGATGACCACCATGACAGAGATTGGAGACTCATCACGTACTATTCCAAAGAAAGCCATGGAAAGAAATCCTATCTCATGATACACAACAGATCTCATGATATTGTGTATCTCATGATACACAACAGATCTCATGATATTGTGTATCTCATGATACACAACAGATATCATGATATTGTGTATCTCATGATATACAACAGATCTCATGATATTGTATATCTCATGATACACAACATATCTCATGATACACAACAGATCTCATGATATTGTGTATCTCATGATAAACAACAGATCTCATGATATTGTGTATCTCATGATATTGTGTATCTCATGATATACAACAGATCTCATGATATTGTGTATCTCATGGTACACAATATATCTCATGATATTGTGTATCTCATGATGCACAACAGATCTCATGATATTGTGTATCTCATGATACACAACAGATCTCATGATATTGTGTATCTCATGATACACAACAGATCTCATGATATTGTGTATCTCATGATACACAACAACTCTCATGATATTGTGTATCTCATGATACACAACTGATCTAATGATACACAACAGATCTTATGGTATTGTGTATCTCATGATACACAACAGATAACAAAAAACGCACTAATAAATTAATAGTCAAACTCAACATTTTATACAAAAATTATTTTCATTTTTTTTTAAATTTACAGATTTTACAATTTAGTTTTCTATTATAGTTTCAGTATTTTGTGCTATAATTATTTTTAACCATAATTTGGGTATTTCTAAAATATGGGTATTCCAAAAAAATAGATAATCACATGCTGGTAACAATTATATCAGTTTAATTTTTAGGTCTGAGATATTTAGAAGTCTGTTGGGTTTGATCTTCGACTTTCCAAAAATCTGTCTGGGTTGTTGTCAGTGTCGACTTCCAGAGAAGGTTTCGGCAGAATGCATTGGTCTCTGGAATTTCCATTCCTGCAAAGAAGAATGTTTGGAAGGATATGTAAATTGCATAAATTTACAGCTTTATTTTGTTTGTAATAAAATTTCTATAAATTGAGATGAAGTTATATCTTATAATTTTATATATCTTATAGATTTAAATATAAATTGAGATACTAATGTTCTACTGAGATAGATCTTTTTGCTGCAGTTTGTTCTATCCACTCATTTGTACCTGGACAATCTTGTTTGATTCTTTACTGCAGACAAGTCGCTTCTTTGTACACTGTACAGAAGATATGCCACTTGTGTGTGTACACTGTACAGAAGATATGCCACTTGTGTGTGTACACTGTACAGAAGATATGCCACTTGTGTGTGTACACTGTACAGAAGATATGCCACTTGTGTGTGTACACTGTACAGAAGATATGCCACTTGTGTGTGTACACTGTACAGAAGATATGCCACTTGTGTGTGTACACTGTACAAAAACATGCCACTTGTGTGTGTGTACACTGTACAGAAGATATGCCACTTGTGTGTGTGTACACTGTACAGAAGATATGCCACTTGTGTGTGTGTACACTGTACAGAAGATATGCCACTTGTGTGTGTGTACACTGTACAGAAGATATGCCACTTGTGTGTGTACACTGTACAGAAGATATGCCACTTGTGTGTGTACACTGTACAGAAGATATGCCACTTGTGTGTGTACACTGTACAGAAGATATGCCACTTGTGTGTGTGTACACTGTACAGAAGATATGTCACTTGTGTGTGTACACTGTACAGAAGATATGCCACTTGTGTGTGTACACTGTACAGAAGATATGCCACTTGTGTGTGTGTACACTGTACAGAAGACATACCACTTGTGTGTGTACACTGTACAGAAAACATGTCACTTGTGTGTGTAGCTGTAGAGCAAACATGTCACTTCTGTGTGTACTGTACAGAAACATGTCACTTCTGTGTGTACTGTACAGAAACATGTCACTTGTGTATGTACTGTACAGAAACATGTCACTTCTGTGTGTACTGTACAGAAACATGTCACTTCTGTGTGTACTGTACAGAAACATGTCACTTCTGTGTGTACTGTACAGAAACATGTCACTTCTGTGTGTACTGTACAGAAACATGTCACTTCTGTGTGTACTGTACAGAAACATGTCACTTCTGTGTGTACTGTACAGAAACATGTCACTTGTGTATGTACTGTACAGAAACATGTCACTTATATGTGTACTGTTGTACAGAAACATGTCACTTGTGTGTGTACTGTACAGAAACATGTCACTTGTGTATGTACTGTACAGAAATATGTCACTTCTGTGTGTACTGTACAGAAACATGTCACTTCTATATGTACTGTACAGAAACATGTCAAATTCTACAACAAACATGCCCATTCTATGTTTCACCGTCATCACTAACACTAACTGGAACATGTATCATGATGAAAACTTCAATAACTATTTATGTTTTATTCATTTATATTCTATTTATAGTCTAACCAAGACATTTATATTCTAACTATTTATAGTCTAACCAAGACATTTATATTCTAACTATTTATAGTCTAACCAAGACATTTATATTCTAACCATTTTGTATGTTATCCAAGACATTTACTTCATATACTTAATTCTTCATATACTTTATTCACATACTTCATACTTTGCACAAACTGGGATGCAGTTAGAAGACATTCTTCTAGCCGCCTCCTTGCACATATGTCTGGGATGCAGTTTGAAGACATTCTTCTAGCCTACTCTTTTTTCCATCCTTCATACTCTCGGCCTAGCATATCCGACATCAGCATGTCATTTCTGAATACTGGATTGCCTTTCCTCTCCATTCATACCAGCATGTGGTTAGTCTGAATCCAAGCAACAAACAAAGAGATGGACTACGGTATTGGTCCATTCTGGTTCCCTAACCATGACTCAAACAGTGAGTTCTTACATTTTTGGGCGTCTCACAGCAACAGAGCTGGAAGTTGTCAACGACCCACAACTGATGGCTTGCGCCAGGATCGGTGAACCAGAACCATCCAGATCCTACTCCACCTCTTCACGGTGCCTCCAGAAACAGACTAGTCTGGCCAAGCGAGTATGGATCGAAGAGGGAAGACAACCCAGTACTCAAAAATAACATGCTGAAGTCGGATGTGTTGGGTCGAAAGATACAGATATCAACATTCTATTGCAAACTACAAAACAACACATCTACATCCACACAACACATCTACATCCACTTAACGTCCTTCTAAGGATGGATGATAAAGTGGACAATCAATGCCTTTAGTGTAATTGGGTGAACGATAGGAAGAGAGAAACAGTCAGTTATGAGTCGCTGACCACAGTCAGCCCTGGGACTACTGGGCTTCACTTTCACAAGTCTTTAAATTGACAAATTAAAGTAAAGCCACAGAGAACTGAGTTATTGAGTTATTGGCGGGTCATCATCATTGTACTCCGAACATGTCCAAGAACTGAGTTATTGAGTTATTGGCGGGTCATCATCATTGTACTCCAAACATGTCCAAGAACTGAGTTATTGAGTTATTGGCGGGTCATCATCATTGTACTCCGAACATGTCAAGAACTGAGTTATTGAGTTATTGGCGGGTCATCATCATTGTACTCTGAACATGTCCAAGAACTGAGTTATTGAGTTATTGGCGGGTCATCATCATTGTACTCCGAACATGTCCAAGAACTGAGTTATTGAGTTATTCGCGGGTCATCATCATTGCACTCCAAACATGTCCAAGAACTGAGTTATTGAGTTATTGGCGGGTCATCATCATTGCACTCCAAACATGTCCAAGAACTGAGTTATTGAGTTATTGGCGGGTCATCATCATTGTACTCCGAACATGTCCAAGAACTGAGTTATTCAGTTATTCGCGGGTCATCATCATTGTACTCCGAACATGTCCAAGAACTGAGTTATTGAGTTATTGGCGGGTCATCATCATTGTACTCTGAACATGTCCAAGAACTGAGTTATTGAGTTATTGGCGGGTCATCATCATTGTACTCCGAACATGTCCAAGAACTGAGTTATTGAGTTATTGGTGGGTCATCATCATTGTACTCCGAACATGTCTAAGAACTGAGTTATTGAGTTATTGGCGGGTCATCATCATTTTACTCCGAACATGTCCAAGAACTGAGTTATTGAGTTATTCGCGGGTCATCATTATTGCACTCCAAACATGTCCAAGAACTGAGTTATTGAGTTATTGGCGGGTCATCATCATTGTACTCCGAACATGTCCAAGAACTGAGTTATTGAGTTATTGGCGGGTCATCATCATTGTACTCCGAACATGTCCAAGAACTGAGTTATTGAGTTATTCACGGGTCATCATTATTGCACTCCAAACATGTCCAAGAACTGAGTTATTGAGTTATTGGCGGGTCATCATTATTGTACTCCGAACATGTCCAAGAAGTGAGATGTCAGTCGCTGCTAGCTGAAGTGTTGGCTTATTGATCAAGGAGAGATCATTGATGGGGTTGCCTGTCATGTGTTGAGGGTGACCTGTCGAGACTAGCTGAATGAGTGACTGACCTGCAGTAACTAAAACTAAAACTAAACTTAACTAAACTAAACTTAACTAAACTAAACTTAACTAAACTAAATTAACTAAACTAAACAAACTAAAATAACTAACTAAATGAACAAACAAAACTAATCTACACAAACTAAATGACAAAACCAACCAATCATCATCATCATCAAGTGCCATGTCTGCTGGAATATGTGATATCTTGTCTCTCCACAACTTTCGATCTCTACAGTTATTTATCATTGTTGTTGACCTTCTGCCAAGCCACTCTCCTAAGCTGTCTATTATCCTTTCTCTTTGTTTCCCTCTATCTCTTCGTCCCTCAATTTTCCCAGTTGTTGCAATATATTCCAGTTGTTCTCTTCTCATTCATCATCATCATCATGTGCCGTACCAGTTGGCGTTGGCGATCATGTCCTTCCACAATCTTCTATCCACAGTGCATCGTATGAGTTCTGTTGTTGACTGTTTTCCATGCCATGACACCAAGCTATCCAGTATTTTCTCTCTTTGTCGTCCGCGATCTCTCTTTCCTTTTATTTTGCCAGTTGTAACCAAGTATTCAAACTTTCCTCTTCTCATAATGTGCCCAAAAAATGTTGATTGCTTCTTTCTGATGTTTTTTAAGAGCTCCCTTGCATGACATGGCCAAAAAATGATGATTGTTTCTTCCTAATATTGGAAATTAGCTCTCTTTTTGCCTTGACCTCTTTCATACCATTTTCATTACTCTTACTGTCCATAGTATTTGCCAACAGAGGATTAATAGACCAAAAATGATATCTCCCTTGAACCAGAAAGGCAAATGAGGAAGGAAAGAAGAAGAAGAAGACTGTAAACACTACATTGTACTACCTTCAACCAAACCAAACTAAACCAAACCAAATTAAATTTAACTAAACCAAACCAAATTAAATTTAACTAAACCAAATCAAATTAAATTTAACTAAACCAAACCAAATTAAATTTAACTAAACCAAACCAAATTAAACTTAACTAAACAAACCAAATTAAATTTAACTAAACCAAACCAAATTAAATTTAACTAAACCAAACCAAACTAAACTAAATCAAACCAAACTAAATTAAACAAAACCAAACTATAAACTATTTTAGCTCAATTAACTATTCAACCGAACTTAACTATAGAGATGGCCCAAGGGAACCCCAGAAAAACCCCACTTGTATGATATTTTCAGCTGTAGGAGTTATAGACGGCTGATATATTTCTACACTACAACTGCCCCGGCGCACAAAACTTAAAACATCACACAAGTGGGGTTTTCTGGGGTTCCACTTTGTCTATAGAAGGTTGTGACTGAACTAACAAATTAGCTACCACGTTTACCTGTCCACTTTGACACCCATGGACGGATCCCTGGGGTCTTTATATTCTACGTGGATGGCATCACGTGAGCCCATCGAAGGGCACTCTGGGAAGTAGTTGTGTGGCAGCAGGAAGATGCTCAACTGGTTGTTGATAGCAGCGATGTTTGGGATGTCCTCACTGTGTGGGATATGTTGGGATCCACAGGTGATCCAGAACACCAGGTCCTGGGTCCAAGGAAAGAGTGTCGTAGATTTGTGAATTATTAGTTCCACATAAGTTTATTGTAATGAAGAAGTTAATTTCAGATTAGTTCCAACTAAACTCATTTTAAGTTGAAGCTAGTTCCAACTAAACTCATTTTAAGTTGAAGTTAGTTCCAACTAAACTCATTTTAAGTTGAAGCTAGTTCCAACTAAACTCATTTTAAGTTGAAGTTAGTTCCAACTAAACTCATTTTAAGTTGAAGTTAGTTCCAACTAAACTCATTTAAAATAGAAGTTAGTTCCAACTTAGTTAATTTCTGATTAATTTCAAATGAGTTGCTTGTATAGAAAGGAGGATAGTTAATTTCAGGTTAATTTCAAGAGAACTAATTGGTATAACATAGAAGTGAAACCTTTTTTGATTAGTTCCAAGTAAAATAATTGTTCTAAAGTAGCTCAGCTTATTTGAAATCGGTTCAATAATCTGAATTTTGTTTGAATTATCAATATCCAAAATATTTATTTACTGTACACACAAACATGTACAATCGAATGATAAGTAATTTGCTCATAGTGTGTCACGTGATAATAATTAAAACAGATTGTATCACGTGACAATAATTAAGATAAATTGTATCCCGTGACAATAATTAAGACAGATTGTATCACGTGACAATAATTATTGGATTGTATCAAGTGTATCACGTGACAATAATTAAGGCAGATTGTATCACGTAACAATAATTAAGACGTAGCGTATCATGTGACAATAATTCAGAGTGTATCACGTGACAATAAATGGGACAGAGCGTATCACGTGACAGTAATTCAGGCAGGGTGTATCATGTGACAATAATTCAGGCAGAGTGTATCATGTGACAATAATTCAGGCAGGGTGTATCATGTGACAATAATTCAGGCAGGGTGTATCATGTGACAATAATTCAGGCAGGGTGTATCATGTGACAATAATTCAGGCAGGGTGTATCATGTGACAATAATTCAGGCAGGGTGTATCATGTGACAATAATTCAGGCAGGGTGTATCATGTGACAATAATTCAGGCAGGGTGTATCATGTGACAATAATTCAGTCAGGGTGTATCACGTGACAGTAATTCAGGCAGGGTGTATCACGTGACAGTAATTCAGGCAGGGTGTATTATGTGACACTAATTCAGGCAGGGTGTATCATGTGACAATAATTCAGGCAGGGTGTATTATGTGACACTAATTCAGGCAGGGTGTATCACATGACAGTAATTCAGGCAGGGTGTATCACGTGACAGTAATTCAGGCAGGGTGTATCACGTGACAATAATTCAGGCAGAGTGTATCATGTGACAATAATTCAGACAGAGTGTATCGTGGTACAATAATTCAGGCAGGGTGTATCACGTGACAGTAATTCAGGCAGGGTGTATCATGTGACAATAATTCAGGCAGGGTGTATCACGTGACAATAATTCAGGCAGGGTGTATCATGTGACAATAATTCAGGCAGGGTGTATTATGTGACAGTAATTCAGGCAGAGTGTATCATTTGACAATAATTCAGACAGAGTATATCACGTGACAATAATTCAACTCGTTACCTTATCTAGAACATTCACGAACTCATTACCTCATCTACAATGTCCTCATCATCTTCGTAATAACTGCTAAAGTTCACAACAGGTTTCTGGCTGTCCAACATCCCGTAGATGGAGCTGCTGTATGCCTCGTCATCCTTGTGCCTGGTCACCACCAGCTGGTGACGTGCCCAGGGAATGCTTCGCTCATTTCCCCAGTTCTCCTTCAACAAGCTCTTCGACATGCCTCTCGTCTCAATTCTGTGAAGAAATTATCAACAAAATAACTGAAATCAGAACGCACAAGATGTCACATACATTGGCAGCAAACATAAAGACATGAGACATATTGGAAAAGTAAAACAAAGACATGAGACATATTGGAAAAGTCAAACAAAGACATGAGACATATTGGAAAAGTCAACCAAAGACATGAGACATATTGGAAAAGTCAACCAAAGACATGAGACATATTGGAAAAGTCAACCAAAGACATGAGACATATTGGAAAAGTCAACCAAAGACATGAGACATATTGGAAAAGTCAAACAAAGACATGAGACATATTGGAAAAGTCAAACTAAGACATGAGACATATTGGAAAAGTCAAACAAAGACATGAGACATATTGGAAAAGTCAACAAAGACATGAGACATATTTGAAAAGTCAAACAAAGACATGAGACATATTGGAAAAGTCAAACAAAGACATGAGACATATTGGAAAAGTCAAAGACATGAGACATATGGAAAAGTCAAACAAAGACATGAGACATATTGGAAAGTCAAACAAAGACATGAGACATATTGGAAAAGTCAAAGACATGAGACATATTGGAAAGTCAAACAAAGACAGAGACATATTGGAAGAGTCAAAGACATGAGACATATTGGAAAAGTCAAACAAAGACATGAGACATATTGGAAGAGTCAAACAAAGACATGAGACATATTGGAAAAGTCAAACAAAGACATGAGACATATTGGAAAAGTCAAACAAAGACATGAGACATATTGGAAGAGTCAAACAAGACATGAGACATATTGGAAAATTCAAACAAAGACATGAGACATATTGGAAAAGTCAAACAAAGACATGAGACATATTGGAAGAGTCAAACAAAGACATGAGACATATTGGAAGAGTCAAAGACAAGAGACATATTGGAAAAGTCAAACAAAGACATGAGACATATTGGACAAGTCAAACAAAGACATGAGACATATTGGAAGAGTCATGAGAGCTACAATTCAACAAATGGACATAGCTCCGCCTCTGACTCCTCCCACACCTTTGATGTTCTCCACCGTCTGACTTCTATTGGAGAAAATAAAATGTTGGGCTTCATTTGAATTTTGGAAGACAGTAAACAAAACATGTAAACATATTTGCTGACCTGTAGGCTCTGCTTTCGTTGTAGATGTTCTTCTTGTTGTTGTTGTGCACGATGTGGTATTGGGGACTGAGAAGTCGCAGTCGTAGACAGAGTTCTGCTCTGTAGTCTTCAGGGAGGTGCTGATCTTGGTCTGGGAGAACGGTTGGTCCAGAAACTGCAGAGTTCAGCCAGAAATGAGCAAACAGAAACATTTGAATAGTCATAGAGATGGGATCATACTCTGGTTAGGGATTCTTCTTCTTATTTCCTGCCTTATTTACCTTTCAGCGTCGAGGAGATATATAATCTGTAGTTGTTTGCTCTTCTATTGGCCTCTGATGCTGTTATGTTTCCTATTGTTTCTAATATTAATTAATCCATCTTTTTCATGGTCGGCCTTTGAGACTGGTGTTCTCGCCACGTTTATTGAAGGTTCATTATGTTTTGATTTGATCTTTCTACCTTGTCACGTGGCCAAACCTTTTTATATGTTGTTTCTGTGTGTATTCTGTGGCCGGAATTATTCCTAGCTTTTTTCTCAGTCTTCATTTCTGATCTTATCTGTCAGACTGTTTCCTGTCATTCGTCTAACACATTTCATCTCTGTAGAGGTTATTTTTCTTATTGTTCTTGCATCTAGGGTCCAGGTCTGGCATTGTAATACTGCTGTTAAATTCAACTTGTCTCCAGCTATGTTGTTACACCAAAGACACGACTTACCGCTGTTAAATTATGCTTGTCTCCAGCTATGTTGTTAACAAAGACACGACTTACCGCTGTTAAATTATGCTTGTCTCCAGCTATGTTGTTAACAAAGACACAACTTACCGCTGTTAAATTCCACTTGTCTTCAGCTATGTTGTTAACAAAGACACAACTTACCGCTGTCAAATTCCAACTTGTCTCCAGCTATGTTGTTAACAAAGACACAACTTACCGCTGTTAAATTCTACTTGTCTTCAGCTATGTTGTACACAAAGACACAACTTACCGCTGTTAAATTTCACTTGTCTTCAGCTATGTTGTTAACAAAGACACAACTTACCGCTGTCAAATTCCACTTGTCTTCAGCTATGTTGTTAACAAAGACACAACTTACCGCTGTCAAATTCCACTTGTCTCCAGCTATGTTGTTAACAAAGACACAACTTACCGCTGTCAAATTCCACTTGTCTTCAGCTATGTTGTTAAACAAAGACACAACTTACCGCTGTCAAATTCCACTTGTCTCCAGCTATGTTGTTAACAAAGACACAAACTTACCGCTGTTAAATTCAAATCGTCTCCAGCTATGTTGTTAACAAAGACACAACTTACCGCTGTTAAATTCCGCTTCTCTACCTCAATGTCAAGAGTCTCGTATCTGTTGGAGGTGCCCCCAACGTCGAGGTCAACTTTAATGGGCATCAGATTGTGACGTATGTTGCCCACAACGTTGTCATGGATACGATGTCCATAAGGTTTCTCAGCGGAAGAGAAGAACGAAGTTTGAAGATAACCTGGACAATAGCGGGAACAAACGAGTGAGTGCTGGGGTCAGTCAACTAGAAACATCACACAGCTTGTTTACACGACGTGACAAAGGCAGTTTTACAAGAACCCGTAACAATGTTACATATTATTTCAAATGGGCCGTCATTCGCATTGAGCAGAAAACACAAATGCCAACGATCTTTGGATCAATGGAAATAATATATTTGAGAAGTGACCGATCTAATCGATGGAATATTTTTATATTCATGATCCATTCTCTCTCGTCTTCGTCTTCTCTTCTTCTTCTTTATTTCTTTCTCATTTGCCTTTTCAGCGCCAATGGGAGATATCTTTTGCTCTTCTGTTGACCTCTCCTGCTGTTATGTTTCCTAGTGTTTCTAATATTCCATCAACCATCTTTCTCATGTTCGACCACTTGAGTCTGGTGTTCTCATAACGTTTTCAAAGGACCGTTGTGTTTTAATCGTTTGTAATAGGGTCCAGGTCTGACATTGTAGCACAACGTGAGTTTAGGGTCCAGGTTCTGACATTGTATCACAACGTTGAGTTAGGGGTCCAGGTCTGACATTGTAGCACAACGTTGAGTTAGGGTCCAGGTCTGACATTGTAGCACAACGTTGAGTTAGGGTCCAGGTCTGACATTGTAGCACAACGTTGAGTTAGGGTCCAGGTCTGACATTGTAGCACAACGTTGAGTTAGGGTCCAGGTCTGACATTGGTAGCACAACGTTGAGTTAGGGTCCAGGTCTGACATTGTAGCACAACGTTGAGTTAGGTCCAGGTCTGACATTGTAGCACAACGTTGAGTTAGGGTCCAGGTCTGACATTGTAGCACAACGTTGAGTTAGGGTCCGGGTCTGACATTGGTAGCACAACGTTGGGGTAGAGATAGTATCCCTTCCATCACCTTTTATACATGGCATTTACACATCCTTCTAGTGTTGTCGTCATTACTTGCACATGAATAATGAAATGTTAATAATTCTGTTATTATTATTGTTTTTGAAATAACATTTCATCCCTTACCAGTTGCTGCAGTTCTGACGTGTATGACTCCACTCTGGTGGAAGAGAAAGTCGATGATGAAATCGTTGTTTAAGATGGAGATTGCTGACCTGAGACGGAGGAAGGCAAAGATAAAAGTCCCTGAACAAAAGTTTAAAAAAAATATCAATTTAGTTTCTCACTCAAACGGTTTATATACTTGTACATACACACACACAAACAAACACACCCACGCTCCTTTATACTAACAATAAAACGTACATTACCACTGACAACACACACACAACGCACGCTATATTATATATATATATATATATATATATATATATACGCAGAATGTATATTCTATCTATCTATGACCTTTCGAGCCGTAGCCGGCCCATAGGGCGTAGACAAAGATACACCTTCTCCTATCTGACTTTTTGTTCTAGCAGTTTTCTTTTAAAGATATTTTATCAAATCTCGCCATTTGTCTCGTTCTGTGCAAGCAGCTCTATCTCATTGAGGGAGCCGACTCCTGCTGCTCTTGCCTCTCTCATCAATGTTCTTCTCAGTATCTCCCTGGGTCTTCCTCTTTTCTCTTACCTGTTGTTTCCACATGAGTGCTTGCTTGGCTATTCGGTTATTATCTCTTCTCAATCACATGCCAACATATGACCATCGTGCTTCTTTTATTACTGAAGATATTAGTGGTTGATTGGCGATTTCTCTCATTTCCTCGTTAGAATGTATATTACATACACGTACACCAATGTACACAGAACCACAAACACACAATTTGAATACGTACATAAATTTCTATTCTATTCTATTCTATTCTATTCTATTCTATTCTATTCTATTCTATTCTGTTCTGTTCTGTTTGTTCTATTCTATTCTATTCTATTCTGTTCTGTCTATTCTTCATTCCGTTCTATTCTATTCTATTCTATTCTATTCTATTCTATTCTATCTATTTCTATTCTGTTCTGTTCTATTTCTTTCTATTCTGTCTATTCTATTCTATTCTATTCTATTCTGTTCTGTTCTGTTCTATTCTATTCTATTCTGTCTATATTCTATTCTATTCTGTTCTATTCTATTCTATTCTGTTCTGTTCTATTCTATTCTATTCTGTTCTGTCTGTTCTGTTCTATTCTATTCTGTTCTATTCTATTCTGTTCTGTTCTATTCTATTCTGTTCTATTCTATTCTATTCTATTCTATTCTATTCGTATACCATGAAGTGAATTAAGTATTTGAGCAGAAATAAGAGAAACGAGAAATCATCCAAAAATCATCGTCTGTAATGAAAAGAAGAAGGTGGTCACATGTTGGTCATGTGATGAGATGTGACAAACGAGAGTCTCAAAGCAGGCTCTCAAATGAGAACCAGCGGGTAAAAGAAAAGAGGTCGACCTAGAGAGACACTAAACAGGGCACAGAACGACGAGAGGCGACAACAGCAGGCATCAACTTTCTCACCGAACCTGAGCAGCTCGCCTAGAACAGGAACGTGTGGCGAGATGGAATGTTGGTCCTGTGTAAGGGAACGTGTGGCGAGATGCTGGTCCTGTGTAAGGGAACGTGTGGCGAGATGGAATGCTGGTCCTGTGTAAGGTCTGACAGATCACAAAGATCGTCGGACACAAACGTCTAGAAATTCTCTTCCTATGTGACGTTTCGGCTCGACATGACAAAAGATAGATTTTATTTGGTTCTCTTCTATCCTATCCTTAGTTCTTAATTACTTCTGGAGAATGAAAACACCGATAACTCAGATCGCCAAAGCCGCTCGTTACATTTGTCCCAACGAATGGCTAAAATGCTAATTACCATAATCTATTTCTTGTTAATGCCGTGGGTTTCCCGATTTGAGTGAAAAACTACATTTGTTTTTTCTGTCACTCCTGAGGGAAAGAAGAAGTACGGCGCCAGTAACGTTGTCAGCAGCAGTATAGAGTTATCATTATCAAATTGTTATCACATTTTGTTTGATCTTGGGTAAGAATTATATCCCCTTGATTGTCGTAAAATATCCTAATCTTTTCGTAGAATAAGTTCACTGCAGTCGGGAATTCCCCATATCCATTCCACTCGTGTCACAACATCCACCAAAAGCGTGTGGTCGACCACCCTGCATGCCATAATCTACTGCACAGACGACGATTCTTTGAACTGAATCGTTACTATGCCGATCAGTCCGCCGAAGTCGGATTATAGGGGCCAAAATGTGCAGGGTCACATTACTGATGACTAGAGCACAACTGGCAGTTTGTTATTGTGATTGGTGGAAGAAGAAAGGGGTAAATTTATCTACTGAAGCTGAGATGTGAGGAAACAGCCAGAGAACAGTAGGAGATTAGACATGGAGAACGCATAGACAATAATAAAGTAGCAAAGAATTAGACAAAAATACACAAGGCAGACTTTAAATAGCAGAAATAAAATACAAGACAGACTTTAAACAACAACAATAAAACACAAGACAGACTTTAAACAACAACAATAAAACACAAGACAGACTTTAAACAACAACAATAAAACACAAGACAGACTTTAAACAGCAACAATAAAACCACAAGACAGACTTTAAACAACACAATAAAACACAAGACAGACTTTAAACAACAACAATAAAACACAAGACAGACTTTAAACAACACCAATAAAACACAAGACAGACTTTAAACAACACAATAAAACACAAGACAGACCGACCTGAATAAACTGCGTGTCCATCACGCCGCTGTAGAAACCTCCCTCGCTAGCCGTGTACGATAGGTGTTGTCTCATGGCATGACCGTCGTTGTTCTCAAAAGACAGAACGCCGAGTCGTAAACGACCGGCTCCTCGCTGTACTGGACATGAACACCTGTGGATGTTGCAAGCCTCTTTGGTGAAATAGGCTGACGACTCTGTCATCGTTTCTGCGAGCATCTCTAAGACGTCTCTCCTGACTCCGGTGGCAGCCTATTTTGCGTCCCATGACCATTCTAACCCTGATGACATCCTTGTTCCTGACATTATCTCAACCTTTTCGAATGAACGCAATCGGTTCACACGTTTCATAACCCGCTTTGATTCTGTAGATCCATGTGGTCATTCTTTTCTCGATTGAGGACTCGTATGTCTGTCTAAGAATTTCAAAGATACTTTAAGAGCCGTTCACCAATGCACATTTTACACTCACACTTGTTTCATGTCAAAGTGTGACGTCTCATTTTGTATGTGTTTATATAGCAACACATCCATCTGGCCATTTTTTTTAGTTCAATTTGTTAAAAATGTTAAAAACATACACCTGGCCACTATATTATTTGATCTACCTGTTTGGACTTTTGTTACACACGCACCTGGCCATTATTTGAATTTGATCTACTTATTTTGACTTTTAAATCACATAAATCTGGCCACTATTTTATTTTGATCTACTTATTTGGACTTTTATATTAAAACACATCGAATCGATTAAAAACATTTAATAATACCAAGCCCACTCTCTTTACTAAGCTTTACCTATGAGACAGATTAGGCTGGACTTTTCCATAGTGCTCTTGTAGTTCCTTCTTGGTATCCCGTTTTCTCTACTCTTACAGCTTCCAAGAAAAACCCTTTCTGTTTATATTGCTAAGACGGTTTTATGCTATGTGATTGCCCTTCATTTGTAACGGTATTATCGAAACTAGTCTGAAATAATTACAAAATAACTTTAAATCTTCAAGTACTTACCCACAAACATCTTACAAGTACACTATACAATAAAAATATGTTTTACAAGTGCACAGATGCATAAAGTATTCCAGTACAAATTATCAAAATACCAAGTACACAATTACAAATTTTTGAGACAAAGTCTTACAAGTACCCCTTCAGGTAATTCAGTATCTCAAATTTACAATACCAAAAAACTAATGTCTTACAAGTACACCTTCAGGTATCCCATTGTACTATAATGACCTCACCAAAGTCTTACAAGTACACTTTCGGGTATTCTAGTGTCTTATAATGACCTCACCAAAGTCTTACAAGTACACCTTCGGGTATCCTATTGTCTTATAATGACCTCACCAAAGTCTTACAAGTACACCTTCGGGTATCCTAGTGTCTTATAATGACCTCACCGAAGTCTTACAAGTACACTTTCGGGTATTCTAGTGTCTTATAATGACCTCACCAAAGTCTTACAAGTACACCTTCGGGTATCCTATTGTCTTATAATGACCTCACAAAAGTCTTACAAGTACACCCTCGGGTATCCTAGTGTCTTATAATGACTCACCAAAGTCTTACAAGTACACCTTCGGGTATCCTAGTGTCTTATAATGACCTCACCGAAGTCTTACAAGTACACTTTCGGGTATTCTAGTGTCTTATAATGACCTCACCAAAGTCTTACAAGTACACCTTCGGGTATCCTATTGTCTTATAATGACCTCACAAAAAGTCTTACAAGTACACCTTCGGGTATCCTAGTGTCTTATAATGACCTCACCAAAGTCTTACAAGTACACCTTCGGGTATCCTAGTGTCTTATAATGACCTCACCGAAAGTCTTACAAGTACACCTTCGGGTATCCTAGTGTCTTATAATGACCTCACCAAAGTCTTACAAGTACACCTTCGGGTATCCTAGTGTCTTATAATGACCTCACCAAAGTCTTACAAGTACACCTTCGGGTATCCTAGTGTCTTATAATGACCTCACCAAAGTCTTACAAGTACACCTTCAGGTATCCCATTGTACTATAATGACCTCACCAAAGTCCCAGGGGAAAAGACAAAGAGGAAGACCAAGGAATTCTTGGAGAAGACAGATCGAAGCAGAGATGAAGATGATGGGGAAGACATGGAATGATCTTAAAAGAATGGCAAAAAACAGAACGACTTGGAAAGTGTTTGTTGAAGACCTATGCTCCACTGGGAGCTAAAAAGGTAGAAGAAGAAGAAAGTCTTACAGGTACCTAGCCACCGGAAGCGAACACACCTACCGCACTTAAAGGAGTTCCGTTCTCTTGACAACCACCGCCAGGGATAACAGCTCTGGATCTGCTGCCCAGCATTCTGCTGCCCTCTACCTCGTTCAAGGTTTGCTGCAAGAACAGAACAGAACTTTAACGACATTGTTCTGGGGCATGGCGTCATCATTGTTGTTCTGGGGCATGGCGTCATCATTGTTGTTCTGGGGCATGACGTCATCATTGTTGTTCTGGGGCATGACGTCATCATTGTTGTTCTGGGGCATGGCGTCATCATTGTTGTTCTGGGGAATGGCGTCATCATTGTTGTTCTGGGGCATGACGTCATCATTGTTGTTCTGGGGCATGACGTCATCATTGTTGTTCTGGGGCATGGCGTCATCATTGTTGTTCTGGGGCATGACGTCATCATTGTTGTTCTGGGGCATGGCGTCATCATTGTTGTTCTGGGGCATGGCGTCATCATTGTTGTTCTGGGGCATGACGTCATCATTGTTGTTCTGGGGCATGGCGTCATCATTGTTGTTCTGGGGCATGGCGTCATCATTGTTGTTCTGGGGCATGACGTCATCATTGTTGTTCTGGGGCATGACGTCATCATTGTTGTTCTGGGGTATGACGTCATCATTGTTGTTCTGGGGCATGGCGTCATCATTGTTGTTCTGGGGCATGGCGTCATCATTGTTGTTCTGGGGCATGGCGTCATCATTGTTGTTCTGGGGCATGACGTCATCATTGTTGTTCTGGGGCATGACGTCATCATTGTTGTTCTGGGGCATGACGTCATCATTGTTGTTCTGGGGCATGGCGTCATCATTGTTGTTCTGGGCATGGCGTTCATCATTGTTGTTTCTGGGCATGGCGTCATCATTGTTGTTCTGGGGCATGACGTCATCATTGTTGTTCTGGGGCATGACGTCATCATTGTTGTTCTGGGGCATGACGTCATCATTGTTGTTCTGGGGCATGACGTCATCATTGTTGTCTGGGGCATGGCGTCATCATTGTTGTTCTGGGGCATGACGTCATCATTGTTGTTCTGGGGCATGGCGTCATCATTGTTGTTCTGGGGCATGGCGTCATCATTGTTGTTCTGGGGCATGACGTCATCATTGTTGTTCTGGGGCATGACGTCATCATTGTTGTTCTGGGGCATGGCGTCATCATTGTTGTTCTGGGGCATGGCGTCATCATTGTTGTTCTGGGGCATGGCGTCATCATTGTTGTTCTGGGGCATGACGTCATCATTGTTGTTCTGGGGCATGACGTCATCATTGTTGTTCTGGGGCATGACGTCATCATTGTTGTTCTGGGGCATGACGTCATCATTGTTGTTCTGGGCATGACGTCATCATTGTTGTTCTGGGGCATGACGTCATAATTGTTGTTCTGGGGCATGGCGTCATCATTGTTGTTCTGGGGCATGACGTCATCATTGTTGTTCTGGGGCATGACGTCATCATTGTTGTTCTGGGGCATGACGTCATAATTGTTGTTCTGGGGCATGGCGTCATCATTGTTGTTCTGGGGCATGACGTCATCATTGTTGTTCTGGGGCATGGCGTCATCATTGTTGACGCTTCACGGAAAATGTTCAGATAAAGTCTGTACACTGTTGTATGTCACGGATACTTTAGTTGATTTGCCCATGTGTGTCTTTCATGAAGATAAAAACACACAAACTTCTATTCTACATTCAAAGTGTCATACACAAATCATTTGTTCTCTTTTGGATGTCATATTAGCTTCTAGTGTTATTTATTTGGTTTAATTTTGTCTTTCATCTTTTTTTTCTTACAAAAATGAAATTTATTAGCATTTGTCTCAATTAGAATAGTCAATAAGTCTTCCATTTTCCATCATTTGTGATGCAATGGTGCAATGATACAATGATACAATGATGCAATGATGCAATGATGCAATGGTGCAATGATGCAATGGTGCAATGATGCAATGGTGCAATGATGCAATGATGCAATGATGCGCTTTGTCAAATTTACATGACCTCGATGTCATAAACCCACATTGTTGTCAATTTGAGCACAATTATACCCCAGAGTCAAGGGGGCAAGGTCAGGTGAACGGGGAGACCACTCCACATGACCAAATCTTCATGTCCAGTTAGGGAAATTGTCGATCATTCAATCTCTATCGCAGAAGATAAACAGAACATCAACATAACTATAGAAGGGGAGACAAACTCAAACAAGTAGATACATTCAAATACCTAGGAAGTCTAGTGACAAACGATAATTCACAAACAGCAGAGATAGAATCAAGATGCACCAAAGCTTGTCAAATCATGGACAGTTATCACCACTATTGTCTTCTTCTTCTTTCCTTCCTCATTGCCTTTCAGCGTCGAGGGAGATATAATTTGCGGTCTTTTGCTCTTCTGTTCGCCTCTGCTGCTGTTATGTTTCATAGTGCTTCTAATATTCCATCGACCCATCTTTTTCGTGGTCGACCCTTGGGTCTGGTGTTCTCACAACGTTTGTTGAAGGCTCGTTGTGTTGTGTTTTGTTCTTTCTGCCTTGTCATGTGGCCAAACCATTTTATCTATTGTTTCCTTATATATTCTATGGCGGGGGCTATTCATTGCATTTTTCTCAGTTCTTCATTTCTGATCTTATCTCTCAGACTTGTTTCCTGTCATTCGTCTAACACATTTCATCTCTGTAGAGGTTATTTTCTTATTGTTCTTGCATCTAGAGTCCAGGTCTGGCATTGGTAGCACAACGTTGGGATGAAGATTGTATTGTAGAGTGCTCGTTTTGCCTCCAGAGTTATTTCCTTGTTGGACAATAGTGGTGATAACTGTCCGATGATTTGACAAGCTTTGTTGCATCTTGATTCTATCTCTGTTGTTTCAGAATTATCGTTTGTCATTAGACTTCCTAGTATTTGAATTCCTCTACTTGTTTTAGTTGTCTGCCTTCTATAGTTATGTTGATGTTCTGTTTATTTTTGGCGACATTCATGACTTCTGTTTTGTTAATGTTGATTTTCATGTTGTATTTTGCGCCTGAGATGTAGAGTTTGTTTAAGTGTTCTTGTAGGTCTTCTATTGTTTCATGTATTAGTGCCTGATCGTCTGCAAATAAAAGCTCGTTGATCTCCTCTGTCTCTGATGGGTTGTCTAGCTTGCATATATGGTCCATGTATGTAATAAACAGTAGGGGGGGGGGGATAGTAGCATCACTATTGTGCAACAAGGAAATAACTCTAGAGGCAAAACGGGCACTCTACAATACAATTTTCATCCCAACGTTGTGCTACCAATGCCAGACCTGGACACTAGATGCAAGAACAATAGGAAAAATAACCTCTACCGAGATGAAATGTGATATATATATATGGCCTTTAGTGTATTGACAGACGGTTTGTAGCAAGCAATCATGATAAGTCAGTGGTTTGGTCAAATATTAGTGTCTTATGTTGGATGCTGTTTTACTGAACAGCTTCTCTTGTGGCTGAATGCCAATGTTGGATAGACAGATCCGACCACAGAATGAACAAGATGTATTTGTGGTGCCTGGCCTTGTCTCCTTTGTCCTGCACCTTTTGTTTTTTCTAATTTGATATCAGCACTGTCCCGAATGTTGTTGTGCTATTTTTGTTCTCCATGTGCTACGATGTGCTGTCAGATTTTCTCAGTTTCTTTCACTGATAAAGAATTCACTCAAAGAAGCCTGCAAACATCCTTATATCTCAGCACTGGCCTGCTGGAGGACCTATCGGTCTTTCGCGTGTGCAGTGAAGTCGATTCTTGAATTCAGTCTCAACAAATTGTGTCTACAAATTGTGTCTACAATTGTGTCTACAAACTACAGTCTAGACTCACACCAAAGGAGCGACCCCGAGTACATGACAGCAATCTCTGACAAGGTAAACCTGGTACACAATTCTCTCCCCCTTGTAACGGACGTCATAAAGGGCTGGACCATGTAGCGGAGACATCCGGTAGTGAATGACCAGCCCATGTAATCTACCTGTGGATGTCAGAAAGTACACAGTCAATGACAGACTGAACATCTAAGTCTGAATCATTTCAGATCGCATTCCTTTTCTTATTTTTTTCTTTCACTCATGATAATCATAATGTACCATTCTGGCTGGCATATGTGATCATGTCCTTCCACAATCTTCTATCTACAGTGCATCGTATCAGTTCTGTTGTTGACTGTTTTCCATGCCATGACACCAAACTATCTAGTATCCTCTCTTTGTCGTCCGTGATCTATCTTTCCTTTTATTTTGCCTGCTGTAACCAAGTATTCCAACTTTCCTCTTCTCTTGATGTGACCGAAAAATGCAATCACAACAAAGAGGGCACACGGAATCTTCTCCGTCATTCTTCTACCAACGCTAAACATGGACAATAATAACAAACAATGAAAAGAAGCAACGGGAGAAGAAAAAAAAGGTGGATATAATGGCAGTAAAAAGTAAAAAAAAGTAAAGTACCCCGTCCCACCAAGTGGCGTATAGGGAATATGGTGTTAGTGCCATAAATTTTACAGACCTTCGACACATGATTTTGGGGTAATGTGGTCGGTATTACGCCCGTGCCGCTTTACTTTCACAGAAAAAAACAATCAAATACCCATTTAAGGCTGGGTGAACCGGAAGCGTCAGATGGGATCGACCCTACCCCTTGTCCTTTGTAGTCCAGTTCACTAACCACTGAGCTATCGCGGCTCCCATATAGTGGCAATGGAGTCAATAAAATAGTAGACATCGTGGTGAACATTGCATAGACATCACACAGAACATAGACATGAACAATACATTTGTCTGTGTGCACCGAAAGGTAGTAAAAGTGAAAGTAAAGTAATAAAAATGAAATTAACGTAAAGTAAAGTATCTTTTGTGAAGTATTGTAAAGTAATGCATAGTAACTTAGTGTAATGTAAAGTAAAATAGAGCGGAGTAAAGTAATGTAAAGAAAAGTAATGTAAAGTAGAGGAGAGTAAAGTTAAGTAATGTATGAAATGTAAGTAAATAGAGGGAAAGTAAAGTAAAAGCGTAATACCAACAGAAATATTGGAGAACTATTCCGATTTTGGAACAACAGATCAAATTGTTCAGTTATAGAACAACAGATCAAATTGTTCAGTCACAGAACAACAGATCAAATTGTTCAGATATAGAACAACAGTTCAATTGTTCAGTTATAGAACACAGATCAAATTGTTCAGTTATAGAACAACAGTTCAAATTGTTCAGTTATAGAACAACAGTTCAAATTGTTCAGTTATAGAACAACAGTTCAAATTGTTCAGTTATAGATCAACAGATCAAATTGTTCAGTTATAGAACAACAGATCAAATTGTTCAGTTATAGAACAACAGTTCAAATTGTTCAGTTATAGATCAACAGATCAAATTGTTCAGTTATAGAACAACAGATAAAATTGTTCAGTTATAGAACAACAGTTCAATTGTTCAGTTATAGATCAACAGATCAAATTGTTCAGTTATAGAACAACAGATAAAATTGTTCAGTTATAGAACAACAGTTCAAATTGTTCAGTTATAGATCAACAGATCAAATTGTTCAGTTATAGAACAACAGATCAAATTGTTCAGTTATAGAACAACAGTTTCAAATTGTTCAGTTATAGATCAACAGATCAAATTGTTCAGTTATAGAACAACAGATCAAATTGTTCAGTTATAGAACAACAGTTCAAATTGTTCAGTTATAGAACAACAGTTCAAATTGTTCAGTTATAGATCAACAGATCAAATTGTTCAGTTATAGAACAACAGATCAAATTGTTCAGTTATAGAACAACAGTTCAAATTGTTCAGTTATAGAACAACAGTTCAAATTGTTCAGTTATAGATCAACAGATCAAACTGTTCAGTTATAGAACAAACAGATCAAATTGTTCAGTTATAGAACAACAGTTCAAATTGTTCAGTTATAGATCAACAGATCAAATTGTTTCAGTTATAGAACAACAGATCAATTGTTCAGTTATAGAACAACAGTTCAAATTGTTCAGTTATAGATCAACAGATCAAATTGTTCAGTTATAGAACAACAGATCAAATTGTTCAGTTATAGAACAACAGTTCAATTGTTCAGTTATAGATCAACAGATCAAATTGTTCAGTTATAGAACAACAGATCAAATTGTTCAGTTATAGAACAACAGTTCAAATTGTTCAGTTATAGAACAACAGTTCAAATTGTTCAGTTATAGATCAACAGATCAAACTGTTCAGTTATAGAACAACAGTTCAAATTGTTCAGTTATAGAACAACAGTTCAAATTGTTCAGTTATAGATCAACAGAACAAATTGTTCAGTTATAGAACAACAGTTTAAATTGTTCAGTTATAGAACAACAGATCAAATTGTTCAGTTATAGAACAACAGATAAAATTGTTCAGTTATAGAACAACATTTCAAATTGTTCAGTTATAGATCAACAGATCAAATTGTTCAGTTATAGCACAACAGATCAAATTGTTCAGTTATAGAACAACAGTTCAAATTGTTCAGTTATAGATCAACAGATCAAATTGTTCAGTTATAGAACAACAGATCAAATTGTTCAGTTATAGAACAACAGTTCAAATTGTTCAGTTATAGATCAACAGATCAAATTGTTCAGTTATAGAACAACAGATCAAATTGTTCAGTTATAGAACAACAGATTAAGTTGTTCAGTTAAAGAACAACAGATCAAATTGTTCAGTTATAGAACAACAGATCAAATTGTTCAGTTATAGAACAACAGATCAAATGTTCAGTTATAGAACAACAGATCAAATTGTTCAGTTACAGAACAACAGATCAAATTGTTCAGTTATAGAACAACAGATCAAATTGTTCAGTTATAGAGAAACAGATCAAATTGTTCAGTTATAGAACAACAGATCAATTTGTTCAGTTATAGAACAACAGATCAATTTGTTCAGTTATAGAACAACAGCTCAACACAAAATAAAACAAAAATAGAATGGTTGTTATCAGAGCAAAGTCACGAGTGACCTTCCTGTTCTTGATTGTGTACCGTTTGCCGTCAGGCTCGAGCAGTCTGGGAGGTCGTTGTGGCTTGGGTGGCTGGGGGTCCCCCCGGCGTCGCAGATGGAGAACAGGTTCTCATCGTTCACAGGCTTGGTGACTTTGGTCTTTTTGATGCTGAGGATAGAGCGAGGGTAGGAATGAAGGGAGAGCTAGGTAGAGTGGTAGTTGCGAGAGAGAGAGAGAGAGAGAGAGAGAGAGAGTGAGAGCAGTGAGGGAAAAGCGAAGTAGATCGAATATAGAGCATGGGTAGGAATGAAGGTAGAGCTAAGGTAGAGTGGTAGTTGCGAGAGAGAGAGAGAGAGAGGAGAGAGAGAGAGAGAGAAAGAGAGCAGTGAGGGAACAGCAAAGTAGATCGAATATAGAGCATGGGTAGGAATGAAGGTAGAGCTAAGGTAGAGTGGTAGTTGCGAGAGTGAGTGAGTGAGAGAGAGAGAGAGAGAGCAGTGAGGGAAAAGCGAAGTAGATCGAATATAGAGCACGGGTGGGAATGAAGGTAGAGCTAAGGTAGAGTGGTAGTTGCGAGAGAGAGAGAGAGAGAGAGAGAGAGAGAGAGAGAGAGAGTAGTGAGGGAAAAGCGAAGTAGATCGAATATAGAGCATGGGTAGGAATGAAGGTAGAGCTAAGGTAGAGTGGTAGTTGCAAGAGTGAGAGAGAGAGAGAGAGAGAGAGCAGTGAGGGAAAAGCGAAGTAGATCGAGGATAGAGCGAGGGCAGAAATAAGGTAGAGGCGCTGTGCCACTGAGTACGGGTTCGATCCTGCCTTGGTCCATATTTGTTTCTGTTGTGATTATTTGTCATTTTTTCCGAGTGATGTAAACTCTTCCTCTGAATTGATTCGCTGATTATCGCCTCGGAAGTTTCCCTCTAGAATAATATCCATTTATTATTATTTGTCTCTAGAGCCAGAGTAGATAGATGGTTGAGAGAGAGAGAGAGAGTAGAGTGAGGGAAAAGCAATGGTATATCGAGCGTAGAGTAGAGGGTGGAATGAGGGTAGATAGAGAGTAGAGATAGGGTAAAATGAGAGTAGATAGAGAGAGAGAGAGGGAAACGCAAAGTAATTAGAGGCTACAGAGAGGGCAGAGATAGGGTAGAGCGAGAGTAGATAGAAATTAGATCGAGAGAAAGAGAGTAGAGTGAGGGAAAAGCAAAGTAGATTGAGGGTAGATCGAGGGTAGATCGATAGTAAGTTATAGCTAAGGATATGACAAACAGAAGAGTTATCACATGTATCTGGTCTTAAGATAAGGACACAAATGACAGACTAATGCGATAGATAGACAAATATAACAAACAAAGAAAGCGAGCTAGAAAACAAAACAAACATAGATTTGGTAGGCAACCAGCAAATCACGGCAGACGGACAAACAACATAGATCAAATGTATCGCAAATGTAATATGTGTGTGTGTTCTTGGGTACGTGAATTTGTATATTTTGCAAGCTTATGTAGTCCTGTCACATATCACATAAAAGTACCATTTCGTGTGGATATACTTGTTGCTTTTCACAATCACATACACTTCTCCATTAGAATTACAGTGTGAGAACCAGTACCCGTCTCTACATATTTTAGAACCCTTCCCACATATTTTTTTTTTACTTGTGTCCGCTCCGTTAACTGGCCTGTGTGATTTTAGTCCAGTCGGTGTTTGACCAAGCTCAGGACCATAGGGAAGTGACTCATTTTCCTCTTGGATAGTCTAGCATATTACAGCCATCTAGGTAGATTTCTGTGCCAATCTATATTTATGTTTGTGTTGTTATTATTATTCCAGTTGAAGGTCTACCAAGCCGAATCATCGTTCTACTTTTGTTTTCTTCCTCAATTAAGTATTTCTGTAATTATATCCATTTGTCCTTCTTTTTGTTGTTGTTACGATCGCCAGCTTTCAACTCTGACGAAGTCCCTAGAGACTAGGAACTGAATTTTGCGTGTTAATCCATTTTTCCCTGGCAGCCGTGTGCACAGGGTCCCGCGCCGCACAGGCAGATAACTCCGAATTCGGAGGTACTCATGTTTTTTTTTTCCGTCGATGAGTAATTGACGTTTCAAGCCGGGCCTCGCTGCTGAGACCAGGGGTGGTTGTCGCAGAGAGAAATCATAAATAAAAATCCCAACCGGTGTAGCCAAGACTTGAACCCACAACCTCTCTGTCCCGAGGCCGGCGTTCTGCCTCGAGACCAATCAGTCCCCCATGGACTTGGAATATGAGGAAACTGCAACAAGGAACACTTTTCATGCATAGCCTGCAATGGTTCCTGCCGCCTATCCACCATATACCAGAAGTTCACGTCCTCCCGAAAGTGATGATCGTCATATTTCTTTAAAAATGTATAGCGCTTGATGATGTTAGGCCATCGTTGTTGACTCCAATTGCACACATAACAATGGCGCAAGCACAGCAATGACGCGCCCTTTAGATTCTTGATTACTCTAGTGAATGTAGCCTACGACGAACAGAACACGGTGCAAATCCCTAAAGAGATAAAACTGCGGCTGACGAAGCATTTCACATTAATAAGTAACATGGAAATAACTTGCGTCAAGCAAATCCAACAACGGTCATGAACAGCACCAATGTGACGTAAAGCGCAGAACAAGCCTAGACGATGGAAGGTCGCATTCACAACACTTGATTTGTCGAAAATGGAATATCGCCTGCCTACGACATTGTTTTATCGGTCCTTTTAAAAAATAAGGTTCACCCTTAGTAAATCTTTAGGGAGCCGCGATAGCTCAGTGGTTAGTGAACTGGACTACAAATGACAAGAGGTAGGGTTCGATCTCAACCGACGGCAGCCGGTTCACCCAGCCTTGAATGAGTACCGGATTTTTTTCTAGGAAAGTAAAGCGGCACGGGCGTAATACCGACCACATTACCCCAAAACTCATGTGCTGAAGGTCTGTAAAATGTATGGTCACTAACACCATATTCCCTATACGCCACTTGGTGGGACGGGGGTACTTTACTTTTTTGACCTTTTTAGTAATTCCCTAGTTTGCGGTGGCCGGACAAAAAGACAGACAAATAGACAGACAACAAGACAGACAAATAAAGAAAGTATCTTACGTGTTATTATTGTACTGAGACACCAGGTCGTCGAGTGAGTCAAAGATGGCGTCGCTGTACCAGACCTTCTCGACGGTCCACATGTCAGGGTCAGTGCCTTCAAAGTTGACCAGTAGAGACAGGTCAAGGACATGGAGGCTTGGGTAGCCCACGTTATGCATGGCGTTGACCCACATTAGTCTAGTGAGGGAGATGGACAGAGGCAAGAGTCCATTGATAAAGAAGTTGAAATACATTAATGCAGTGAGAGAGAAGGTGAGGGACATTAGTCTAGTGAGAGAGGAGAGTAATGAATCCAGTGAGAGAGGATAGTAATTAGTCTAGTGAGAGAGGAGAGTAATTAGTCCAGTAAGAGAGGGGAATATAATTAGTCTAGTAAGAGAGGAGAGTAATTAGTCTAGTAAGAGAGGAGAGTAATTAGTCTAGTAAGAGAGGAGAGTAATTAGTCTAGTAAGAGATGAGAGTAATTAGTCTAGTGAGAGAGGAGAGTAATTAGTCTAGTAAAAGAGGGGAGTAATTAGTCTAATAAGAGAGGAGAGTAATTAGTCCAGTAAGAGAGGAGAGTAATTAGTCTAGTAAGAGAGGAGAGTAATTAGTCTAGTAAGAGAGGAGAGTAATTAGTCTGGTAAGAGAGGAGAGTAATTAGTCTGGTAAGAGAGGAGAGTAATTAGTCTAGTAAGAGAGGAGAGTAATTAGTCTGGTAAGAGAGGAGAGTAATTAGTCTAGTAAGAGAGGTGAGTAATTAGTCTAGTAAGAGAGGAGAGTAATTAGTCTCATGAGAGAAGAGAGTAATTAGTCTTGTGAGAGAAGATAACAATTTGTCTAGTGAGAGAAGAGAGTAATTAGTCTAGTAAGAGAGGAGAGTAATTAGTCTAGTGAGAGAGGAGAGTAATTAGTCTAGTAAGAGAGGATATCAATTTGTCTAGAAAGAGAGGAGAGTAATTAGTCTCGTGAGAGAGGAGATTAATTAGTCTAGTGAGAGCAGAGAGTAATTAATCTAGTGAGAGAGGATAGCAATTAGTCTAGTGAGAGAGGAGAGTAATTAGTCTAGTGAGAGATGACATTAATTAGTCTAGTGAGAGATCACAGTAGTTGGTCTAGTGAGAGATGACATTAATTAGTCTAGTGAGAGAGGAGAGTAATTAGTCTAGTGAGAGAGGAGATTAATTAGTCTAGTGAGAGAAGACAGTAATTAGTCTAGTGAGAGAGGAGAATAATTAGTCTAGTGAGAGAAGACAGTAATTAGTCTAGTGAGAGAGGAGATTAATTAGTCTAGTGAGAGAAGACAGTAATTAGTCTAGTGAGAGAGGAGAATAATTAGTCTAGTGAGAGAAGACAGTAATTAGTCTAGTGAGAGAGGAGAGTAATTAGTCTAGTGAAAGATGACATTAAGTAGTCTTGTGAGAGATGTCAGTAATTAGTCTAGTGAGAAAGGAGAGTAATTAGTCTAGTGAGAGATAACAGTAATTAGTCTAGTGAGAGAGGAGAGTAATTAGTCTAGTGAGAGATGACAGTAATTAGTCTAGTAAGAGAGGAGAGTAATTAGTCTAGTGAGAGATGACAGTAATTAGTCTAGTAAGAGAGGAGAGTAATTAGTCTAGTGAGAGATGACAGTAATTAGTCTAGTGAGAGAGGAGAGTAATTGGTCTAGTGAGAGATGACAGTTATTAGTCTAGTGAGAGATGACAGTAATTAGTCTAGTGAGAGAGGAGAGTAATTGGTCTAGTGAGAGATGACAGTAATTAGTCTAGTGAGAGATGACAGTAATTAGTCTAGTGAGAGAGGAGAGTAATTGGTCTAGTGAGAGATGACAGTAATTAGTCTAGTGAGAGATGACAGTAATTAATCTAGTGAGAGAGGAGAGTAATTAGTCTAGTGAGAGATTACAGTAATTAGTCTAGTGAGAGAGGAGAGTAATTGGTCTAGTGAGACATGACAGTAATTAGTCTAGTGAGAGAGGAGAGTAATTGGTCTAGTGAGACATGACAGTAATTAGTCTAGTGAGAGATGACAGTAATTAGTCTAGTGAGAGATGACAGTAATTAGTCTAGTGAGAGATGACAGTAATTGGTCTAGTGAGAGATGACAGTAATTAGTCTAGTGAGAGAGGAGAGTAATTGGTCTAGTGAGAGATGACAGTAATTAGTCTAGTGAGAGAGGAGAGTAATTGGTCTAGTGAGAGATGACAGTAATTAGTCTAGTGAGAGAGGAGAGTAATTGGTCTAGTGAGAGATGACAGTAATTAGTCTAGTGAGAGAGGAGAGTAATTGGTCTAGTGAGACATGACAGTAATTAGTCTAGTGAGAGAGGAGAGTAATTGGTCTAGTGAGACATGACTGTAATTAGTCTAGTGAGAGAGGAGAGTAATTGGTCTAGTGAGAGATGACAGTAATTAGTCTAGTGAGAGATGACAGTAATTGGTCTAGTGAGAGATGACAGTAATTAGTCTAGTGAGAGATGACAGTAATTGGTCTAGTGAGAGATGACAGTAATTAGTCTAGTGAGAGATGACAGTAATTGGTCTAGTGAGAGATGACAGTAATTAGTCTAGTGAGAGAGGAGAGTAATTGGTCTAGTGAGACATGACAGTAATTAGTCTAGTGAGAGATGACAGTAATTAGTCTAGTGAGAGATGACAGTAATTAGTCTAGTGAGAGATGACAGTAATTAGTCTAGTGAGAGATGACAGTAATTAGTCTAGTGAGAGATGACAGTAATTAGTCTAGTGAGAGATGACAGTAATTAGTCTAGTGAGAGATGACAGTAATTAGTCTAGTGAGAGATTACAGTAATTAGTCTAGTGAGAGATGACAGTAATTAGTCTAGTGAGAGATGACAGTAATTAGTCTAGTGAGAGATGACAGTAATTGGTCTAGTGAGAGATGACAGTAATTAGTCGAGGAAGCGTAGTTGGACTTTGCTCAGTTCTGGTATAATGATTCTGAGGATAGCAGTCAGCTATGAGTCGGTGCTCACTTTCAGCCCAGATGATCAAGTGTCTTGAGTGCTACACTCCTACTTTGTCATGCTTCGATCTCACATCACCAGCACCTACCTCTTCATCATCCTCCCTACTCCTCCTCACAAGTCCTCACCCTCCATTCCCTCCTCCTTATCACTCCTCATCCTCCTTATCCCTTCCCTCCTATTCCTCACCTTATATCTTCGCCCATTCCCTCCTCCTTATCACTCCTCATCCTCCTTATCCCTTCCATACCATTCCTCACCTTATATCTTCGCCCATTCCCTCCTCCTTATCACTCCTCATCCTCCTTATCCCTTCCATACTATTCCTCACCTTATATCTTCGCCCATTCCCTCCTCCTTATCACTCCTCATCCTCCTTATCACTTCCATCCTATACCTCACCTTATATCTTCGCCCATTCCCTCCTCCTTATCACTCCTCATCCTCCTTATCCCTTCCATCTTATTCCTCACCTTATATCTTCGTCCATTCCCTCCTCCTCATCACACCTCAACCTCCTCCTCCCCCTTTCCTCCTCTCTTCCATCCTATCCCTCACCTTCCACCCTCGTTCACTCCCTCCTCCTTATCACTTCTCATCCTCCTCCTCCTCCACCACCCTCCACTCGCCGACAGATCACAACAAGACGGTATCCTAACTACGACTAAAGTGCTGGCTCAACAAGACAACAAACCTCTTGTTGATGTCGTTAACGGCCGCTGTACCGACTGGCGCAGACGACGACGTCAAACAGTCCTCCTTCTTACTGCACCCCGTGAACTTGGCGCCATAGCTCTCCATCAGGATGGGGCCAAGCTGCAATGGAAGTATATGTGATGTGTTCACACTAACATACATGGGATATATGTGATGTGTTCACACTAACATACATGGGATATATGTGATGTGTTCACACTAACACACATGAAGTATATGTGATGTGTTCACACTAACATACATGAAGTATATGTGATGTGTTCACACTAACATACATGAAGTATATGTGATGTGTTCACACTAACTTACATAAAGTATATGTGATGTATTCACACTAACTTACATGAAGTATATGTGATGTGTTCACACTAACATACATGAAGTATATGTGATGTGTTCACACTAACATACATGAAGTATATGTGATGTGTTCACACTAACTTACATGAAGTATATGTGATGTGTTCACACTAACATACATAAGTATATGTGATGTGTTCACACTAACATACATGAAGTATATGTGATGTGTTCACACTAACATACATGAAGTATATGTGATGTGTTCACACTAACATACATGAGGTATATGTGATGTGTTCACACTAACATACAAGAAGTATATGTGATGTGTTCACACTAACATACATGAAGTATATGTGATGTGTTCACACTAACATACATGAAGTATATGTGATGTATTCACACTAACTTACATAAATATATGTGATGTGTTCACACTAACATACATGAGGTATATGTGATGTGTTCACACTAACATACATGAGGTATATGTGATGTGTTCACACTAACATACATGAAGTATATGTGATGTGTTCACACTAACATACATGAGGTACATGTGATGTGTTTACACTAACATACATGAAGTATATGTGATGTGTTCACACTAACATACATGAAGTATATGTGATGTGTTCACACTAACTTACATAAAGTATATGTGATGTATTCACACTAACTTACATGAAGTATATGTGATGTATTCACACTAACTTACATAAAGTATATGTGATGTATTCACACTAACATACATAAAGTATATGTGATGTATTCACACTAACATACATAAAGTATATGTGGTGTATTCACACTAACATACATAAAGTATATGTGATGTATTCACACTAACATACATGAGGTTTATGTGATGTATTCACACTAACATACATGAAGTATATGTGATGTATTCACACTAACATACATGAAGTATATGTGATGTATTCACACTAATATACATGAAGTATATGTGATGTATTCACATTAACATACATAAAGTATATGTGATGTATTCACACTAACATACATAAAGTATATGTGATGTATTCACACTAACATACATGAAGTATATGTGATGTATTCATACTAACATACATGAAGCATATGTGATAGCCATGTAATATTTGAATTCAAAGGCATCCATGTATTTTCCAGCAGTAGATCTATCGATTATCCATGTTGCACAGCCACATATTGCTATGGGTAAAACACAGGGTATAAGAAGTAATGAACATGCTGACAAGACTTGCCAGTTTGGCTAATGTTGAGCGCGGAAGGGCAATGGACCGCTATCACATTCTGAATGCCCTCAGGGATCTGGACAAAAAAAAAAAAATTACGACTCGAAAAATGCGCCTGAATCCGCAGCTATGAACAGACTTCACGAATATCATGTCACGGCGGAAGATGTCAGACGAGAGGGCTACCTAGGAATCTAAAGAAGACTTGTCAACCAACACAACACCGGTGACGTTAGTCTCTAGACGTTGAGGGATATTCTTGGGAAGAGATCTGAGCACTTATAGAATTGTCGGATGTGTCATGTGGATAGGATGCCATCTCTGTGAAACTGAAATAAACAAAAGAATAGGTATGGCAAAAAGTAATTTAATGCCATGAAAAATATACTAACATCAAAACAAATATCAGCAGGGCTGAAACTAAGAATGGCAAAATGTTACATCTTCTCAATATTCCTGTATGGTGCAGAAACATGGACATTAGACAAGAAAACAGAACAGAAAATTGAAGCCTTTGAAATGTGGATTTATAGAAGAATAGGTAGAATTGGATGGAAACAAAAGATAACAAATGATGAAGTTTTAAAACAACTGAAAATAAAAAGAGAACTACTAAATACAATTAAGACGAGACAAATGACATTTTTGGGGCATGTTAAAAGACACAACAGCCTACTAAAAGTAATATTGGAAGGAAAAATACAAGGTAAAAGAGGCAGAGGCAGACCAAGACTAACATGGACGAGTAACATCAAAAGATGGACAAGTCAATCTATGACAGCCTGCACCATCAAAGCAAGAAACAGAGTAGAATGGCGATTCATGGTAGCCAACCTTCGATGCGGAGAAGGCACACAATGAATGAAAAATGGATGTCATGTGGATGACCTGTCGGCTAAACTAAACTAAACTAAACTAAACTAAACTAAACTAAACTAAACTAAACTAAACTAAAACTTGACCTACCTTATCGTCCACTTTCTTCAGAAGAACTGTCTTCAGAGCTTTGATCTCCAACCCGTTCAGAGGCCTAGTAACGATGTATTCACTTGATTATAATATATTTTATTTACTTGATTATAATATATTTTATTCACTTGATTATAATATATTGTATTCACTTGATTATAATATATTTTATTTACTTCGTTATATTTTATTTAGTTAATTTTAAGATAGACAAGAAAATCTATGGAGGCTGTAGAAATGTGATCTTACAGAAGAATGTTGAGAATACCATAGGCAGCTAAGAAGAGAAATGAAAACGTGAAAGAGGCCAAAGCCAAAAAGAGAGCTAATATCCAATATTAGGAAGAAACAATCATCATTTATTTGGCCATCTTATGAGAAGAGAACAGCTGGAATATATTGTGACAACTGGAAAAGTTGAGGGACGAAGAGATAGAGGAACCGTCGAGTTATTATTATTATTATTATTATTATTATTATTCGAGTTAAGTTGTGGAGAGACATGATCACCTACTCCAGCAGGCATGGTACTTGATGAAGTTGATGAATTATAATATATTTTGTTTACTTAATTAAAAGATAATTGTGTATGCATGTATTTATGTGTGTATTTCGCATACAAGTGAGCGTACCTATATCTTACCAAGCGTATGGATGTGACAGTTGGAAATCCCCCAAGACTTTAGATAGGAAATGTAATGTCTGCGACGATAAATATCTCGTCAAAATGAAGAGAATCGACGTGCAGACAATTACCAGGGAAGGCTCAACCATGGGACTAAGATGTGCAGACAATTACCAGGGAAGGCTCAACCATGGGACTAAGATGTGCAGACAATTACCAGGGAAGGCTCAACCATGGGACTAAGATGTGCAGACAATTACAAGGGAAGGCTCAACCATGGGACTAAGATGTGCAGACAATTACCAGGAAGGCTCAACATGGGACTAAGATGTGCAGACAATTACCAGGGAAGGCTCAACCATGGGACTAAGATGTGCAGACAATTACTAGGGAAGGCTCAACCATGGGACTAAGATGTGCAGACAATTACCAGGGAAGGCTCAACCATGGGACTAAGATGTGCAGACAATTACCAGGGAAGGCTCAACCATGGGACTAAGATGTGCAGACAATTACCAGGGAAGGCTCAACCATGGGACTAAGATGTGCAGACAATTACCAGGGAAGGCTCAACCATGGGGCTAAGATGTGCAGACAATTACCAGGGAAGGCTCAACCATGGGACTAAGATGGGCAGACAATTACCAGGGAAGGCTCAACCATGGGGACTAAGAAGGGCAGACAATTACCAGGGAAGGCTCAACCTTGGGACTAAGATGTGCAGACAATTACCAGGGAAGGCTCAACCATGGGGCTAAGACGTGCAGACAATTACCAGGGAAGGCTCAACCATGGGGCTAAGATGTGCAGACAATCACCAGGGAAGGCTCAACCATGGGGCTAAGATGTGCAGACAATCACCAGGGAAGGCTCAACCATGGGGCTAAGATGTGCAGACAATTACCAGGGAAGGCTCAACCATGGGGCTAAGATGTGCAGACAATTACCAGGGAAGGCTCAACCATGGGACTAAGATGTGCAGACAATTACCAGGGAAGGCTCAACCATGGGGCTAAGATGTGCAGACAATTACCAGGGAAGGCTCAACCATGGGACTAAGATGTGCAGACAATTACCAGGGAAGGCTCAACCATGGGGCTAAGATGTGCAGACAATTACCAGGGAAGGCTCAACCATGGGACTAAGATGTGCAGACAATTACCAGGGAAGGCTCAACCATGGGACTAAGATGTGCAGACAATTACAAGGGAAGGCTCAACCATGGGGCTAAGATGTGCAGACAATTACCAGGGAAGGCTCAACCATGGGGCTAAGATGTGCAGACAATTACCAGGGAAGGCTCAACCATGGGACTAAGATGGGCAGACAATTACCAGGGAAGGCTCAACCATGGGGCTAAGATGTGCAGACAATTACCAGGGAAGGCTCAACCATGGGGCTAAGATGTGCAGACAATTACCAGGGAAGGCTCAACCGTGGGGCTAAGATGGGCAGACAATTACCAGGAAGGCTCAACCATGGGGCTAAGATGTGCAGTCAATTACCAGGGAAGGCTCAACCATGGGGCTAAGATGTGCAGACAACTACCAGGGAAGGCTGAACCATGGGGCTAAGATGGGCAGACAATTACCAGGGAAGGCTCAACCATGGGACTAAGATGTGCAGACAATTACCAGGGAAGGCTCAACCATGGGGCTAAGATGTGCAGACAATTACCAGGGAAGGCTCAACCATGGGGCTAAGATGTGCAGACAATTACCAGGGAAGGCTCAACCATGGGACTAAGATGTGCAGACAATTACCAGGGAAGGCTCAACCATGGGACTAAGAAACAACCAAGATCTAGCAGCAGATCGCCAATCGTGATGAACTATGACTTTTGTCCTATGTGCCCGTCTTCGGCCTGAGACGCAAATGAATGAAAGGTACTATATAATCGGTCTCCCTATGTAGTCATCTATCAGTTGTCTTTTCATTTTTTCATCCATCTTTTGTTGGCCTCTCCTGCTGTTATGTTTCCTAGTGTTTCTAATATTCCATCAATCCATCTTTTGCTCTTTTGTTGGCCTCTCCTGCTGTTATGTTTCCTAGTAATTTTAATATTCCATCAATCCATCTTTTTCTCTTCTGTTGGCCTCTCCCGCTGTTATGTTTCCTAGTGTTTCTAATATTCCATCAATCCATCTTTTGCTCTTCTGTTGTCCTCTCCTGCTGTTATGTTTCCTAGTGTTTCTAATATTCCATCAATCCATCTTTTCTCTTCTGTTGGCCTCTCCAACTGTTATGTTTCCTAGTGTTTCTAATATTCCATCAATCCATCTTTTGTTCTTCTGTTGGCCTCTCCTGCTGTTATGCTTCCTAGTGTTTCGAATATTCCATCAATCCATCTTTAGTTCTTCTGTTGGCCTCTCCTGCTGTTATGTTTCCTAGTGTTTCGAATATTCCATCAATCCATCTTTAGTTCTTCTGTTGACCTCTCCTGCTGTTATGTTTCCTAGTGTTTCTAATATTCCATCAATCCATCTTTTTCTCTTCTGTTGGCCTCTCCTGCTGTTATGTTTCCTAGTGTTTCTAATATTCCATCAATCCATCTTTTGCTCTTTTGTTGGCCTCTCCTGCTATTATGTTTCCTAATGTTTATAATATTCCATCAATCCATCTTTTGTTCTTCTGTTGGCCTCTCCTGTTGTTATGTTTCCTAATGTTTCTAATATTCCATCAATCCATCTTTTGTTCTTCTGTTGGCCTCTCCTACTGTTATGTTTCCTAGTGTTTCTAATATTCCATAAATCCATCTTTTGTTATTCTGTTGACCTCTCCTGCTGTTATGTTTCCTAATGTTTCTAATATTCCATCAATCCATCTTTTGCTCTTCTGTTGGCCTCTCCTGCAGTTATGTTTCCTAGTGTTTCTAATATATTTCAATTCATATTTTTCGTTGTCGGCCCTTGTGTCTGGTGTTCTCGCAACGTTTATTGAAGGCTCGTTGTGTTGTGATTTGTTCTTTCTGTCTTATCACTTGGCCAAAACTTGTTATCTGTTGTTTCTTTATGTATTCTATGTCTGGGATTATTCCTAACTTTTTTTCTCAGTTCTTCATTTCTGATCTTATCTCTCAGACTGTTTCCTGTCATTCGTCTAACACATTTCATCTCTGTAGAGGTTATTTTTCTTATTGTTCTTGCATCTAGGGTCCAGGTCTGACATTGGTAGCACAACGTTGGGATGAAGATTGTATTGTAGAGTGCTCGTTTTGCCTCTTATTTCCTTGATGGAAAATAGTGGTGATAACTATCCAATGATTGGACAATAGTGGTGATAACTGTCCAATGATTGGACAAAGGTGGTGATAACTATCCAATGATTGGACAATAGTGGTGATAACTATCCAATGATTGGACAATAGTGGTGATAACTATCCAATGATTGGACAATAGTGGCGATAACTATCCAATGATTGGACAATAGTGGTGATAGTTGTTCCGCTATTTTCAATTTTGAGATCAGTGTTCGATATTTGTGTTTATATTTGTTTCAGAGTAGTACTTTTTCTATTGTGGTTTAAAAAAAAAATAATAAAATGAAAATATTTGTTGACCTGATGAATGCTTTACCCGAAACGTCGCAATCTGTGTCGTCTGTCTATACGTTTATCTGCTTAATATCATTTTATGTTTATTGTATTTGTCTGGGCTTAGAACGAACACCCGTCGAGGGCACATACCTGACCGAGAACTCCACGGGATTCCTCCTTGTTGTCCGGTTCAGCAGCTCACATCTGACAATGTCCGGCAGGGTCCACATACATACTCCTCCACCACTGGAGGGTCACGGTCACCGCGGAACATGATCACGTGGGCACTCCTCGCTGGCTGTGGGCCTGTCACAAAATGAAGAAGCATTCGTTTCTTTGTTGATTTGTGTTTTTTTTCTTTGTTTGCTTGTGTCTTGGAGGAACCATGACATAGCTGTAGGCGATAGACAGCCAGAACAGTCACGCTGAGTTGGTCAACCTAAGGGCTTATTGCAGATAGAGAGATATATCAACTGGGAGCTAACTCACGTGTGTGAGGAAAGGGAGATAAGTGATTTATGAATAATGTGTGTTGTCGGACTTGTAAGGGAAGGGAGACTAAAGATAGATGAATAATGGGATTAATCTGCCCTGTAAGGAAAGGGAGACGAGATAGAGGTGAATAATGGGATTAATCTGCCCTGTAAGGAAAGGGAGACGAGAGACAGGTGAATAATGGGATTAATCTGCCCTGTAAGGAAACGGAGACGAGAGATATGTGAATAATGGGATTAATCTGCCCTGTAAGGAAACGGAGACGAGAGATATGTGAATAATGGGATTAATCTGCCCTGTAAGGAAAGGGAGACGAGATAGAGGTGAATAATGGGATTAATCTGCCCTGTAAGGAAAGGGAGACGAGAGACAGGTGAATAATGGGATTAATCTGCCCTGTAAGGAAAGGGAGACGAGAGACAGGTGAATAATGGGATTAATCTGCCCTGTAAGGAAAGGAGACGAGAGACAGGTGAATAATGGGATTAATCTGCCCTGTAAAGAAAGGGAGACGAGAGACAGGTGAATAATGGGATTAATCTGCCCTGTAAGGAAAGGGAGACGAGAGACAGGTGAATAATGGGATTAATCTGCCCTGTAAGGAAAGGGAGACGAGAGACAGGTGAATAATGGGATTAATCTGCCCTGTTAAAAAAGGGAGATTAGAGATAGATGAATAATGGGAGTTGTCTGTCTTGAGCAGGGACAGTAATGTTTGAGTACGAGTCAGGAGGAACTCCTCAGAAAAGAAAGAACCTTGATCACGTGGTCGAAGTGTAAACTTGGGGAGACGTAGACGGGCACACTTGGGCATTTGATGAGGGCATTTGATGAGGGCATTTGATGAGGGCATTTGATGAGGGCATTTGATGAGGGCATTTGATGAGGGCATTTGATGAGGGCATTTGATGAGGGCATTTGATGAGGGCATTTGATGAGGGCATTTGATGAGGGCATTTGATGAGGGCATTTGATGAGAAACTGTCTGACAGAGGCAAGCTTTCATCGAGGACATTTGATGAGGGCATTTGATGAGAAACTGTCTGACAGAGGCAAGCTTTCATCGAGGACATTTGATGAGGGCATTTGATGAGAAACTGTCTGACAGAGCAAGCTTTCATCGAGGACATTTGATGAGGGCTTTTGATGAGAAACTGTCTGACAGAGGCACGCTTTCATCGAGGGCATTTGATGAGAAACTGTCTGAAAGAGGCAAGCTTTCATCGAGGACATTTGATGAGGGCATTTGATGAGAAACTGTCTGACAGAGGCACGCTTTCATCGAGGACATTTGATGAGGGCATTTGATGAGGGCATTTGATGAGAAACTGTCTGAAAGAGGCAAGCTTTCATCGAGGACATTTGATGAGGGCATTTGATGAGGGCATTTGATGAGAAACTGTCTGAAAGAGGCAAGCTTTCATCGAGGACATTTGATGAGGGCATTTGATGAGAAACTGTCTGACAGGAGGCAAGCTTTCATCGAGGACATTTGATGAGAAACTGTCTGAAAGAGGCAAGCTTTCATCCAGGGCATTTGATGAGAAACTGTCTGACAGAGGCAAGCTTTCATCGAGGCATTTGATGAGAACTGTCTGACAGAGGCAAGCTTTCATCGAGGGCATTTGATGAGAAACTGTCTGACAGAGGCAAGCTTTCATCGGGGGCATTTGATGAGGGCATTTGATGAGGGCATTTGATGAGAAACTGTCTGACAGAGGCACGCTTTCATCGAGGACATTTGATGAGGGCATTTGATGAGGACATTTGATGAGGGCATTTGATGAGGGCATTTGATGAGAAACTGTCTGACAGAGGCAAGCTTTCATCGGGGGCATTTGATGAGGGCATTTGATGAGGACATTTGATGAGGGCATTTGATGAGAAACTGTCTGACAGAGGCACGCTTTCATCGAGGACATTTGATGAGGGCATTTGATGAGGGCATTTGATGAGAAACTGTCTGAAAGAGGCAAGCTTTCATCGAGGACATTTGATGAGGGCATTTGATGAGGGCATTTGATGAGAAACTGTCTGAAAGAGGCAAGCTTTCATCGAGGACATTTGATGAGGGCATTTGATGAGAAACTGTCTGACAGAGGCAAGCTTTCATCGAGGACATTTGATGAGAAACTGTCTGAAAGAGGCAAGCTTTCATCCAGGGCATTTGATGAGAAACTGTCTGACAGAGGCAAGCTTTCATCGAGGGCATTTGATGAGAAACTGTCTGACAGAGGCAAGCTTTCATCGAGGGCATTTGATGAGAAACTGTCTGACAGAGGCAAGCTTTCATCGAGGGCATTTGATGAGAAACTGTCTGAAAGAGGCAAGCTTTCATCCAGGGCATTTGATGAGAAACTGTCTGACAGAGGCAAGCTTTCATCGAGGGCATTTGATGAGGGCATTTGATGAGAAACTGTCTGACAGAGGCAAGCTTTCATCGGGGGCATTTGATGAGAAACTGTCTGAAAGAGGCAAGCTTTCATCGAGGGCATTTGATGAGAAACTGTCTGAAAGAGGCAAGCTTTCATCGAGGGCATTTGATGAAAAACTGTCTGACAGAGGCAAGCTTTCATCGAGGGCATTTGATGAGAAACTGTCTGAAAGAGGCAAGCTTTCATCGAGGGCATTTGATGAGAAACTGTCTGACAGAGGCAAGCTTTCATCGAGGGCATTTGATGAGAAACTGTCTGAAAGAGGCAAGCTTTCATCGAGGACATTTGATGAGAAACTGTCTGACAGAGGCAAGCTTACATCGGGGGCATTTGATGAGGACATTTGATGAGAAACTGTCTGACAGAGGCAAGCTTACATCGGGGGCATTTGATGAGGACATTTGATGAGAAACTGTCTGACAGAGGCAAGCTTTCATCGAGGACATTTGATGAGAAACTGTCTGACAGAAGCAAGCTTACATCGAGGGCATTTGATGAGAAACTGTCTGAAAGAGGCAAGCTTTCATCGAGGACATTTGATGAGGGCATTTGATGAGAAACTGTCTGAAAGAGGCAAGCTTTCATCGAGGACATTTGATGAGGGCATTTGATGAGGGCATTTGATGAGAAACTGTCTGACAGAGGCAAGCTTTCATCCAGGACATTTGATGAGAAACTGTCTGAAAGAGGTAAGCTTTCATCGAGGGCATTTGATGAGAAACTGTCTGAAAGAGGCAAGCTTTCATCGAGGGCATTTGATGAGAAACTGTCTGACAGAGGCAAGCTTTCATCCAGGGCATTTGATGAGAAACTGTCTGACAGAGGCAAGCTTTCATCCAGGGCATTTGATGAGAAACTGTCTGACAGAGGCAAGCTTTCATCGAGGGCATTTGATGAGAAACTGTCTGACAGAGGCAAGCTTTCATCGAGGGCATTTGATGAGAAACTGTCTGAAAGAGGCAAGCTTTCATCGAGGGCATTTGATGAGAAACTGTCAAAAAGAGGCAAGCTTTCATCGAGGACATTTGATGAGAAACTGTCTGACAGAGGCAAGCTTTCATCGAGGGCATTTGATGAGGGCATTTGATGAGAAACTGTCTGAAGGCAAGCTTTCATCCAGGGCATTTGATGAGAAACTGTCTGAAAGAGGCAAGCTTTCATCCAGGGCATTTGATGAGAAACTGTCTGAAAGAGGCAAGCTTCATCCAGGACATTTGATGAGAAACTGTCTGAAAGAGGCAAGCTTTCATTCAGGGCATTTGATGAGAAACTGTCTGACAGAGGCAAGCTTTCATCGAGGGCATTTGATGAGGGCATTTGATGAGAAACTGTCTGACAGAGGCAAGCTTTCATCGGGGGCATTTGATGAGAAACTGTCTGAAAGAGGCAAGCTTTCATCGAGGGCATTTGATGAGAAACTGTCTGAAAGAGGCAAGCTTTCATCGAGGGCATTTGATGAGAAACTGTCTGACAGAGGCAAGCTTTCATCGAGGGCATTTGATGAGAAACTGTCTGAAAGAGGCAAGCTTTCATCGAGGACATTTGATGAGAAACTGTCTGACAGAGGCAAGCTTTCATCGAGGACATTTGATGAGGGCATTTGATGAGAAACTGTCTGACAGAGGCAAGCTTTCATCGAGGACATTTGATGAGAAACTGTCTGAAAGAGGCAAGCTTTCATCCAGGGCATTTGATGAGGACATTTGATGAGAAACTGTCTGAAAGAGGCAAGCTTTCACCGAGGACATTTGATGAGAAACTGTCTGACAGAGGCAAGCTTTCATCGAGGACATTTGATGAGAAACTGTCTGAAAGAGGCAAGCTTTCATCGGGGCATTTGATGAGGGCATTTGATGAGAAACTGTCTGAAAGAGGCAAGCTTTCATCGAGGACATTTGATGAGGGCATTTGATGAGAAACTGTCTGAAAGAGGCAAGCTTTCATCCAGGACATTTGATGAGGGCATTTGATGAGAAACTGTCTGAAAGAGGCAAGCTTTCATCGAGGACATTTGATGAGAAACTGTCTGAAAGAGGCAAGCTTTCATCGAGGGCATTTGATGAGAAACTGTCTGAAAGAGGCAAGCTTTCATCGAGGGCATTTGATGAGAAACTGTCTGAAAGAGGCAAGCTTTCATCGAGGGCATTTGATGAGAAACTGTCTGACAGAGGCAAGCTTTCATCGAGGGCATTTGATGAGGGCATTTGATGAGAAACTGTCTGACAGAGGCAAGCTTTCATCGGGGGCATTTGATGAGGGCATTTGATGAGAAACTGTCTGACAGAGGCAAGCTTTCATCGGGGGAATTTGATGAGAAACTGTCTGAAAGAGGCAAGCTTTCATCGGGGGCATTTGATGAGAAACTGTCTGAAAGAGGCAAGCTTTCATCGAGGGCATTTGATGAGAAACTGTCTGAAAGAGGCAAGCTTTCATCGGGGGCATTTGATGAGGGCATTTGATGAGAAACTGTCTGAAAGAGGCACGCTTTCATCGGGGGCATTTGATGAGAAACTGTCTGAAAGAGGCAAGCTTTCATCGAGGACATTTGATGAGAAACTGTCTGACAGAGGCAAGCTTTCATCGAGGACATTTGATGAGAAACTGTCTGACAGAGGCAAGCTTTCATCGAGGACATTTGATGAGAAACTGTCTGACAGAGGCAAGCTTTCATCGAGGACATTTGATGAGAAACTGTCTGACAGAGGCAAGCTTTCATCGAGGGCATTTGATGAGAAACTGTCTGACAGAGGCAAGCTTTCATCGAGGACATTTGATGAGAAACTGTCTGACAGAGGCAAGCTTTCATCGAGGACATTTGATGAGAAACTGTCTGACAGAGGCAAGCTTTCATCGAGGACATTTGATGAGAAACTGTCTGACAGAGGCAAGCTTTCATCGAGGACATTTGATGAGAAACTGTCTGACAGAGGCAAGCTTTCATCGAGGGCATTTGATGAGAAACTGTCTGACAGAGGCAAGCTTTCATCGAGGACATTTGATGAGAAACTGTCTGACAGAGGCAAGCTTTCATCGAGGACATTTGATGAGAAACTGTCTGACAGAGGCAAGCTTTCATCGAGGACATTTGATGAGAAACTGTCTGACAGAGGCAAGCTTTCATCGGGGGCATTTGATGAGAAACTGTCTGACAGAGGCAAGCTTTCATCGGGGGCATTTGATGAGAAACTGTCTGACAGAGGCAAGCTTTCATCGAGGGCATTTGATGAGGGCATTTGATGAGAAAACTGTCTGACAGAGGCAAGCTTTCATCGGGGGCATTTGATGAGAAACTGTCTGAAAGAGGCAAGCTTTCATCGGGGGCATTTGATGAGAAACTGTCTGACAGAGGCAAGCTTTCATCGGGGGCATTTGATGAGAAACTGTCTGAAAGAGGCAAGCTTTCATCGGGGGCATTTGATGAGAAACTGTCTGACAGAGGCAAGCTTTCATCGGGGGCATTTGATGAGAAACTGTCTGACAGAGGCAAGCTTTCATCGGGGGCATTTGATGAGAAACTGTCTGACAGAGGCAAGCTTTCATCGGGGGCATTTGATGAGAAACTGTCTGACAGAGGCAAGCTTTCATCGAGGGCATTTGATGAGAAACTGTCTGACAGAGGCAAGCTTTCATCGGGGGCATTTGATGAGAAACTGTCTGACAGAGGCAAGCTTTCATCGAGGGCATTTGATGAGAAACTGTCTAAAAGAGGCAAGCTTTCATCGGGGCATTTGATGAGGGCATTTGATGAGAAACTGTCTGAAAGAGGCACGCTTTCATCGAGGGCATTTGATGAGAAACTGTCTGACAGAGGCAAGCTTTCATCGAGGGCATTTGATGAGAAACTGTCTGACAGAGGCAAGCTTTCATCGAGGGCATTTGATGAGAAACTGTCTGAAAGAGGCAAGCTTTCATCGGGGGCATTTGATGAGAAACTGTCTGACAGAGGCAAGCTTTCATCGAGGGCATTTGATGAGAAACTGTCTGAAAGAGGCAAGCTTTCATCGAGGGCATTTGATGAGAAACTGTCTGACAGAGGCAAGCTTTCATCGAGGGCATTTGATGAGAAACTGTCTGAAAGAGGCAAGCTTTCATCGGGGGCATTTGATGAGAAACTGTCTGACAGAGGCAAGCTTTCATCGAGGGCATTTGATGAGAAACTGTCTGACAGAGGCAAGCTTTCATCGGGGGCATTTGATGAGAAACTGTCTGACAGAGGCAAGCTTTCATCGAGGCATTTGATGAGAAACTGTCTGAAAGAGGCAAGCTTTCATCGGGGGCATTTGATGAGAAACTGTCTGACAGAGGCAAGCTTTCATCGAGGGCATTTGATGAGAAACTGTCTGAAATAGGCAAGCTTTCATCGAGGGCATTTGATGAGAAACTGTCTGACAGAGGCAAGCTTTCATCGAGGGCATTTGATGAGAAACTGTCTGACAGAGGCAAGCTTTCATCGAGGACATTTGATGAGAAACTGTCTGACAGAGGCAAGCTTTCATCGGGGGCATTTGATGAGAAACTGTCTGACAGAGGCAAGCTTTCATCGGGGGCATTTGATGAGAAACTGTCTGACAGAGGCAAGCTTTCATCGAGGACATTTGATGAGGGCATTTGATGAGAAACTGTCTGACAGAGGCAAGCTTTCATCGAGGACATTTGATGAGAAACTGTCTGACAGAGGCAAGCTTTCATCGAGGACATTTGATGAGAAACTGTCTGACAGAGGCAAGCTTTCATCGAGGACATTTGATGAGAAACTGTCTGAAAGAGGCAAGCTTCATCGAGGACATTTGATGAGAAACTGTCTGACAGAGGCAAGCTTTCACCGAGGACATTTGATGAGGGCATTTGATGAGAAACTGTCTGACAGAGGCAAGCTTTCATCGAGGACATTTGATGAGAAACTGTCTGACAGAGGCAAGCTTTCATCGAGGACATTTGATGAGAAACTGTCTGACAGAGGCAAGCTTTCATCGAGGGCATTTGATGAGAAACTGTCTGACAGAGGCAAGCTTTCATCGAGGGCATTTGATGAGAAACTGTCTGAAAGAGGCAAGCTTTCATCGAGGACATTTGATGAGAAACTGTCTGACAGAGGCAAGCTTTCATCGAGGACATTTGATGAGAAACTGTCTGACAGAGGCAAGCTTTCATCGATGACATTTGATGAGAAACTGTCTGACAGAGGCAAGCTTTCATCGAGGGCATTTGATGAGAAACTGTCTGAAATAGGCAAGCTTTCATCGAGGGCATTTGATGAGAAACTGTCTGAAAGAGGCAAGCTTTCATCGAGGACATTTGATGAGAAACTGTCTGACAGAGCAAGCTTTCATCGAGGGCATTTGATGAGAAACTGTCTGACAGAGGCAAGCTTTCATCGAGGGCATTTGATGAGAAACTGTCTGAAAGAGGCAAGCTTTCATCGGGGGCATTTGATGAGGGCATTTGATGAGAAACTGTCTGAAAGAGGCAAGCTTACATCGAGGGCATTTGATGAGAAACTGTCTGAAAGAGGCAAGCTTTCATCGAGGACATTTGATGAGAAACTGTCTGACAGAGGCAAGCTTTCATCGAGGACATTTGATGAGAAACTGTCTGACAGAGGCAAGCTTTCATCGAGGACATTTGATGAGAAACTGTCTGACAGAGGCAAGCTTTCATCGAGGGCATTTGATGAGAAACTGTCTGAAATAGGCAAGCTTTCATCGAGGGCATTTGATGAGAAACTGTCTGAAAGAGGCAAGCTTTCATCGAGGACATTTGATGAGAAACTGTCTGACAGAGGCAAGCTTTCATCGAGGCATTTGATGAGAAACTGTCTGACAGAGGCAAGCTTTCATCGAGGGCATTTGATGAGAAACTGTCTGAAAGAGGCAAGCTTTCATCGGGGCATTTGATGAGGGCATTTGATGAGAAACTGTCTGAAAGAGGCAAGCTTACATCGAGGGCATTGATGAGAAACTGTCTGAAAGAGGCAAGCTTTCATCGAGGGCATTTGATGAGAAACTGTCTGACAGAGGCAAGCTTTCATCGAGGGCATTTGATGAGAAACTGTCTGACAGAGGCAAGCTTACATCGAGGGCATTTGATGAGAAACTGTCTGAAAGAGGCAAGCTTACATCGAGGGCATTTGATGAGAAACTGTCTGAAGAGGCAAGCTTTCATCGGGGCATTTGATGAGAAACTGTCTGACAGAGGCAAGCTTTCATCGAGGGCATTTGAGAGAAACTGTCTGACAGAGGCAAGCTTACATCGAGGCATTTGATGAGAACTGTCTGACAGAGGCAAGCTTTCATCGAGGACATTTGATGAGAAACTGTCTGACAGAGGCAAGCTTTCATCGAGGGCATTTGATGAGAAACTGTCTGACAGAGGCAAGCTTTTCGAGGACATTTGATGAGAAACTGTCTGACAGAGGCAAGCTTTCATCGAGGACATTTGATGAGAAACTGTCTGACAGAGGCAAGCTTTCATCGAGGACATTTGATGAGAAACTGTCTGACAGAGGCAAGCTTTCATCGAGGACATTTGATGAGAAACTGTCTGACATAGGCAAGCTTTCATCGAGGACATTTGATGAGAAACTGTCTGACAGAGGCAAGCTTTCATCGAGGACATTTGATGAGAAACTGTCTGACAGAGGCAAGCTTTCATCGAGGGCATTTGATGAGAAACTGTCTGACAGAGGCAAGCTTTCATCGAGGGCATTTGATGAGAAACTGTCTGAAATAGGCAAGCTTTCATCGAGGGCATTTGATGAGAAACTGTCTGAAAGAGGCAAGCTTTCATCGAGGGCATTTGATGAGAAACTGTCTGAAAGAGGCAAGCTTTCATCGAGGGCATTTGATGAGAAACTGTCTGAAAGAGGCAAGCTTTCATCGAGGGCATTTGATGAGAAACTGTCTGACAGAGGCAAGCTTTCATCGAGGGCATTTGATGAGAAACTGTCTGACAGAGGCAAGCTTACATCGAGGGCATTTGATGAGAAACTGTCTGAAAGAGGCAAGCTTACATCGAGGGCATTTGATGAGAAACTGTCTGAAAGAGGCAAGCTTTCATCGGGGGCATTTGATGAGAAACTGTCTGACAGAGGCAAGCTTCATCGAGGGCATTTGATGAGAAACTGTCTGACAGAGGCAAGCTTACATCGAGGGCATTTGATGAGAAACTGTCTGAAAGAGGCAAGCTTACATCGAGGGCATTTGATGAGAAACTGTCTGAAAGAGGCAAGCTTACATCGGGGGCATTTGATGAGAAACTGTCTGACAGAGGCAAGCTTACATCGAGGGCATTTGATGAGAAACTGTCTGACAGAGGCAAGCTTACATCGAGGGCATTTGATGAGAAACTGTCTGAAAGAGGCAAGCTTACATCGAGGGCATTGATGAGAAACTGTCTGAAGAGGCAAGCTTTCATCGGGGGCATTTGATGAGAAACTGTCTGACAGAGGCAAGCTTTCATCGAGGGCATTTGATGAGAAACTGTCTGACAGAGGCAAGCTTACATCGAGGGCATTTGATGAGAAACTGTCTGAAAGAGGCAAGCTTTCATCGAGGGCATTTGATGAGAAACTGTCTGACAGAGGCAAGCTTTCATCGGGGGCATTTGATGAGAAACTGTCTGAAAGAGGCAAGCTTTCATCGAGGGCATTTGATGAGAAACTGTCTGACAGAGGCAAGCTTTCATCGAGGACATTTGATGAGAAACTGTCTGACAGAGGCAAGCTTTCACGAGGGCATTGATGAGAAACTGTCTGACAGAGGCAAGCTTTCATCGAGGGCATTGATGAGAAACTGTCTGACAGAGGCAAGCTTTCATCGAGGGCATTTGATGAGAAAACTGTCTGACAGAGGCAAGCTTTCATCGAGGGCATTTGATGAGAAACTGTCTGAAAGAGGCAAGCTTTCATCGGGGGCATTTGATGAGGGCATTTGATGAGAAACTGTCTGAAAGAGGCAAGCTTACATCGAGGGCATTTGATGAGAAACTGTCTGAAAGAGGCAAGCTTTCATCGGGGGCATTTGATGAGGACATTTGATGAGAAACTGTCTGAAAGAGGCAAGCTTACATCGAGGCATTTGATGAGAAACTGTCTGACAGAGGCAAGCTTCATCGGGGGCATTTGATGAGAACTGTCTGACAGAGGCAAGCTTTCATCGGGGCATTTGATGAGGGCATTTGATGAGAACTGTCTGAAAGAGGCAAGCTTACATCGAGGCATTTGATGAGAAACTGTCTGAAAGAGGCAAGCTTTCATCGGGGCATTTGATGAGGACATTTGATGAGAAACTGTCTGAAAGAGGCAAGCTTACATCGAGGGCATTTGATGAGAAACTGTCTGAAAGAGGCAAGCTTTCATCGGGGCATTTGATGAGGACATTTGATGAGAAACTGTCTGAAAGAGGCAAGCTTACATCGAGGGCATTTGATGAGAAAACTGTCTGAAAGAGGCAAGCTTTCATCGGGGCATTTGATGAGGACATTTGATGAGAAACTGTCTGAAAGAGGCAAGCTTACATCGAGGGCATTTGATGAGAAACTGTCTGACAGAGGCAAGCTTTCATCCAGGACATTTGATGAGGGCATTTGATGAGAAAAACTGTCTGACAGAGGCAAGCTTTCATCCAGGACATTTGATGAGGCATTTGATGAGAAACTGTCTGACAGAGGCAAGCTTCATCCAGACATTTGATGAGGGCATTTGATGAGAAACTGTCTGACAGAGGCAAGCTTTCATCGAGGACATTGATGAGAAACTGTCTGACAGAGGCAAGCTTTCATCGAGGACATTTGATGAGAAACTGTCTGACAGAGGCAAGCTTTCATCCAGGACATTTGATGAGGACATTTGATGAGAAACTGTCTGACAGAGGCAAGCTTTCATCGAGGACATTTGATGAGAAACTGTCTGACAGAGCAAGCTTTCATCCAGGACATTGATGAGGGCATTTGATGAGAAACTGTCTGACAGAGCAAGCTTTCATCGAGGACATTTGATGAGAAAACTGTCTGACAGAGGCAAGCTTTCATCGAGGGCATTTGATGAGGGCATTTGATGAGAAACTGTCTGACAGAGCAAGCTTTCATCGAGGGCATTTGATGAGGGCATTGATGAGGGCATTTGATGAGAAACTGTCTGACAGAGGCAGCTTTCATCCAGGACATTTGATGAGGGCATTTGATGAGAAACTGTCTGACAGAGGCAAGCTTTCATCCAGGACATTTGATGAGGGCATTTGATGAGAAAACTGTCTGACAGAGGCAAGCTTTCATCGAGGGCATTTGATGAGGGCATTGATGAGGGCATTTGATGAGGGCATTGATGAGAAACTGTCTGACAGAGGCAAGCTTTCCTCGGGGGCATTGATGAGGGCATTTGATGAGGGCATTTGATGAGGGCATTTGATGAGAAACTGTCTGACAGAGGCAAGCTTTCATCGGGGGCATTTGATGAGGGCATTTGATGAGGGCATTTGATGAGGGCATTTGATGAGAAACTGTCTGACAGAGGCAAGCTTTCATCGAGGGCATTTGATGAGGGCATTTGATGAGGGCATTTGATGAGGGCATTTGATGAGAAACTGTCTGACAGAGGCAAGCTTTCATCGAGGGCATTTGATGAGGGCATTGATGAGGGCATTTGATGAGGGCATTTGATGAGAAACTGTCTGACAGAGGCAAGCTTTCATCGAGGCATTTGATGAGGGCATTTGATGAGGGCATTTGATGAGGCATTTGATGAGAAACTGTCTGACAGAGGCAAGCTTTCATCCAGGACATTTGATGAGGGCATTTGATGAGAAACTGTCTGACAGAGGCAGCTTTCATCGAGGACATTTGATGAGAAACTGTCTGACAGAGGCAAGCTTTCATCGAGGGCATTTGATGAGGGCATTTGATGAGAAACTGTCTGACAGAGGCAAGCTTTCATCGAGGGCATTTGATGAGAAACTGTCTGACAGAGCAAGCTTTCATCGAGGGCATTTGATGAGAAAACTGTCTGAAAGAGGCAAGCTTTCATCGAGGCATTTGATGAGAAAACTGTCTGACAGAGGCAAGCTTTCATCGAGGGCATTTGATGAGGGCATTTGATGAGAAACTGTCTGACAGAGGCAAGCTTTCATCGAGGGCATTTGATGAGAAACTGTCTGACAGAGGCAAGCTTTCATCGAGGGCATTTGATGAGGGCATTTGATGAGAAACTGTCTGAAAGAGGCAAGCTTCATCGAGGACATTTGATGAGAAACTGTCTGACAGAGGCAAGCTTTCATCGAGGGCATTTGATGAGGGCATTTGATGAGAAAACTGTCTGACAGAGGCAAGCTTTCATCGAGGGCATTTGATGAGGGCATTTGATGAGGGCATTTGATGAGAAACTGTCTGACAGAGGCAAGCTTTCATCGGGGCATTTGATGAGGGCATTTGATGAGAAACTGTCTGACAGAGGCAAGCTTTCATCGAGGGCATTTGATGAGAACTGTCTGACAGAGGCAAGCTTTCATCGAGGGCATTTGATGAGGGCATTTGATGAGGGCATTTGATGAGAAACTGTCTGACAGAGGCAAGCTTTCATCGAGGGCATTTGATGAGGCATTTGATGAGGGCATTTGATGAGAAAACTGTCTGACAGAGGCAAGCTTTCATCCAGGACATTTGATGAGGGCATTTGATGAGGGCATTTGATGAGGGCATTTGATGAGAAACTGTCTGACAGAGGCAAGCTTTCATCGGGGGTATTTGATGAGGGCATTTGATGAGAAACTGTCTGACAGAGGCAAGCTTTCATCGGTGGCATTTGATGAGGGCATTTGATGAGAAACTGTCTGACAGAGGCAAGCTTTCATCGGGGGCATTTGATGAGAAACTGTCTGACAGAGGCAAGCTTTCATCGAGGGCTTTGATGAGGGCATTTGATGAGGGCATTTGATGAGAAACTGTCTGACAGAGGCAAGCTTTCATCGAGGGCATTTGATGAGGGCATTTGATGAGGGCATTTGATGAGAAACTGTCTGACAGAGGCAAGCTTTCATCGAGGGCATTTGATGAGAAACTGTCTGACAGAGGCAAGCTTTCATCGAGGGCATTTGATGAGGGCATTTGATGAGGGCATTTGATGAGAAACTGTCTGACAGAGGCAAGCTTTCATCGAGGGCATTTGATGAGGGCATTGATGAGGGCATTTGATGAGAAACTGTCTGACAGAGGCAAGCTTTCATCCAGGACATTTGATGAGGGCATTTGATGAGGGCATTGATGAGGGCATTTGATGAGAAACTGTCTGACAGAGGCAAGCTTTCATCGAGGGCATTTGATGAGAAACTGTCTGAAAGAGGCAAGCTTTCATCCAGGACATTTGATGAGGGCATTTGATGAGGGCATTTGATGAGAGAAACTGTCTGAAAGAGGCAAGCTTTCATCCAGGACATTTGATGAGGGCATTTGATGAGAAACTGTCTGAAGAGGCAGCTTTCATCCAGGACATTTGATGAGGGCATTTGATGAGGGCATTGATGAGAAAACTGTCTGACAGAGGCAAGCTTTCATCGGGGGCATTTGATGAGGGCATTTGATGAGGGCATTTGATGAGAAACTGTCTGACAGAGGCAAGCTTTCATCGGGGCATTTGATGAGGGCATTTGATGAGAAACTGTCTGACAGAGGCAAGCTTTCATCGGGGGCATTTGATGAGAAACTGTCTGAAAGAGGCAAGCTTTCATCGAGGACATTTGATGAGGGCATTTGATGAGAAACTGTCTGAAAGAGGCAAGCTTTCATCCAGGACATTTGATGAGGGCATTTTGATGAGGGCATTTGATGAGAAACTGTCTGACAGAGGCAAGCTTTCATCGGGGCATTTGATGAGGCATTTGATGAGAAACTGTCTGACAGAGGCAAGCTTTCATCGGGGGCATTTGATGAGGGCATTTGATGAGAAACTGTCTGACAGAGGCAAGCTTTCATCGTGGCATTTGATGAGGGCATTTGATGAGAAACTGTCTGACAGAGGCAAGCTTTCATCGGTGGCATTTGATGAGGGCATTTGATGAGGGCATTTGATGAGGGCATTTGATGAGGGCATTGATGAGAAACTGTCTGACAGAGGCAAGCTTTCATCGGGAGATGACCTGTGTGATAGGAGGTCGAGCCTAAGGTAAGATGTTGCCACCAGGCCCTGGGTACATGAACACGTTCAGAAAGACACGACCCTAGGATTGAACACATGTAGTTGTGCAATAAATAATGTGCATAGTTCTCATAAGATCGTAGATGGATTGATGGAATATTAGAAACACTAGGAAACTAACAGCAGGAGAGACCAACAGAAGAGCAAAAGATGGATTGATGGGATATTAGAAACACTAGGAAACATAACAGCAGGAGAGGCCAACAGAAGAGCAAAAGATGGATTGATGGATATTAGAAACACTAGGAAACATACAGCAGGAGAGGTCAACAGAAGAGCAAAAGATGGATTGATGGAATATTAGAAACACTAGGAAACATAACAGCAGGAGAGCAACAGAAGAGCAAAAGATGGATTGATGGATATTAGAAACACTAGGAAACATAACAGCAGGAGAGACCAACAGAAGAGCAAAAGATGGATTGATGGATATTAGAAACACTAGGAAACATAACAGCAGGAGAGACCAAAACAGAAGAGCAAAAGATGGATTGATGGGATATTAGAAACACTAGGAAACATAACAGCAGGAGAGGCCAACAGAAGAGCAAAAGATGGATTGATGGAATATTAGAAACACTAGGAAACATAACAGAGGAGAGGTCAACAGAAGAGCAAAAGATGGATTGATGGAATATTAGAAACACTAGGAAAAAAACAGCAGGAGAGGGTCAACAGAAGAACAAAAAGATGGATTGATGGAATATTAGAAACACTAGGAAACATAACAGCAGGAGAGGTCAACAGAAGAACAAAAGATGGATTGATGGAATATTAGAAACATAGGAAACATAACAGCAGGAGAGGTCAACAGACGAGAAAAAGACCCAAACTATATTTCCCCTAAAACGCTAAAAGCCAAATGAAGAAGGAATTATTGAGTTACTGAGTTATTTATGGGTGATCATCATTGCACTCCGAACACGTCCATAGGTGCTCAGATCCCTCCTCAGCAAGTCCCGTCCAGCGACTGACGACTCAGTTCTATGTTGGTTGATAAGTCTTCTTACACGGCCAAAGTTTCTCATTTCTGGCTGTGCCCATCTTAACTCCCATCTCTTTCATCCGAAGGAGTGACGTGGACTCATGGTTGTCGAAGTCCTGTGTCCTTCCCACATCTCGGAGGGCATTGATGGTGTCCGCCCGATCCATTGGTTGCCCATCCTCAACAATAGCGCTGCTAGCCAACCTGTCCGCTCTTTCATTTCCCGTACTCCCGCATGTCCTGGGACATAGACAAATGTGACCTTACGTATTTTTATATGGAAGGAAAGAAGAATAAATAAAAGAATAGAGAATAGACTGAAAGGAGATTAAAGAGTTATAGAAACAAATAATTATTTATTCCTTTTTTTTTATCTCCCCCTCTATTTTAAAAGTTACACTGCCCTGCTACCGCCCTGTCCAGGTAGTTCAAGACCTCGTGTTTCTTAGGAAGGTGAAGGTCAGCGGTGAAGATGTAGCTGCTGTTGATGGTGGCGCTGCTAGACTTGACGGCTTGAATGTTGGGGTCCTGCTCGAGGAACTCACGAAGCTGGGACGATGGCAACAAGTTATCGCTGGTCTCGTTAGCTTAGATAGCTGTAGCTTTAATAATCATTATGTTGTCTGTTCACACGAGGACAGACTCTCTAGACTACCAGTCTGAATGTGTCTGTCTGTGTTGTCTGTCTGTGTGTCTGTCTGTGTTGTCTGTCTCAATGAGTGTAGTCTGTAGAGATTCTTCGATGTCTTGGATATAACTTTCAGTCTGAATGTTTCTCGTTGTCTGTCTGTTTTGTCTGTTTGTGTTGTCTGTCGTTTTGTCTGTCTGTGTTGTCTGTCTGTTTTGTCTGTCTGTGTTGTCTGTCGGTTTTGTCTGTCTGTGTTGTCTGTCTGTTTGTCTGTTTGTGTTGTCTGTCTGTTTTGTCTGTTGTGTTGTCTGTCTGTTGTCTGTCTGTGTTGTCTGTCTGTTTGTCTGTCTGTTTTGTCTGTCTGTGTTGTCTGTCTTTGTTGTCTGCCTCAGAAAGAAAGACAAAGAAGAAGGGAAGAAAAAGAAAAATACCTAAAAGAAGATGAAATAGAAGAGGGTGAAATAGAGGAAGAAGAAAAATAAAAAGAAGAAGAAAAATGGGCGTGTGTGTGCGTGTTATGATTGAGAGAGTGGGGGGTAGGAGAAAGTATGTGAGCGAAAAAGTAAGGAAAAAAGTAAGAAGCAAGGAGAGAGAGATTATTAGAGAGAGAGAGAGAGAGAGAGAAAGAGAGAAAGAGAGATAGCGATAAAGAGAGAGCTAGGTTTAAAGT